>BKCP01004838.1:460639-494393 GCA_008636005.1 Striga asiatica
AACAGAACAATACTCTTTGCCAGAAAAAGTAGAATAATTGCGCGTAATTCATGTCCCAATGAGAATCACATATTTTGTCTGAATATTTTGCACAAATATGGTATTGATGATTTTTATCATTAATTTTCTATTTTATCAGTACTTATGAAAGAGTACATCAATTATTCAATGTGAAGAGAGGAATTCATCGTCTCTTCCCTTTCTCATTCACAGATTTTATGCCTTTGACAAAGTAATTGATCATGGTTTGGCTATTTCTAGTTATAGTGTAGATGTAATTGTGTGTTTTTCTATCTATGTAGTTCCTATCGCTTGAAGAAGAAGAAGAAGAAGAAGAAGAAAAAAAAAATGTAATTGATTAGGATGATGCCGTAGGTTCATATTTTCTTTTTACTTTCTGTTTTTTAAGCTTTGATACGTTAAATTGGGTGTTATGTTATAGTCAAAAAATATGTTTATAAGTTCCAGTTATCGAAACTTGGCAATATAAATTTCGTCCTTTTTTCAATGGTTTAAATAATATTATGTGAAGACTTATTTATTTTCGTTTTTTCTGTTAGTTGTATAGAAATCAGACTAAAGGTGGAATGTCACTGATTGGGAATGATAATGAAGTGTTGGGTGGTCGTCTGGCTCGACTCGCCGGGCCCGGGCTGGCCCCGAACAATCCCGAAACACCGTTGGTTCGTCCCGGCACCACCCGGTAGGCCTCGGCAGCACTCTGTAGGCTTCCAATAGCGACCGGCAGGTCCCGGACAGCCCCGATAGGAACCGAACAGCTTAGTGTTGGCCCCGAACAGCAACCTTTCGAGCCCGAACAAGTTCTGGTTTAACTGCTTCAAGACGAAAACGAAAATTACCAATAAATTTACTAATTTCAACAATCAAACAATATAAATGAATTGAAAATGCTGAAAATGAATAAAACATATCGAGGAACGAATACACCCTTTCTCGTTCTCGTACGAGAAACCCGAATGCTACGAAGATGCCGAGATGATGGGTTGAAATGGAGCAGGCTCAGTCCCCTTATATCAAACCCTCAAAATGAGTCATAGAAGAGCCGACAATTGAACCGATCAATTGGACCTGTGACCTCAATAACTCCGGCACTGTAAATCCAGGGTAACTCCACCGACCGTCCACCAAGCTTGGCCCGAAAACATCCCGCACACAAAAAAACTCCAAAATCCCTCTCGCTAAAAGGACCTGGCTAAAACACGAAAGAAACTCTCACCAAAATCACAACCCCCTTATCACAATGATCTAAAAGGATAGAAAATGGTTATCTTCAAATTGACACAAAAGTCAGAAAGAGAGCAATCGCCAGAGTGTGTGAGCAACAGAGAGAATAAGGTTGGGATATTTTCAAATTGCTGCGTGAGTGTTCTGTACTCTTTAGGTCCTAATAATCTCAATATATAGTGGCTGCTTAGGGTGGCTAATATATCTTAGGGTAGCAGGTCACTAAAGAGAGAATGAAGGGCCAAGATCAACTTTGGTTAAAGTGGGCTGCTATAACCGGGCTCAGCCCAAAGAGATTGGACCAGAGATTTATTAAAATATTGGACCATCAATTAAAAGAGAAATTTGCATAGTCTACTAGACATTTACAACATTATTGCACATTTACAACCTTTAATATTTATTTGTATATATACTAGAAGTTTGTTTGAATAGGTAACTCTCCTATTTATATGGTCTCTCTCTCATCTTCATCCTTCTCTCTCTCTGTTCTTCACGTCATATCTCAATTTCACGTCAGATCTCAATTTCTCTTTATACACGCCACGCTTCAAGCTCATAAACCGGAAGAAACACAAGAAATGTTTTATACGCCCAACTAAGATTTCAAGGACTGAGATACGCCCGTCGCCGTCGAGGAGGGGAAGAACCGACGCCGCTGTGCGTCAGCCTCAGGCCGCAATTCGGCCACGACCCTACAGTTGTTTTTTGAAGAGACGACGATGGACTCCAGCGGCTGCGCGTGTGGATGATGGGAGATGTGTTTTTTTGTGTATCTTATGTATATATTCTGTTTATAATGACAAGATTGATATATCTTCTGTATATAGGTTGTGTATTTTCCTTTATGTCGACGGTATACAATGAGTATATCTTCTGTATATGTTCCCGACAAATATATTGTTTTTTAGTATATGTTAAAGTCGACTGTATATTTCTAGTATATGTATATGAGTACAATGTTCAACTTCTTTTTTATACTGTAAATATACAAACAATATACATAATAAATCAAGACAAATTATAAAAATAAAAAAAAAATAAATAAAAAACGTTGAAAGAAATATATCTGGTTGAACAGGTTCCTAATTAGTAGGTTATATACTGATGTAGGGAAGCGTACGAATGGGAAAGATAAACAAACGAGATACTCTCTCGATAAAACTCACAATCTCATTTTTCATTCAACAATCAACTGACCATAACAACGTCTAAGATCTCTTTAAATAAAGCCATCAAATAATACCCTAGCTTATTCCCTAAGCTACTAATTATTAAATAATATTAATTGCTATAATAATAAGAATACTAATACTACTACTACTACTACTAATAATAATAATAATAATAATAATAATAATAATAATAATAATAATTAGCCTACACCATTCTTCCCCGGTTGAGCAGGATTCGCCCTCGAATCCGACCCGTTCCCGTTGGAGACGTCCTCAAGACAGCAACAGCCCCAACGTTTCCCCCGATCGAACACGAAGGTTGAAAGTCGTCCAACAATCTCGAAGGTAAACATAATCTCGGTCAAGGATTCAACTGCCGCAAAGTCACATGTACACGACACCCGACGCAAAGCCCACACAACCGAATGAACACAAAACAGACCACATCGTTCACCGCGCATAAATCTATAACTACGGCCAAGCATCCCGGTGTTGGGAGACTTCGGGAACAACAATCGAAAAATGGCCCACCAGCTATGGAGTCTCGGCTTCGGCTCCGAAAAACCATCTTTGGCCAAAATACTAAAAAAATCGAGTGTGAATGACGGCTGCCCATTCGAAGACTCAACCGTTGCGACGTCCCACGCGGGACCCATATTACTGCAAAAATATGTCTTCGTCACCGGAGGCTCTTCATAAAAAATTGGCGGACCGTCGTAGATATCGCACGTGTCGGGCTCAATATTTAAGGAATCTATAAACTCGAAGTCAAAGCCTGTTTGTGGCTGTTCAGGCCCAAAATAAGGATTAAATCCATCCTTCCCCTGAGCCCAATAAATTGAATTGGGCGCAGGCCCAAAACCGACATCACCCTCACAAGCCCAAAAAATGCTTTTGTGAGGCCCAGAAGTGCAACTTGAGTCGTCTCTTTCACACGCCCAAAATCCGCCTCCATGTACGAAACTACTTCTAACCCGCTGCTGCTCGCGAACTCGGGGCTGACTTGTGGTTTCGTCTCCTCGCCATGGTGGTCGATCTGCCAACGGGTTAGGCGACCAGGTAAAGTCACCATCCTTGATGCCGTTCAGAGGTGGCGGGGATCGCTGCCGGGGCGCCTCGACATGGATGCGTCCCCCACAACCGCCTCTGTCTCCCCCGCGAAAGCCACGGCCCACAGCTCCATCGCGGTTCGTCTGCAATTCCAAAACAATCATGTTGTTAAGCGTCAAATGCACATCCTCGATCCCCGTCGAAAGATCGACAAACTAATCTGTGAAACGCACGTCCAATTGTTCAAATCGGTAGTCGATCTGTTGAAACCGATCGTTGAAGGTTGCGTCACGTCGTTCGTCTGCGGCATCTTCTCGTCCCGGCGACATCGCGAATCGTACTGACGGCTGATACCAACTGATGTAGGGAAGCGTACGATGGGAAAGATAAACAAACGAGATACTCTCTCGATAAAACTCACAATCTCATTTTTCATTCAACAATCAACTGACCATAACAAAGTCTAAAATCTCTTTAAATAAAGCCATCAAATAATACCCTAGCTTATTCCCTAAGCTACTAATTATTAAATAATATTAATTGCTATAATAATAATAATAATAATAATAATAATAATAATAATAATTAGCCTACACCATATACACTTACCTTTTTTTTGTTAATTAAATCCAAAAGATGCAGTTAAATCCTATGCGTGATTGTAGGAAAGATTTAATTGGGTAACTGAATTTTTTGATTCAGCACAAATAAATGCACTGGATTTGGTATACAGGCAAATAAAATCCCTCATCTCGTACAAATGCAATATATTTATAATCTTGTGGTTAATAACAAATTTCGCCCAATTAAAATGTCATTTGGGACACAACACTAACAATCTCCACCTTGGCCCAAAGTCGGTTTACAAGACTCGGGTTGACAGGGGTCATCATCGCCTTACCTTACCGTACCTGCACTCAAACACAAAGTTAGACCAAATATGTGGCAGACTCAAAGTCGGCTACCTCACACAAAGTTCACATAATAACACATTAATTACACGTATCAAAGTTCAAAATATTCAAGCATGATCTAAATTTCTCAACAGGCAAACACTTAGTTCCCATATCAGCGGGATTAAATTCAGAAGCAATTTTTTTCAAAATTAACCAAGCCTTTTGACACTATATCATAAAATGAAACTGAACATCTATATGCTTAGTACGATCATGAAAAACGGGATTTTTACACAACTGAATCCCAGACTAACTATCATAAAATACTACAACTTTCTTATCAAGAAAACCAATTTTAGATAATAGACCCTTAAGCCAAATAGCCTCTTTTAAGGCTTCAGTCACAGCAACATACTCAGACTCAGTGGTCAAAAGTGCAACAATATGTTGTAATTGAGATTTCCAACTAATACAAGCACCACACAAAGTAAACACATAAGAAGTTGTAGATTTTCGATTATCCCTATCATTAGCATAATTGGAATCCACATAGCCAACCAAACTAAGACCTTGATCATGCTTAGAAAATTTCAAACCATGATTCATAGAACCAATCAAATAGCTCAAAAGCCACTTCATGGCTTGCCAATGGTAAATACCAGAATTAGAAATATATCTACTCAAACAACTCACGGAATATGCAATATCAGGCCTTGTGCTAACCATTAAATACATGAAAGAACCAATAGCATTTGAGTATGACACATTCTTCATGCATTTCACATCATAATCAGTTTTGGGACACTGCTCTTTACTCAAAACAAAATGACCAACTAACGGCACATTAACAAGCTTAGCATTCACCATAGAAAATTACTCAAGATTTTATGCACATAAGTGTCCTGGTTCAACACAATAGTAGAACTCTTTCTATCCCTATGAATGTTCATGCCAAGAATTCGTTCAACATCTCCAAGAAACTTCATATCAAATTTAGCACTCAAGCAGTCTTAGACATGATCAATTGTTTTCAAGCAAGGACTCACCAAGAGCATATCATCTACATAGATAAGCAAGAAAACGGGCACTTTTGCATCTTCTTTGAAATTTAAACAGTGATCATAATTGCTTCTCATAAAATTCAAAGATATGCATTCATCAAACTTTTTATTCCATTGTCTAGGAGATTGCTTTAAACCATACAACGATTTCTTGAGCATGCAAACATGATTAGGACACTTAGAATCAACAAATCCATCAGGTTGCCGCATATAAATGGTATCATCAAGTTCACTATGCAAAAAAGCAGTTTTAACATCAAGTTGTTTCAACTCCTAATCAAACTGAGCAACTAAGGCAGGCATAATCCGAACAGTAGTAAATTTCACAACAGGAGCAAATATCTCAGTATAGTCTACCCCTTCCTTTTGTGTAAACCCCTTCGCCACCAACCTAGCTTTGAATCTAACAGAATCACTCTCATTTTTGAGCTTAAGCAACCACCTACAATCCATAATAGAACAATTAACAGGTTTAGGCACTAGAATCCACGTATTATTAACATGCAACGAAGTCATCTCTTCATTCATAGCATTCAACCATTGCACAGAATTCTCATATTTCAAAGCATCTTCATATGACTTAGGTTCACAATTATCAATCGAATCAAACACACTAAAAGCATGAGAAGTCATATGAAAGTCATCAAAGGGGCGGTCTCCTATCTCTTCTAGATCTATCTCTAGCCAAATGATAATTATTCAAATCGCCAAGATCAGATTCAGGCAAATTTTCAACAATTTCCTCATGCACATTAACATCAACGACATGATTATCAGGCTCATCAGACAGATTTTCAGGCATAGGATTTTCAACAGGCACATCATTCTGCACATTATCAGGCAAAAGACTCGGACCAGGTACAAAATTCACCTCACTCGGAGTAGCAACATGTTCAGAAGCAGGCAAAGGAGCAGATAAGCAAGGAAATTCAAACTCCTTGAAAATCACATCCCGACTAATTAACATTTTAAAACCAAGTTCCC
Source organism: Striga asiatica (assembly GCA_008636005.1). Lineage (NCBI taxonomy): Eukaryota > Viridiplantae > Streptophyta > Magnoliopsida > Lamiales > Orobanchaceae > Striga > Striga asiatica. The sequence goes on from BKCP01004838.1 coordinate 467,051, forward strand.
CCCTTAACCATAAACGATAACCCTTAACCCCATCAGGATAGCCTAAGAAACACATTTCATAGACCTTGGTTCAAGTTTATCCTTTTTCTGATGAACAAAAGTAGAATAACCAAACACTTTCAAATTCGATAACTCAATTTGAATACCGGACCACACAGATTCTGGACATTTACCATTCAAAGGCACATAAGGAGAACGATTAATCAAATAACACGTAGTTAACACAACCTCACCCCAGAACTTCTTATAAAGACCAGAACATGCAAGCATAGATCTCCCTCTGGATATGCACTTTTGGACGGAGACCTGGAATTTAATCCCCAGGCACACAAGTGCCTTTTCGATATTCCTTTGAACAAGTGGACCCTGTATGGAGATGAAGGAAGACATAGATGGGGCACATTGACGACCAATATTTCGGAGAGCTACAACAACGTAGATTCCTGCCGTGCAGAGCTTTGGTACAGGCCACATTGGACAAAACTCTGGATTTGTTCGAACAGGAACAAAAGAAGGCCACGAGATGCATGAGTCCCATTGCTACTCAGCACTATATGGCCTATTTGGAATTGGAGCGTATACCGCAACCCATACTGTGAAATGTGTGAACGCCAAAATGTCCAAGTACAAGGTGAGAACTGGTCTACGGGCTAGTGGGAGAGGGCAAAATAGGTATATGGGTTTTTTTTTTTTTTTTTTCCATTCAAATATTTGAATTTTTATATATATAAATCATTGTTTGTGTTAACAGCTATAAGGTTAATTACCCCCGAAAACATTGTAGTTGTCTGAAGTGGCAGACACACAGGAAACCGTGCTCTCATGCAATAGCTGTAGCTCGTCAAATTGGGGGTGATCCAAAACTCGTTCTATGATATGCACTTTTGGACGGAGACTTGGGTAGCTCAATTTACTAATTGGGGTTTTGCTCCAATTGGTACTGCGGATACATGGGCTCCGGTAGGATGGAATTTGATACCACATTGGGAGAGGATGATCTTGAAGCTTGAACCCGGTCGCAAGCAAACGAAACGCTATCGCATGCAAATGGATCGTCGGATAGTTTGTTCTATATTAAAGTAAAGTTGAATTAGAAATGATTTGTGGTACATGGAAGAGATCATATCGTTCGAAGACTTGTGACCGCCATGACTCGGTTAATTTCTATTTTGATTTTAAACTTATAGATATATGTATTCAATCATAAGTTTGATGAAAGGTGCACGCTTAAAGTAGTTCTTTGGGTTTCAACACTATATGGTCCAAGTGGGAGAATGTAATAATATTTTTATATTATTCTATTATTGTGGACCATATAATTAATAGTCAAACTTATTTAAGGTGAATATGTATTTAATGTATTATTAATGTTCTAATATTAAAGAGTCCAATTTGTGATGTTTGACTTGGACATTAAGTTAGGTTAGAACATGGGGAATGTTAGTAGAATTAGGACTGTAGGTCGCATCCTATATATACTACATGCCTCTCTCTCCCATCTCATACGAAAATAAAGTTCTCAACATCAAGAGCTTTGTGAAAAGACGAGAGAAGCGGGAGAGAGAACACAAACACACGATTGGCGCACGACTTGGGATCGAGATTAACAGACTGCAAGATCAGACATACAATCGTGATTAACAGACTGCAAGATCAGACATACAAGAAAACAAGGAAGGACTTATGGATTTCTGTAAGTTTATATGCGCAATTTAATTTATGCAAAAGATCCATATTCTATGAATTGATAGAATTACAAGTTTAGGGTTTATTCAATTCCGTCTGATAGTTGTGAATATATCCGTTAAATTTCTTACAAATAGGATTTTTTTGCCCTCCAATCTTTGCCGAAATTGATGTGACAAAAACAAATCGGATTGCTTAATGTAATATATTTTTGCTTAATCCGATCCCCTCCAAAATAATATTTATTATTAAATTAAATGAATAAAGTGTAGTTGTTCTCTACATTATTTAAATCACCATCCCCCTTTATTCTGATTCCCCTTCATCTCGATTATTCATCTTACAAAAATTGAATTTTAGTAGGAGAGGCTTGAAAATTTTGTGATGCGATAAGGATGGAAAAATTGTAAATAAGACTATTATTGTTGTGTACAAAGAAATTTTTCAAAATTTGAAATAATATCGACTTTGGTATTTTCTATTTTTGCACTTTTATACGTGTTTTTTCTATTATTTTATATTTTATATTTTTTTTTTCAAACAACCCGTGTAGTACACGGGTTTCTTACTAGTTGCATATTATTGCTGAAACAAAAAGTTTTTTTCTTAAATGAGTGCATGCATATAATCGGTCTAAAAGATATTTGCAAAAGTGGTTGTACAGAGTACTTCTCTGTACATACATATGCATTCGTCCGCATGCACCGCTCCTATGCTACGGTTACAAAGTATGAAAAAGTTTTGGGAAATGCTACAATTCCGTTACGCAACCATTCCGTCGGTGTTAGAATTTTAGGTATGCAAATATCCAGATTTCACACGAAAATCAGAAATTAAAATACGCAGCGGAAAATAAATAAACACGAAAGATTCAAAATTTAGCCTACAAGTGAATATACACTTGTAGACTAAGGCCACATGCCAAAATTTCACTAGAATAAATCAAATACAATGTCTTTTTTCTCATGCAGTCCAAAAACATCTAGTGAAAGAACCAAAAATTATCAAAAAACAATCTATATCGAATGAGTATCAAAATGATAAATCAAAATAATGAACCGAAATACTCCCAAGAGAATGATGAATGAGTAAAAAAGAACACAAGCCCGGAAAATCCTTGTCGTCAAAACTCCTCTTGCTTATCCGTCGTCATCAATAAACATTAAACTCCACGCAAAGAGAATGAGTTGCTACTCCAAGATCGAAATATTATGTTGCTCTGTTCTCGTGAATCTGCCACTCACCTTAGCCAAAGGAAACCAAAATATATTTGCTGCTTGTAAATCCTTTTTCTAAACCACACTAATCTGCCAAGCGTTAAATATGAGTGTTGTTCTTGGCTTATGTAAAAATTCACGCAGCACTCATTTTTCTTCTTGTTTTTTGCCCAAGAAAATAAAATATCTGTTGCCCTCAAAAGCACGCGCCTCTCCCGTTGCTCCTCACAAGAAATAAATCTCTTTTCCTTCTTATCTCTTCCTTTCTTAGTAAGAGACCTAATAAGAGAAGGAAATCAAATAACAAAAATATACTACGAAATATATCATAAATATATATGTACAAAAATAAAAACAGAAAAGCAAAATAAAACATATTAGAAATACGTTTTTAACAATCTCCCCCTTTTTACTTTTCTGAACAAAACAATAAAAACATTCACAACTCCCCCTAAATAACACAATGAAAAACATATAAAAGAGATAAGGAAGAGAAATGCAAACAGTGATAAGGTCGAACACTCCAATTGACGTGTCGCTCTCCATCTCCCCCTTTTTGGTCAGAAAACATGGGTTGTAGATGTCGGATATTAGAATGGTGTGGCCCAAACTCGGCTTCGTCTCCCCCTCAACTCAAGCACTTGACGATTGCTATATCGACAATGAATGCTCGATTTCTTAGCTCCCCCTTAATTCGAGGGGTTATGCGGTTGTGCCCTACGAGAGTGTGTAAGAGTAGAGACAAGCACAAAAGAAACCAAAAGGTTAGAATAAAAAAATTAGAACCTAAAAAAAAAATTATCTTTTTTTACNCAGCAACAAATTTTATAAGCCGTGGGCACGGCTTAATAAAAAGCACATAACAACAACTAATTTCTCTAAGGCGAGGGCACAGCTTAATAATGAACTCCAATCAATAGAAACAATATCATAGCCAAAGAAAAAAAATGGACCAAAGGGATCAACATGCACATAAACTCATACGAACAAACCAAAATCAATAAGAATCATATCGACACATTAATATCAAAGCCGTAAATTTAGATTTTCACAATCATAACGCACGTCAATCTCATAATCACCCAAGTTTACCAAACTCGCGAACTCACTCCACAGAAAGCACTACTCATTCAAAGACATAGAAGATAGTTCCATATTTCACACATTGCAAGAAACAAGATCATAGTTTTTACATTCACCAAGTATGCATGTCCTAATTATGCCTAAAAAGAATGCCTAAGAAAATAAAAAGAAAGATAAACGTGAACGGCATAATCAAAGTTAGCACAAAAGAAATAACGACACATTCAACACTTTTACACAGACTGAAAAATTGCACTTCATTTTTTTTTCTCTCTTTTTTTTTTCAACACGAAGGAATAATGATCACGGCGTAGCTTTAACGCTAAACCAAAGGGAGCTTTCTTCCTACTTGATCATACCTCTTTTCAACATATTTTTAATTATGGAAAAAAATTGGTCACAAGGATTAGCTGCACTCTTGTGGAGTAGGTAAGCTCAAGTCAAGACAATGAAGACTTTTACCATAAGCTTGCAAATATATCACGCTCGTCCACCCAAGAATCAATATGAATACACAAGATCGAAGGGTTTAAATGGGTTGTAATGGGGCTTAGGTAAGGTGGGATAAAAGGACATATTAGGCTATGAGAATCAAAGCAATCATACAAACTCTTTACAAATGGAGCACATCCCAAAAGAAATTTTGACTGCCTAACTTCATAAAAGGAATCTAACGTAAAGAAAAAAATAGCGCAATTCTCTTCATCGTCATTCTCCCCAACTTTTTTTTTTTTTTGAGTTTTTTTTTATTTTTCATTTTTTTTATGAGTTTTTCGACTTTTTTTTTCGGAGAGAAGACAATAACTAGTAGATGTTAGATAACTAGACATCAAACAAACCACAGTCAAGTCTACGCACATAAGCTCATCATGAATACAAAGAATTCATATAATTGCTTCAACTCAAGGTTCAAAGAGGGCATCAACAAAAAAGGATATTGTGGGTTGTAACGTGGCTAATAGAAAGAAAAGGCTAAGGCTCAAACTTGGCTCACTAGGTGTCTATGTAAAGGGTCGGCTTCCAAGAAAAAGGTAAAACAGATGGTTAAAATCCTATAACCTTATTACGATATCGTGCATCCAAATTCATCAAAGGAGTAAATAAAGACGTGCATACCAAAGCAAGTTTTGGAAAAATCAACTAGTCATGACACACTCAATCAAGGAAATGGAACATGATATTCAATGTATGTTCATCGGCTCAGGTCTCACAAAAAATAAAAAAATAAAAAAACAAGGTAAAACAAGGAAATGGAACTCGACACCCATCATTTTTTTTAATTTTTTTTTGAAAGTACGACCAACAATCCATTTATCAAGTGACTAAATGCATCACCACAACTTCATGCCTCCAACAAATATACCGTTTATGCAATAATAATGCAAATATGAATAAAAAGAAATAAAAAAAATACATGTATGCAACGTGGAAGTTGCAACACGATTCCTATTCTAGTTCAAACAATACAAAAATCGAGAGATTTCCTTAAATTAGAAAACCCCTCATAATCTAATGTCTTGGTGAACATATCGGCTAAATGATTCTCGGTCCTTATGTACTCAATGCAAAATATGTATTTCTCAACTAAATCCCGAATAAAGTGATGTCTTAGATCTATGTGTTTTGTGCAAGAATGTTGAACTGAATTTTTTGAAATATGAATTGCACTCTTGCTATCACAATATACGGTTAAGAAATTACTATGTCAACCATAATCCTCAATCATTTGATTTATCCGTAAAAGTCGACAACAAGAAAAGTTTAACTTCAAACCATGCAAAGACACCATATTATTAACAAGCATGCTCTCAAAAAAATTATCATTAATACTACTGTAAGCACCACTCAACTTTCTTACCATTAGATGAAACAAACTACCATTAGTTACCTCACCAACGAATCGCGACAAGGGATGAGATCTACGAACTACTCTTTCCCGATCAATAACATCTATACCAGATCGTGTCTTAGCCTCAGAAATGGCATTCTGCTCGTCGGAGATACGTGTCGCCTCAGATGCTGTGTCTGGTGTTGTGTCAGGTGTCATGACATCTGGGGCGACATCTGGGACGACACCTGGAGCAGCACTATGTAGCAGAAGGTCCAACACGTCCCGAATGTCATCCTCAGCATTTTTGACCCGATAGCAATTTTGGGTAGTTCGTACACCTGCCAAAATACATGAATTAGACTCGTCAAAAACTTCACAAGGCTTACTATCAAATTTAACATGAAGATTATCATCACAAAGTTGACTTATGCTAATCAAGTTAGCCTTAAGTCCATCAACCAAAAACACGTTCTGAAGCTTTGGGAGACCATCAACATTGAGTGTTCCACGTCCAATAATGTTTCCATGTTCACCTCCCCCGTATGTAACACGCCCACCTTCATATGATTCTATATTGGACAAAAAATCACGAGTGCCGGTCATGTGTCGTGAACACCCGCTATCAAAGTACCATGATCCTGCAATATTAGACTTCAAAGAAGTATGAATAACATTGCATTTCAACTCAGATTTTGGAACCCAAACAAACTTTGATTTACTCTTAGTTCTAGTTCCGTGATTTATGGGCATATTACGGGACACGGGCGACACCATTGGTTCAAAAGACCTATCAAATGAATGCAATTTATAACAATAAGGTCTAATGTGCCCGGGTGCATGACAATAATTGCAAACATATCGACGCCTTCGTTGTTTAGTACTCTTAAAAACCTTAGGCGATGATTTTGAGTCATACTTACTTGTTTCCTCCGATGGACGCACAAATATGGTAGGCTTAAAATCAAGTCCCGCTTTGTTATGATTATGTTCAAGAGCAGCTAGGACATCCAATTGGCTCTTACCGGTGTTAAGTCGCTGGAAGGTCTGACGAGAATATTCAAGTTCCTCTCTTACCTTCACCAACTTTTGGTCATGGCAAGAGATGGTCACCTCCAATTGGGTTATGGTAGACTTTAAAGCATTGTTCTCCTCTTCCAACTTTTTAGTCTCTGACTTCATCCTCTTATTCTCATCCTTTAACTTATTGTTCTCTTTCTCGACCCTATCCGCTTCGTAGACGGCATCTATATAGCGTTTATGAAGTTCCACGTACACCTTTTCATGATCTTCAAACCTAAAATATTGAAGGTTGCTCGGAGGACCTATATCCCTGCTTGAAGCGTCACAAAACAAGGTGTTAAGGCAAAAAAATTCAGAATTTTCATTTTCATACCTGTCAGGTGTCATGACACTTACGGCGACACCTCGGCCGACACCTGCTGGACCGATTTTTCTTGCCCTCGATTCATCCACGGTTATCATAAATTCAGTTCCGGAGGTAGTTTCAGGTTCATACTCAACTGAGGATTCCTCCGATGCATCAGATTCATCATATTTCATCTTTTCGTTGGATGACTTTAGCCGGTTCGAAACAAGTACGGGTAACGGCAACCCCGTAAACTCCATACGTACCTAAAAAATCAGAATCACACTTATTAAATTAAGTGACCTGCTTTGATACCACTTGTCAAAATTTTAGGTACGCAAATATCCAGATTTCACACGAAAATCAGAAATTAAAATACGCAGCGAAAAATAAATAAACACGAAAGATTCAAAATTTAGCCTATAAGTGAATATACACTTGTAGACTACGGCACATGCCAAAATTTCACTAGAATAAATCAAATACAATGTTTTTCTCATGCAGTCCAAAAACATATAATGAAAGAAGCAAAAATTATCAAAAAACAATCTATATCGAATGAGTATCAAAATGATAAATCAAAATAATAAACCGAAATACTCCCAAGAGAATGATGAATGAGTAACAAAAAGAACACAAGCCCGGAAAATCCTTGTCGTCAAAACTCTTCTTGCTTATCCGTCGTCATCAATAAACATTAAACTCCACGCAAAGAGAATGAGTTGCTACTCCAAGATCGAAATATTGTGTTGCTCTGTTCTCGTGAATCTACCACTCACCTTAGCCAAAGGAAACCAAAATATATTTGCTGCTTGTAAATCCTTTTTTTAAATCACACTAATCTGCCAAGCATTAAATATGAGTGTTGTTCTTGGCTTATGTAAAAATTCACGCAGCACTCTTTTTCCTTCTTGCTTTTTGCCCAAGAAAATAAAATATTTGTTGCCCTCAAAACCATGCGCCTCTCCCGTTGCTCCTCACAAGAAATAAATCTCTTTTCCTTCTTATCTCTTCCTTTCCTAGTAAGAGACCTAATAAGATAAGGAAATCAAATAATAAAAATATACTACGAAATATATCATAAATATATATGTACAAAAATAAAAACAGAAAAGCAAAATAAAACATATTAGAAATACGTTTTTAACAGTCGGGATTTGTAACTGTTAGATCATCATATAACCGTCGTGGATAGTAACAGTCGTAGATAGTTGATCTAATGGTTACCAATCCCGACGGAGTAGTTCGTAACGGTAGGATCTCTCAAAAGTTTTTATGGACTTTCTTGAAATTTGGCCAAAACCTAATTAACGTTTAGGGTGCACGTATCGATGTGGCTGCACAATTGCCTAGGCTTTCCGCATCTTTAAATGAACCGTAATAACAAGGCTATAGTAGTATATCCTATGTATGGGTATGTTACGCCTATAAAGTGCTATTCAATATCAATTAAGGACGAGTGGGGAATGTTTATGTTGCATAACAATTTAATAGTCGTTTAACGCATTTATGTATATACGAGTGTTTTAAAACATATAAAAATCATAATAGTATGTTAAAGTTCCAGTATTCAAAAAATTGTAGTTAGATCCATTTATTTTTCCTCAAATTATTTGTTATAAATATATTAATTTTTCTTTTTCAGTCAGCAAATTAAAATAATAGTCTTAGCATTTTGATGCCATATAATTAATGTTTGATAAAGTTCTTCACATTAATTCCGATACTATATTTTCGGGAAAAATTCAAAATTAGTCCCACAGATATAGGAGGGTGACAATTTTGGTCCCGACGGAATGCACAAAATATGAATAGTCCCACAGCTTTTAAAAAATGATCAAAAGTAGGACTTTTTCGCCTTTACTATTTCCGGCGTGGAACGCCACGTGGCGCACACGTGACTTATTTTTTACACGCTGGCGCACACATGGCGCACACGTGGCTTAGTTTTGAATTTTTTCCTAGATAGGGAAAAATTCAAAACTAGTCCCACAAGTATAGAGGAGTGACATTTTTTGTCCCGATGGAATGTAGAAAATTCAAAACTAGTCCCACAACTTGTACAAAAATATGAACACGTCGGATGCCACGTGGCGTTCCGGGCCGAAAATAGTAAATCCGGCGAAAAAGTCCTACTTTTGATCATTTTTTAAAAGTTGTGGGACTATTCATATTTTCTGTATTCCATCGGGACCAAAATTGTCACCCCCCTATACCTGTGGGACTAGTTTTGAAATTTTCCCCTATATTTTCTAACATGAATTTCATAAATATATATTGGGCAATTATACAAAGCATTTCTCTTGTGCCGCTTTATAATAAAAAAAAAAAGTCTTATTTAATGTAAATTAGTACAATTGGCCCCGTTTAGTAGATAGCGGATTGAAGATAAATTAGCGGATTGGACTTAATTGAGAGGTTTGAGCTTGTTTGGTAAATAGCTTATTTGATAAGCTTTTTGGGCCCAAAACTCTAGTTTAGAAAAAGTTCATTAGAGCAGCTTTTTGTGATAGATGATTCACAATTGAGAGGTTTTACTTAAATTTTTTAATTTGTCTTATTTATTTTACAATCTACATTGGTTTATAGAGCTAATAAATAATAATATGTCATCCATATGATTAATTTATTTAGAAAAATGTAAAATTCATAACTTATTCATCAAGTGTTAATAAATTTTAAAAAAATATATATATCTATAAATTACCAACTAAAGAGTATTAAATGTTTTAATATATTATTATTAAAGGAATACTTTTTAAATAATAAAATATCCTTATTGGTCATTTTGCAATGTCAAACAGCTATAAGTTTTCAGTTATTTGCCAAACACTTATTTAAAAACCGCTAATGCAATCAGCTGGTCAAATCAGCTTATACAATCCGCTATTCACTATCCGCTGATATAATCCGTTATCCGCTATTTGCTTTCCGCTGATCGCCAAACAATGCCAATACTCGTCTAGTACACGAGTAGTTGTTAAAGAAATTATATTTATAATTAAATAATAAAAAAAATTGTTTAAACTTTTAAACATTTTTTTGAAAAAAATATATTATTATTTATATTAAAATTGACACTGTCACTTACACGACTTACCATTTTATATTATATATTTTTTAATTTATTATCAAATAACTAATTTATAATTAAGTTAGTTTAAGTAGGTCATTACTGCATTCAAAAAATGAGAAAACAAAAAATGTTTATCAAATACAAAATCATAATAAAAAAATTATTGAATGAAAAAAAAAAATGATATACAAAAGTATCTTTCATGGACAAACAAAATCCATTTTTGTTACTTATCAAATTAAAATAAAATTAAATTTGTGGTGAAGAAATCACTACAAGAAAATGATGAAATTCTAACGGAAATATATTCCAATAGAATTTCAACAGAAATTTAAATGGATTTCAATTTTATTATTTCCGTAGGAATTATTTCAAGAGAAATTCCTACAAAAGTATTCCGTTGGAATGAGTTTTCCTTTGGAATTTCCGTTGAATTTTAATGATTCCAACGGTAGTGGAAATAAAAATTCTAACGGAAATTCCATATTCCATCGGAAATTCCTAGGGTGAAAAGCCGTTGGAAACATAGCCGTTGGAATCATCACATTCCATCTAAAATTCCAATGAAAAATTCATTCAAACGGAATATTTTCGTCGGAATGATTCCAACGGAAATTATAACATTGGAATATCTATTAGAATTTGTACTAGAATATATTAACACAGGATTTTACGTTGGAATATAGTAATTTTTTGTAGTGAATCATAAAAAATATAAAAATTATTGTACCGAGTACACAAAAGTTGATAAAAAGTGCAACTTGAAGACTGAAATTGAGCTTGGAATAACTTGACATATCAAAATTGGGAAAGTGGCTAAGTTATAATGGACTGAAATTTTCATGTCACATGCCACATGGGCACACCTCAATTTTATCACGTAACTTTAGCAGCTAATTCTAGTTGTTGGGATTAATGTACCGAAAGTAAGAAAACTCGCGACTTAACAAACTATTTTTCATTATAAACAAATTATAGTACCAAATACAAACAATGATCAAATTAGAGGACTAGCATTGAAAAATTTCCATTTAAATTTTACTAATGGAAATATTTCATACTTTTTGTATAGAATACGAAAGGTTAATTGAAGATTGTTTAAATAAGATTAATTTAGTATTACATACATTTAAGGCTAGCGAATAAAAGAAGTATTTGATGAGTTTTTAAAAAGGACAAAAATATTTAGTTTATATAGTTGGATCACACACTTTTCGTATGTGTTGATATGGGAGTAAAACTCGTATGCAATACACTAGTAGAAACTTTTTACCTTTAATAAGTTTACTAGTACGATATCCGTGTATTACATCGGTTGTTTGAAAAAAAATATAAAGCATAAAATAATAGAATAAACACATGTTGTCGTATAAAAGTGCAAAAATAGAAAAGACCAAAGTCGATATTATTTCAAATTTTGAAAAATTTCATTGCACACTACATTAATAGTTTTATTTACAATTTTTTCATCCCTATCGCAACACAGAATTATTTCAAGTCTATCCTACTTTTAACTCTAGATAATGCAACATAAAGTTGACCATGACTGAATACAGGATTAGGCAAGTACAATCCGACGTTAGACAATGTCTGTCCTTAACTCTTATTAAAAGTCATTGCAAAAAAAACCATAAGTGGAAATTGTCTTCGTTGAAACTTGAAAGGCAATCTCACATCAGAAGGAGTCAATAACATCCGCGGAATAAGTACTTTGCTCCCAATATTCTTTCCCGATAGAACCTTTGTCTCAACAATGCGATCTCCAAGTCGAGTGATGACTAACCTGGTGTCATTACACAACCCATAAAATAAATACTGATTATTTATTAAAGTTATCAGTTTATCTTTCTAATTAAAAAGTAAAAACATTACAATAATGATAGATAATAAATTAGTTAAGATTTAGGAATGTATAAATGCCAAAAAAAAAATAAAAGAATGGTCGAGTGACCACTCCACCTGGTGCCATTGCACAACCCAGAAAATTGATCCATGTTTCGAAGCAGCATTACAGGAATACCAACTTTCAATTTTAAGATGTGATTAGGAACTCCAGAGCATTTTATTGCATTTAAAAAATCAGTTGAGTACAGGATGTCGTTTTGTCGCCTTGCATCTATAAAGGACTTTCTGAACTTTCTTGTTTGACTGGATGGAGTGTCTGACATCGAATATATAAAAAAAATCAAAGAAATATATACTTTATGCATTTTACATAAATAAAATATTATCCTTTAATCTAATAATTAATTTGTAATAATGTAAGTTGCATATATTATATATAATACAAAATTTAAAAGTAAGTCCAATTAAATATACTCACTCGAAACAATAGTTTCAATGCCTGCAGAAGATAGTCCACGCTTTTCTTTCATTTTCGCTATTCTAATGTGTCTAATAAGTTTTGCATTTTCTTTATCCATTATTGAATACCTACAAGATGCAAGAACAAGGTGGATTTTTTTTTTTTTTTTCGAAACGATAGAGATTGTATTATTAAGTCTCAAAGGACAAAATAGTTCAAAGTACAACAACACCATCCACCTGGAAAAAACAAACTGAGAGGCTCATTCAAGATGGCCTAAAACCTTAACAACTCGAACAAAGAAAAGAAAGAGAAGATAAAAAGAGAATTAATCACCCGTCACTGCTATAAAGCATAGCAAGCTGAGAAAATCTCCAAACCAAAACAAACAAACCTACTACACAGAAAAGCTGACAAAAATATAAACAACTGAATGAAAACAACAACAACAAATCATCCATATCAGAAATCATCCTGCAGCCTTAATAAACTTCTGCCAGTCTGAATGAGCTGCAATGATCAATCTGTGAGGGGGAATGAGAGACTTTTGAAAGACGCACAGGTTTCTTGACTTCCAGAGTCACCAAAGCAGGTAAGTGGACAGTTGGATTTAAAGTCAATAAATATAATAATTTATTATAAATATTTAAATAGCTTGTTATCGACAAGATTGTATATGTCCCACTTTTAAAGAGATGTCGTACAGTTTAACCCCCGAAACCACTCTTTTCAATACATATTTAACATAACAGATCGAGCCCTTTATTAATAATAAAAAAAAAAAGATGTTTCTAATGAATTACCTTTTGTTTATAAATATATTAATTGATAAATAATTTTATTTTTTTAATTAATATTAAAAAAATATTATTGTTATAAAGATAAATGTAATTTATTTCCAAGTAAGCTTCTGAAGCGTGCGAGCCAACCATTTAGGCTCAACACGTTTTGAAATTATACTAAGGGGGATGAATATCTCTTACCCGTACACTTTATAAGCTGCAGTTACAAAATCAAAATAAATATTTAAAAATATGAATTCGTGCATATTAAAAATATCACTTTTCATGAAAAAATTTCATCCAATATTTGTGCAAATAAATATTCATAAATAGTTGTTACAGTTCAATAAAAAAGTCTTACTTTTCTATATATAAATTATTTTAAAATATTTGTATAAATATTTTGAAAACATGGTAAAAATATTTTCATGGATGTTAAAATTTAATTTGTTAACATGTTTGAAATTTTCACCATCCTTTTTGTAACATTTTATTTTTATAGATAATTTTTTTTGATAATATTTTTGTGAGTAATTTTGAAACATTTTATAATTGTCTTGATAATCATAATATTGAATTTGTATCCGTGATAAATCAAGATTTTTTATACATTATAAATCAAATTTTTGTGTAAAAAATCAAATTTTTTTATACATGATAAACCAAGTTGTTGTAGTTATATTTTTATATGTAGAGTAAATTTATTAAAAAAAATAATATAGCATTGACATTCTAGACAATCGAGATTATGAATATAGTTAGTGTAGTATTTATTACAAAAATAAAATAATATTAAGCAATATGGATAGTAAAAGTATATTATAATCCAAAATATATTATAATATTGGTATAGGATTCTTAACCCGTGTAATTTTTGTAGTATTTATTTTGGAGTTGGAGGAGATCGGATACCGATTTTGGCAAAGATTTTAAGCAAAAATATATTATAATATTAAGTAAAAAATCTTATTTACACGGCATATAAGAATCTTATTTATTTTGGAGTGAGAGGGGATCGGATCAAGAAAAAATAATTTTTATCCCAACCAAAAGTCGAAGCATGTAATGTTGCCAAGTAAGTTTCCGAAACGTGCGAGCCAACCATTTAGGCTCAACACGTTTTGAAATTATATTAAGGGGATATCATGTTAGTTGGTCAACTTCATACTGCTCACACCAACGTCTTTTGTATCATATATCGTTAGATTAACGAACATGCATAAAATTTGTGCAAATGTGCGATTGATCAATAGATAAAAATCATGTGGGAGGCACTACCACATGTAGGATCATAAACTCTTCATGTTAACTTAGCCATTGAATTGTCTTTGTCTTGACACACACAAGAAATAAAATAATAATTAAAAAATATAACATTTGGTCATTAGATTTTTTTTGGTACAGTACTACAGTCATTAGATTTTTTGATTTGGAGGAGTTTCCTTAAAACCAAACATCATCTCCACGCGCTATCCCCACTCCCAAATCGAAAGCTTTAAAAGGGTTCATCCAATTCACATTTCTTTACCACAAAACACCTAATATTATTATTAATTGTGTACTTACTATATGATCCACACTCCGCCAAACAAGAAACAGAAAAAAAGAGAAACAATGACTATCCTCTACGACGCGGTCCACTACTATCTGGTAGACCACCCCGTAATCAGCCAATACGAGTGGAGACCCGGCCAATCCCCCGGCGCCACACCTCTCTTCCTCTCCACCACCGTGTGCACCTACCTCACCCTAACCCTCCTCCTCCGTCAATTCCCCATCCTCCCTGCCCTCCCCACCGCCGCCCTCCGCGCCGCCGCCGCCGCCCACAACACCGTCCTCTGCCTCCTCTCCCTCGTCATGGCCGCCGGCGCCGCCCTCTCCGCCCTCCACCAGACCCCGCCCGACAACCCCGCGTGGCCCCTCTGCTTCCCCTTAAATATTCCCTCCAAAACCGCGGGGCCCACCTTCTTCTGGGCCCACGTCTTCTACTTCTCCAAGATCCTGGAGTTCGCCGACACACTCCTCATCCTCCTGCGCGGGGCCCGCCGCCGCCTCTCCTTCCTCCACGTGTACCACCACGCGGCCGTCGTGGGGATGTGCTACGCGTGGCTGTCCGCGCCCCAGTCGCTGTTCCCCGTCGGGATTGTGACGAATTCGGCCGTGCACGTGGTGATGTACGGCTATTATCTGCTGGCGGCGCTCGGATTCCGGCCGCCGTGGAAGAAGGCGGTGACCAACTGCCAGATCGCGCAGTTTCTCTTCGGCTACGTTATCTCGGGCGTCACGCTGTATTTGCATGTTAAAGGGCCGGGATGCGCCGGGATGTGGTCGTGGGTTCTCAACATGATGTTTGTAACGTCACTTTTGGTGCTGTTTCTCAACTTTCATCGGAAGAACTATGGTGGCCGGAGATTGGGGTCGGCGGTTGAGAAGAATAAGCGGATTTGATGGTGGTTTAGTTTCTTTAATGCAACAACAAATGCATGATTGCGTGAATTTCGGGGAATTGTGGTTGGTGTTTTTTAGTTTGTTTGCTTTTTAGTTGAGTTGAGGTGAAGATCAATAGATCATGCATGTATCATGTCCCAAATTATGTGGCTGTTCGTTATAATTATGTGACAGGTTCCATATAGGTATTAAATGTGAGATATATAATAAAATGATGTACTTAATATTACAGGATTTGGAAAAAGAGATCGAAATAAAAGTCTAGTTGTATGGTATGACTGCTTCATCTTTTTATCTTAGGGATAGTTTATCTAACGGTTGTAAACTCCGACGGAATGGTTCCATAACGGGACCGTAGCATCTCTCTATACTTTTTTGAGTCACTTTTTTTAACTTAAAGTGTATTCAATTGGGATTTTTAAATATTTTGAAGACTCTTTAAGATTTGAAATCCTAGTGTATTTAATTTAGACTTCTCAATACTTTTAAAAGTCTTGAACTATTTATTTGGGATTTTAAAAGTATTACAAAATTTTAAGGAGTACTCATACTATGATTTCTTAAGACTTTTAAAGATTTGATGGAATTTCTAAAATAAACAACATATACGAAATCACACTCCACATCTCACTTCAAGACTTAAGATTTGACATGACTCCTCCAAAATCTAAAAATCTTACAATAAACTCAAATCTCGAAATGTCTATCAAAATCCCAAAACCAATACACCCCTAATTAAGTGTAGTTCAATTTGACGTGATTATTTTTTTTAAGTTTTTAATTTAGTTTGTAAATGGAAGGGGTTTAGTTTAATTTACAGTTAATTAAAAAAACATTCGTTTATGTTTGTCTCTCCTCCCCATGTTTTCTCCCCTCTTTGTACCAAACAAAAAATTAAAAAAAAAAAATCATTTGTCCACCAATTAATATGCTAGGAGATTAAAATATATACTATTAAAGCCAAGCTAGTCTTGAATATTTTTTGACCATGAAATAATACCCCAGGTCCTTATTCACACCTAATGAACATCACCCGAACTCGTAAGAGCTCGGCTTTAAGCCATTACACCCAATGAAACAACACTCGAACTTATAAGAGCTCGGCCTTAAGCCGTCACACCTAATGAACAGCACCATCATGCAAGTGTGACACTCCGACCGGCTTGGAACCGCCTCGATCTTGCTCTCCTCGCCGGTAAGACGTCGAAACCTGCACAAACTCTCACACCGGGGGGATTTTCCGGTGAAGAGCCTCCTACGCTCAAGTCAGTCTTGAGAAGAATGATGTATATATTAGTGAAAACATGAGAGAATGTGTGAAAATTATAAGGCTCACCCCTATATATAGGGGTGAGCTACCTGTTCTAAAAGCTGCCCGGATTTGGTGAGTTGGTTGCCCTAAGGCTGTCCGACCTGCCTTATAGTACAACCTCTAGGTAGGTGTGTTAGGAATGTGTCAGAAACAGCTACTGACGTAGACCAATTAGCACGCGCCACGTGTCCCACGCACGTGTATCTGAGATTCCCTTGGAGGCTCTTATGTTCGACCAGATCTAGGCAAGTTGTTAAGTCGCCTCTGGTGTCGGAGGTGGTTGATCTCACGATCATTCATGCTCGACCGCCTATTACTCCGACCCTGTCTTCTGTAATGATGGGATCTGCCGGGTGTTCTAGGATTCTCGTAGCTGTGGCCTATGCTCGCTATTGACCAGTATAAGCAGTGCTCGACCAGACCAGTTTATCCATTTATTCTTCTTCCATAAACTGGACCGGTCTAAGGTATAACATCCCATATCATCTAGTCCCCCCTACTCTGGTCGAGTCTAAATGACTCGATCCAAGAGTAGGTCTTCGTCTCTCTTTTGACCGTAATCGTCCTTTATTGTCGTCTTCGACCAACTAATGTATTATTTGCTTGCTTCATCTTCATCCCTTTTCCTTTCAACCACCATTTTGCATTTCAAACTTAAATTCTGCCACTTGTCAAATCTGTCAGGCGCGTCCTTTCGTATGTCAGATCATCATTACTTTGTAAATGCCCCGCTTCGTACTTGGTACCCTTTAAATATCTCTCTTTTCATAACCGTTAGATCAACACCTTTAATCCAACGGTCATCCATGCTATGCCTGTTCCACTACCTATCAATCGTGGCCCTTCAAACTTTGTAAAACAACGGCTGACAATTCCTCTCTTTTATTCCCCTTTTCCTATAAATACCCTAACTTCAACACTTAGGATTTTTTCTTCACTTCTGCAAATTTTCGCACTTATATTCTCCCTGCTTTCTCTGCGATTTCGAGCGTTTCTGCAACTTCAAGTTCTTCAATTTCGCCACGAGCTTTCCACCGTTCAGATGAGTAAGTTCTCTTGATCTTTTAACTTATGTATTTTGTTAGTTTTGCAAATTTCACTTAGTTCCCACTTTTCGACTCCTGCAACCCCAATTCTATCCTGCTCGCTATATAACCCTTTATTCTTTCTTCATCTTCTTCATCTGCGAAAAACTCCCGAAAATATTCTCTTTTGAATTTTCCTTTAACTTCTCTTTCGTTTCCTTTTACCTCAAGCGAAAACGACAAACAGCGGCCATGATATGACTCCTCCACTTTCTTCCTCTACTTCCACACTACCAGACTCGCCTTCTAGCAATTCCGTCGTGGAGATTCTCAACATTGAACCTATGTCCACTCTTCGACCAAAATTTTGTCCTCAGAGTCCTTCCACTGAGACTGTTTCGCCATCTACCTATCTCGTCGACAACCCTGACGAGGGAACGACCAACCATCCTCTATCTTCTCCTGCAAAAACTTCTAAGGCCTTTGTCAATCCTTCGCCTTCCTCGACCATTCTCCAATCTTCCTCGAGCAAAAAATCCAATCCTTCTACCAGCCGTTCCAAGACCAAACGTCCTTCCAAAAACTCTCACCGTCGCTCGAACCATATGAATTGGCTCGAACTCGATGAGGTTGGCCATCCTGCTGGCGTTTATAGACCCAACGATGATGATACCTACGACCATCCTCCCGATAGCTCGTACACCTTCTTTCAAATACAGTTTGACTTAGGCCTCCGTTTTCCCATCTACAATGCCCTGCTCAAACTATGCAGTGTGTATGGCTTGCCCCTACCTTCATTATTCTCTCTGTTATCCGCTTAGGTCGAGTTGACCTAGGATTTTTTCATTACTGTTATTTAGCCTCCAAACAATCTAGAGGCTCATACCGAAAAAGTAAGAATAACGCGCACTTCATAATCGACCGCCCTTCCAACGTTCTAAATGGAAACGTAGGTTTGTATATATCACCTGCAACCCCTTATCTTTGGGCCACTCTTCCTTAGCTCAAGGATCTCTCCTTTGAAGTCGAAACTCCTTCTCGCAACCCCATATTCGACCGCCGCATCGACCTTTGGAATTCAAACCCTGTCGCTTCCATTCCCCTACTTGGAAATAACCACCTTCTACATTACGCGGCATACTTACCCACAAACCCTATCCTCCTCCGCTCGCGCAAACAATAACTGACCTGCACATCGACCAGTCTCTCACCGACCTTCACGCTAACGAGTCAAGGGTGCCTCGAGGTACTCGACCAGAAATTATTATTTTTCAGACACTTGTTTTTACTATATAACTAACTTTTCTATTGTTTACCTTGTGCAGAGGGATTTTTGAACAAGCCTGAGCTGAAGAAGTCTTCCGATAAAAGGTCTATCTCCAAAGACTCCTCGACCACCACCGACAAGGCTAAGTCGACCAAGGACGCCCCTTCAAGGACTGAAAAGTAAGGGGTTCATCCAACCTCGAGCAAACAGAAAGCCCCTTCCTCTCCACCAAAGCAAATCGACCACCAACCCAACCAATTGACCAAAGACGCCAACGCCATAAAAAAATGACCCCGTTCTGTGGTGGTCGTACCTCCGCCTGTCGGCCAGTTGCTTGACGACTCGAACTCCCCCAACAAATGACTCCATCTCGAGGTGAGGACCTCTGAGGTTCAGCTCTCCCAACCAACTCCTCAAACCTCATTAGTATAAGCCGGTCCTAAGGAGGTTGTGTCGTGCCTCATGGACTTCTTGCCGGTCGAGGATACCCATCGTTGGGATGTCGACCGAAAAGCACAGAGCGAATATACTCTGCGCGCCTTGACCCAGGTACATGCCATGCTAAGTGTTAACGTCTTTCCTGCTTTTATCTTGCATTTATACTTAATGATATTCCTATTTGTATATCATGTTTATGCTTTGTACATTTTTTAGACCCTCGTTTCTGTCGTTCCTCTGCTCGAGGAGCCCATGGGCAGCTCTAGTCGACCCCTCCCTGTGCTCGAGGGGGATAACGAGCATCTTGCTTAATTAAATAAGCTCATGAGGGTCGAGAACCAGGAGCTACTCAAGCTACGCCATTAGCTGGTTGGCCAGCTTAAGAAGAATGAGCAGCAGCACCAAGATGAGCTGAAACGCCGGGCCCAGGCCCTCGAGCTAGAGAGGTCTGGTCGAAAAGAGGAGATCGATGCGGCTGCTATTGCTGCGACCGAGCAGTGCCGGAGGGCCTTGTGGAAGATGCAAGTGTGTCAAACATTTTTGAAGGCCTACCACGAGCAGTTGATTAAAAATTATCATTGCTCGCCCGGCTTCCTTAAGGAGGCCTCTAGCATAGGGCTCGACTTCTACACGTACAGTGCAGAAGAGGACGATCGGCAGTTGAAGGCCCAAGGCTTTGCTGGAGAGCTCGATCTCAACAAAATCTCAGATGCAATCCCCGTCGTGCGTAGCAACTTCACTGGTGATCCCAATATGCCAGCCGACCATCCTTGGTGGTAGAATTCCTTGTAGCGAGTTCTGGCCAGTGACAGTATGCTTAATGCCGCTTTCGACCGGGCGAAGTACCTATAGGGCGCCAATCTGTCATGGCCCCCGTTTCTGGCCAGCCAAAGGGCCTAGTCGAGCAGGCCACTGCACCCAACGACCAGTCTGGTGCTTCATCTACCTCTGCCGCTGGTCCAACTCCCGCTCCCCCCAAATAGACTAGTTTGTTGTAATTTTATTACCATGTACTTGTAACTTCTGTTTTCGCAATGAATGAACATTCAACTTTTGAATGAATCTCTTATTTTCTTCTCTTGTTAATTCTTGCTTTACTTTGTGTCATGTATGCGCCCAACTCCTTACTTTGTTGACAATGCGTATGTATTTACCTTGTTTCACTTTGTGGATTTTGTGAGCTAGCTTGTCAACAAAGTCTCAACGACCTGTCTTATGCTTGACCACGTACTTACCCCAACACTAGAGCTTACCTAAAACCAGTAACCTTTTCTTTGAACACTCGCCCACCACTGAATCGGGATGTACCAAAGATAAATTCATCGAAATCACACCAAATAGACCCATCGACCTATCATTGATCGAGCTATCCGTAAGGAAATCCGTCGAGATGAATGGTGTTTTCCCCGTGGTCGACCTTCGCGTAGTCCTATATGCCCAAAGAACTATATCAAGCTCATGCATCAAAGCTCCAAAAGCTTTTCATAATCGGGTTCGCAACCCCATCAATCAATGATTTAAATACCCTACCGTACCGGCCGGTACTACCGAATACCAGCCATTGGTACGGTACTATTACACTCAAAATACCGGATTTACGGTTATATCGGTTTGTACTGGAATCATATCGTAAATACTAGACTTGTCAAAACGGGCTGAGGCCCGCGGGCCGACCCGCCCCGCCCCGCCAAAAGAGTGGGATGGGCTAGGATATTAGAGTCCCGCTAGGGAGCGGGCCTAAACGGGCCAGCCCGCGCGGGCCGCGGGCTGGCCCGCCAATTTTTTTTTTAAATATATATATATATATAATATCAATATAGATAGATTAATTACGTGGTCCAAACAAAAAATAAGTCAGGCCAGCCCAATAGATAAACAAATTAAAAGGCCCATTTTCATTTTCAATTCTCATCAATCTCGAATCGGCAGAAAGGGGTTGAAGTTGAATATTCTTTCCAATCCTCATCCCTAATTTCCAATCCTCATCTCCCATTCTCCATTCTCTATCCCTAATTTCACTTTACTTTTATGAATCGGCCGATTGTTCTTCCAGTACGAATCGAGCACGAAGGATGGGAGGTCTACTGACACGTCGTGCTCCGGTGCTGACTCCAAGTTCCTCCGCGCGGGGCTCCGACAGTCACGTGGCTCCGTGGATCTGGGCTTGACGAGTCTGAATCTATGGTGGTTCGCGACGTGCGGTGGCTTGTCTTAATCGATGGAAAGACGAGGGGATATCGTCGTGCTTGTTGTCGTGGCCGGAGGAGGATGACGAGAGAGTTGGGAGGAGATGGGTAGCGAGTCACTGTTTCCCGATTCCTTCAGCCCGGGGGAGCGTTAGGTGCTTCAGTAGGGATGAGAAAGAACGAAAAGAAGAGGGGAAGGATGGGTCTGTTGCTGTTTNCCCGTTTTGACAAGTCTAGTAAATACCAGTCCAAAATATCGGTCAATAATAAAAAAAATAAAAAAAATTAAGATTTATTAATTTAAAAACATAAAATTTAAATTGGTAGTTAAAATGTGTTATTTTTTATCTCATTGAGAAGTTGAAATTAATGATTATGGTTATTTATTTTTTTATTTTTTTGCATTTGGTATTATATATTTTTATGTATATTTATATATATATCATTATATTTGCTAGTCCGGTAATACCAAATGTATTACCGGTCCGACCGGTAATACCGCGTACCGATGGCTAGACCAGTATGAGCACCGGTACGGTATTTAAAATACTGCCATCAATATGGTTCGGTTTGCCACCTCTGCTTGTCCATTTGCTTGTGGGTGAGCTACTGAAGCAAAGTGTTGCTTGATACCCATATCCTTGCATCATGCCAATATATTTTTTCCTCGGAACTGTGGACCATTATCTGACCCTATCACTTTGGGAATCCTATATCCGCAATAGATATTAGTGAATAAGAACTTGATGACCTTCTCTTCCGTTGTCTTGGCCATCGCCTCAGTGTCCATCCACTTGTTGAAATAACGACATCCACTAACAAAAATTTTCACTAGCACGAGCCTTGCAGAAAAGGCCCTACTATGTCCATTCCCCCACTAACTGAACGACAAAGGCGAACTCATCAGTATGAGCTCTTCAGCTGGTACATGTATAAGTTGTTCGTGTTGCTGGCAATTAAAGCACTTCTGGACGAGCTCCTTCGCTCGTGCCCTTATTGTTGGCCAAAAGTACCCAGCTTTTAAAACCTTTCCGACCAATGCTCGAGCCTTGATATGGTCTACACAACAACCATCATGAATTTCCTACAATACATAATTACCACCGTCCTCGGAGACGCACCTTAGGTGGGGCCCAACATATGACCTCTTATAAAGAACTCCATCCTGAACGAAAAATCACAAAGCTCGCCAACCCAGCTTATCTCCTCGCAAATCACTCTAACCCACTTTGGCCTGCCCAACCAACTGATTAAAGAGCTTATCCAATTCTACCTTTTCATATAGCTCCATGTCTGACTACAATATGCTAGATCCCGTTTGAATCAAAATAATTGAACTTGACTTACAATCTACTAGTGCAGCTGCCACATTTCATAACAAATTTGCTCGTCTATTTCTAGCTCGTGGTATCTGGGCGAGCTCCCATGACTCAAACCCTTTAGCCAAGGCCCGTGTTTCTTCTATATATTTCACCATCCTATTCTCTTTGGCCTCATACTCGCCCCTCATTTGTTCGACTACCAATTGACATTTTGAATGCATGACTACTTTCTTAGCTCCTGCGCTAGAAACCAACTGCATACCTTTGAGCAACGCTTCATACTTGCCTCGTTATTTGAGACTCTAGAAGACAGCTGTTGGGATCTGTGAGGATCTCGTTATGTACAAGTCACGAATTCAATAGCAAACGTAAACCTATGCGCAACGGATCTAAAGGTTTGACGTAGAGAACTTACGGCTTAAAATTTATGTAGATCTGGTTGACCACGAACGGTTGACCGCAATTGATTGACCACAACACGCGTCTTGGGTTGCAGGAACAAGATCAGATCAAAATCGGATCAAACGGATGCAAACAGATCAAAACGAAACTTGCAGCCTGGGAGCTTCCGGCGGCGCGTGAAGGCGTGTCCGGCATCGAATTCCGGCGATCTCGGCGGCGATGGAAAGCTCTCGTCGAGACGGTCGTCTGGGTATACTGTACGTCTCAATCGGACTTCCGGTTAGTTCTGTAAGTCAAAATCTATTTCGTCTCAGTTTACCTACAGATCTTCTACTGTATTACTCAACACACCCTTCTTCAACTTGTACCAGTGGAGCAACAAGAAGAAGATAAAGCTCGAATGAGATCTAGAGAGAGAGAGATGGGCGGCGTTATTCACGTGTGAATAGGATTGAGATTCTCTTCTCATGAGCTTAATGATGTATATATAGAGCTACAGTAGGGACCCTAAGGAGATTAGGAAAAGGGCTCCTTAATTAATTAGACTAACTGTGGGCCAAACTCACTCCTCTAATTAATTAAATAATATTAATGGGCCACCAACATTATATTATTGCACTCCCTTTCCCTAGCCCAAATTACATTTGAGACTCCAATAATAATTACTCGATTTACCTCCCCACGTTTAAGATATAATGTCCATTAATTAATTCGATTAACAATCAAGAATAAATTTATTTATTATTATTTCACCGAAGCTAGCGCTCGTTCATCACATTCTTATTATGCCGGAATTTAATCCACCTGCAGGGTTTAGCATAATAATCCTTCATGAACTCACTCCGAGGACATCATCAAACTAACGCACATGGTGACCGTAAATATCCTAACAGCACATCCTATATATAATAATATTACCCAAAACAGTAGGAATATTAATCCAGCGAACTGAACCTCACCCATGTGAATCAAAGTAATATATATTATATATATCTGCCTGTTTAATATCTTACGGGTTAAGAGAACGCAGTAATTAACCGAGGCCTAGTTCATTTACGACGATCAGTATAAAATGAACTTCTCCTCTCTGGGATCCTGTTCAATACATAAATGTACTAGTGCAACTAATCAGTCAAGACAAACTATACAGTTGACACTACAACCGTTCGGATGGGGTGTTCATGTCCATCTAGGTTGTGAACAACTATTCTTGTTCACAAGTAACTGACAGAGTGATCTTCGGTTCGCCCGGTGACGACCCACCCTATCTAAGTGCAGAACAACAGAACGTAGAACTTGTTTAATCTAACATGATTCTCATTCATAAAGGGTAAATGTGTAATAACATGCAAAGCCAAGCTTTCAGTATATAACACTAACAATCTCCCACTTATACTTAAAGCTTTCGCTTTTACAGTATAGTCCTATCAATCCGTTATTCTAAAAGACCTATGTCGATCCTATTGTCATGCTCATGACTCCCATTCCTTCCACGTGTTTGACGAAGACCTTCCCCGGCAAACTCTTCATGAAAGGATCAACTAGGTTGTCCTCTGACGCAATCTTGGCAACATCAACGTCTCATCTACCAACGATATCCCTAATCAGATGGTATTTGCGCTCTATGTGTTTGCTTGCCCTGTGGGCTCGAGGTTCTTTTGAGTTCGCTACTGCTCCACTGTTATCACAGTACACGGTGATACCACGTGGCAAACTCGGTATAACCTCTAAGTCCACTAACACTACAACAAAAACTGCATTTAGTGACGTTTATTTTTTTATTTAGTGACATTTATTAGTGTCACAAAAAAATTTACCTACACTTGCAAATGTGTCACGAGTTGTGTTGCTAAATTTGATGTCACGAATTTATTTGTGACGCAACCTAGATGCGTAGGTAATCTTTAATACGTGACACTTTTTCAAAAGTGCGTCACTAGTACATAATTTAGTGACATAATATACTATTGTAAGTAATTTTCAATCGGTGACTCTTTTTGAGCGCGTCATTATTGATACGAGTTGTGACATAAAATTTTAGCGTCGGTAAATTTCAATGCATGACACTTTTTTCTAGCGTCATTAATATGGACTATTGTGACACAAAATTGTATTGTAGGTAATTTTCAATACATTACACTTTTTAAGTGTCGTTGTGATTTTTGGTGACACAAATATGGGTGTTAAGAATTATCAAAATGCGACACATTTTTCATGCATCGTTATTATGAAATTGACAACAATATAGTGTCAAATTTGATACACATAATAATTTGTCTACATATTAGGGATTCCATAGTGAAACAAAATTTATAATAATAAAACTCGAACAATTATAATATCCACAATAAATATACAAAATGAATAAAATGTTGAAATTCCAATAACATAATAAAAAGAAATAAGAACTTATAGTTTCTATCACAAATTCATAATAAAATGTTGAAACTCGAACAATTCACCGTCTTGCTTTGCTCCATCTTGATTTCCCATACCAAAGCTTCTTTTTACCTGAAGAAATAAGAACTTATAGTTTCAATCACAAATTCATATTAATGAGTAATTGGATGGATATAGGCTTTTCTGCTATCTGATGTGATGAAATAAATTCACAAACCTCTTCTTTAGAGTCACATGTTTTCTCTTCCACATTAGCATATACCTACCAAGAAAGAAGAGGACTCATCATCAATAGAAGCATGCAAATGAATCATACAATGGCAGGCTATCTCAGTGAATTGTTACTTTAGGAAATATTTGTAATGTGCTGCTAATAAAAAAGAGAGGAGAGCATTATAATTAGTTAAGTAGTATAACTAGTCAGATCAACAAGCAACTGCAGAACCACATGAAGAATCTGGATACCCTTACATTTGCTTCAGCCTCATCCAGACAGTGTCTACTTGTTTATACAGCTGCTCGGTAGTCGCTTTGTTATGCACTTCACCATTTCACGATCTAATAGCTCCCAAAAACAAAAATTATTGCAAGAATTAGGGCATAAAAAAGCAACAATTCACCATACTCCACAAAAGTCAGTCCCAAATAATCATGACAAAATAAACATAAATTGAGAAGCAGAAGTAAGCTTACCACTCTAAGAATCAGTAGAGTGCCAAGTACAGATTTTTCTTTATTTTTTTCTCCCCCATTTTGATATCAAGAGCATATTAATCCACATCATTTTACCTGGGTGTCCATTTATGCTATTATTGTAGGAGCAGTGGTGCCTCAAACAGATTTCTCTTCAAGAATGGATACTGCATATTGCCCAATCAGTCCCTGAAGGTAAAAACAAAGATAAAATCGCACTTTCTCTAATCCAGTGATACAAAGCATAGCAAATCTAATGAACATGACCCATATATAAACGAGAAGCTAATGTTAGATTTAAATAATCGAACATTTCTTCTTCCTATGTCATCCATTAGATACGTTCATGTGAAAGTAAAAAAATGTTAATTTCAACAGAAATTCTATAAACAAGCCAAAATAGTTCTAGTCAACAACGAAGCATAAAGAAAACACTTCAAAAGTCCAAATGAACACAAAACCAAATAAATTTGGTTGATAGGATAACACTCACATACACACACA
>BKCP01004838.1:494696-512248 GCA_008636005.1 Striga asiatica
TTCACACTAGGGGCGGTACCGTAATTAACCAACTCTTTAAGTGTGAACGCAACAAACCAAGTAATTACGGTACCGCCCCTAGTGTGAACACTCGCAGTATATAAACAACCTCGTCCCTGCGAGTGTTCACACTAGGGGCGGTACCGTAATTAACCAACTCTTTAAGTGTGAACGCAACAAACCAAGTAATTACGGTACCGCCCCTAGTGTGAACACTCGCAATATAACTTCCCCATTTTCTTCACATGTTCATATCAAGTCACAGAAGTCAATCATCCCAATTATTCACAAAGCGATCCCCACTTTTCTAGGTTTTTTTTGGGGGCAAATAGACGATGAATAAGATTAAAACGAAGAAGCATCAAGAATCCTATTAATTTCAAAGCAGACAAATGCATCAACACAAGCATACTGAACCTGAGCCGGCGTCAGCCACTGATTGTCCCATCTACTCATCGTAACCGCCCTCCGGTTCACCATCCCTCTCCAGCACAACGCCGATGAGGGTTCTCAGCCCCACACAGTTCAGCTCTGCCCTCCCGTATCTCTCCGCCGCTATGCCCCTCAAATCCACTGTGTTGGTGTTGAACCCGAACTCGTAATTTTCCCCGATCTTCTCCAGGTCCTCCACTGTGTTGGTGTTGAACCCGAACTCGTAATTCTCCCCGATCTTCTCCAGGTCCTGATCCACGCCGATCCCGACGAACGTGTAGCTAGGGTTCGTGAGGAAGTCGACGAGCGATTTGGTAATATAGGGGGAGTGGATGAGTTGATATATAAGTGTTGTAACTTAATATATTATATTGGAATGGGGATAAAATGTATAAGTGTATATTAAACTTAATATATAAATAGTTTTAAACTTTGAAATTGTACAAATACTGTTAGTATTCCAACATCAATGTAATACATGTGCTAAATAAAAAAATTTATACCTGAAATAGTTTTTAAAAAATAAATTTATTTTAATTTTCTAAATATTTCTTAAATGTTGTATTTTTTATAGATCATTATAAAAATATTGATTTGATATGATAATATAAAAAATTATTAATTTTAACATAATTTATAATTTTTTTAACATTAATTTGATATGATAATATTAATTTTAACATAATTTATAATTTAATTTACCAAGTGTTCTATAGTTTTAATGTTCTTAATGAGCAAGAATAAAATTACAAATCTACATGGACTATTTTGCAAACCACAAATTGACATATGAGATTAAGAAAGTCAGAAACTAACACATAAAATGTCACATAAAATGTCATCGTATTTATAAATAAAGTGAAGCTTTTGAAAAAAAAAAGAAGGTAATATTTAAATACATTTTCAAAAAGTGTCACCATTTGTATAAAATTTGGGACACTATTTCATAAATTGTCATAAATTAGCAACATTTTTAAATAAATGTCTCAAAATTTTCAAAAAAGTGTCACCATTTGTATAAAATTGGGGACACTATTTCATAAATTGTCATAAATTAGCAACATTTTTAAATAAATGTCTCAGAACTGGTGAAATTGCGATATTTTTTTAAAAGCATCATTATTCCATTACACTTTTTAAAAAAGTGTTGCAATTATTTTATTTTTGTAACATTTTTTAAAAAGCGTCGCAATAACTTTGATTCTAGTTACACTTATTAGAAAAGTCGTTATATTTATGTTGCAAGAAGTCCTTTTTCTTGTAGTGTAAGAAGTTCCTGAGCCATACTGCCTCTTTCGCTGCCTCTGAGGCTGCTATGTACTCGGCTTCCATGGTGGAGTCTGCCACGCATTTCTGCTTAGCACTCCTCCATGAAATGGCTCCACTTCCCAAGGTAAACACATAACCTGAGGTTGACTTACTTTCATCTTTATCTGACTGGAAATCGGAATCACTGTAACCCAGAGGTAACAAGCTGCCTGCACGGTAAACTAACATGTACTCCTTAGTCCTTCTCAGGTACTTGAGTATATGCTTCATTGCAGAACAATGTTCCCGTCCTGGATTACTTTGATATCTAGCTACCATGCCAACGGCGTAGCTAATATCTGGCCTAGTGCATAGCATAGCATACATGAGACTACCTACTGCCGAAGCATAAGGAACTGTCTTCATCTCCTCTATCTCCTTAGACGTCTTAGGAGACATCTCCTTAGATAGAGGTATTCCATGTCTGAAAGGTAACATACCTTTCTTGGAATCCTGCATGCTGAATCTGGCTAAGACAGTATCTATGTATGAAGACTGGGATAAGCACAACATTCTCTTCTTACGGTCTCTAATGAGCCTAATACCAAGAATGTGTCCTGCTTCACCTAAGTCCTTCATATCAAACTGCTTAGACAACCACACCTTTACGTCTGATAACTTCTTCTTACTGTTTCCAATAAGCAGTATGTCATCTACATAAAGCACAAAAAACACCACCACGCTCCCACTGATTTTCTTGTAAACACAGTGCTCATCCGGACATTGAGTGAACCCGTACGACTGGATCACCTCATCAAAACGGATGTTCCAAGATCTCGACGCTTGCTTCAGTCCATAAATAGACCGATTAAGCTTACACACTAGATGCTCACGACCTTCAGCAATGAATCCCTCTGGTTGCTGCATATAGATGTCTTCTTACAGGTTCCCATTAAGGAAAGCTGTCTTGACATCCATCTGCCAGACCTCATAGTCCATATGAGCGGCTACAACCAAGAGAATCCGAATGGACTTAAGCATAGCTACTGGCGAAAAGGTCTCATCATAATCAATACCCTCGATCTGAGTATAACTTTTCGCAACAAGCCTAGCTTTAAAGGTTTGCACCTTCCCATCCAATCCTCTCTTTCTCTTATAGATCCACTTACATCCAATGGGTCGTACCCCATCGGGTAGTTCTACAAGATCTTAGACCTGATTGGAGTCTATTGACCCCATTTCAGCTTTCATTGCAACATTCCATGAATCTGCATCTTTATCTTGGAGTGCCTCATCGTAAGTTCTTGGGTCCGATTCTAGGCCTCCTGGAACTGAGTCTGACGACTCTCCAAGACCTATCCATCGGTCGGGTAAATGAGAAACCCTCCCACTGCGACGAGGCACTGTCTGCACTGGTACACTCTCAGTGTGTCGTGTTGCAGTATTATGTGATGTATCTACTTGCGCACTCGGTGGGGAACCATCGCTTTCACCCCTTAACTCCTCTAAGACTAGTCTACTCGCGGGCTTATGATTCATAATATAGTCTTCTTCCAAGAATCTAGCGTTCGTCGAAACGATCACCTTCTGATCCCCGGGACTATAAAATAATCCACCTTTCGTTTCCTTGGGATAGCCTACGAAAACTCGTGCTTCCGAACGTTTCTCCAACTTGCCAGGTTCCTGCACTAACACGTGTGCAGGACTACCCCATACCCGAATATGTGAAAAGCCTGGCCTACGCCCTTTCCACAATTCGTAAGGAGTAGTATCAACTGACTTCGATGGAACCAAGTTCAGAATGTACGATGCTGTTTCCAGCGCCATTCCCCAAAACGAATCTGGTAACCTCGAATAACTCATCATAGATCTAACCATCTCCATAAGTGTCCTATTTCTTCGCTCTGCAACCCCGTTCTGCTGGGGCGTGCCGGGTGCAGTCAGTTGGGATTCAATCCCAGCTTCCGATAAGTATGTCCTGAACTCTCCAAAAAGGTATTCGCCACCTCGATCAGAACGAAGTGACTTGATACATTTACCATGAAGCTTCTCCACAACTGCCCGATACTCCTTGAATTTCTCAAAGCATTCGGACTTGCGGTGCAACAGATAAACGTACCCAAATCTCGAGTAATCATCTATGAAAGACACATAGTACTCGAAACCTCCTCTAGCCTGGATCGACATAGGACCACACAAATCAGAATGAATCAATCCTAGCACTTCTTGGCTCCTATACCCCTTTGCCGTAAACGGCCTCTTGGCCATCTTACCTTCTAGGCATGATTCGCAAGTTGGATAGTGCTCTTCCAATGGACCGAGATGTCCACTGGCCACTAACTTTTGAATCCTCCTAAGGTTGATGTGTCCAAGTCTAAGGTGCCACAGATATGCTTGATTCATCTGCGAAGACTCCTTCCTCTTATTAGATGTAGTTATGACATTATTCAATTCATTATGTTGCACTGTGGGAGAGTTCGGTTTGAGAACATATAAATTGCCAACTAATGAACCACAACATATGAAACGATTTTCAAAACGAATAATAACCATGTCATCAAACGAAACTGAAAAACCATCCATAACGAGTTTAGAAACTGAAACAAGGTTCTTTCTAAAACTAGGAACATAAAGGCAATTTCTCAAAACCAAACTACTACTATCGAACGATAAAGTAACGTCTCCCACTGCAACAGCCGCCACTTTCGTAGCATTGCCCATGTAGACGGTGATCTCTCCCTCCCTAAGTCGCTTGGTTTCCTGGAACCCCTGCAAAGAATTGCAGACATGATCAGTGGCTCCAGTATCTACACACCAGGTTCTGGTAGATACAACCGCTAAACATGTTTCTACGACATTAACGAGAGAGTTACCTTTCTTGAGGAGAGGGCAATCGACCTTCCAGTGTCCTGACTTATTGCACTTGTGGCATCTTCCTTTCGGTTTCTTTGCCACAGCCTGAGGGGTCGGTCGTGGGTAAACCGGAGCATCCTGTGCCTTCACCTTTCCTGCAGACTTCTTTCTCTTCCTGCCCTTGTGAGGCCTGGAAGGTCCAGCCTGCTCGGCGACTAGCACCTGAGGTGCTTGAGTGAATAAGGCCTCCGCCGACTGAAGCTCTGCAAGCAGTTCTGGAAGAGCCATATGCATCTTGTGCATGTTGTAGTTCAACCGGAACTGATCAAAGCTCTTCGGCAGAGATTGGAGCATAATATCAACCTGGGTTTCCCCGTCAATATAACCTCCCATAACCTCAAGCTCATTGAGCTGCGCCATAACCCTGAGAGCATGCTCCCTTACGGGTGTGCCCTCGGCCATGCGCGTACTCATCAGAGCACTCAAAGCCTCTTGCCTAGCAGCCCTAGACTGATGTCCGAACAGATCCCTGAGATTGAGAAGTATATCTGCTGCAGTGTCCTTAGACTGATGCTGATGTTGAAGAACATTCGACATAGAAGCCAGAATGTAACACTTCGCCATCTCATCAGCCTTCTTCCACCGAGCATACTCCTCTTTCTCCTGCTCAGGAGCATCAGCCGCCGGCACCGCCGGGCAAGCATCAGTGATAGCAAACTTATAACCCTCAGCAGTCAACACTATGTCTAAGTTCCTCTTCCAATCAATGTAATTAGGACCAGTAAGCTGATTTTCTTTTAGAATGACAGACAACGGATTGAACGACATGATGAATATCCTGAGAATCATGCAAATAAATTTTACAGATTAAACACTTTTGAATTTAACTGTTAATATTGATATCCTCAAAACAACATTAACTTAAATCCACCGACATCTATTACACCTTGTGAGAATGCATGCTACGAGGGTCGCCCTACAAACTCGCATTTTGTAAGAGAAGGGCTTTTCTAAGGCCCATTAATTTCCATAAGTCAAAACCAAATTCATGACGAACGAAATTAATAGTCGGTCTCCATTTGGCCATGCAATAGAATTCAGGGACCCCGAGGGGGGTTAATAAATTTAATCGCATTCTAAGTGAATCCCATTTCTCGGTCCTAAGGTCGTCAAATTTGATTATACGTCATCCGAGGGGAAGCCCGTACGCTCTCATAAGATTTCCTCTAACCGTCTACTTTTAGAAATTTGTCCTGGTAATTTCCTACAATTAATTTTAGCAATGTCACCCGAGGGGGAGCCCATAACCGCAATTAATTGATTTACCGACAAATTAGAAATGGAGGCCTTAGGAATTTTACAATTAACTTTAATTTAAAATCCCTTCTCAAACTTAGTATAATTTAATGAGGATTTTTAACTATTTATACAATTCCAAATTAATCTATGTTAATGCAATAATTAATTAACATGCATATTAATTCATGCAATTCTAAATTAATCTATGTCAATGCAATAATTAATTAACATGTTCAATAATTTATGCAATTCTAAATTAATCCATGCCAGTGCAATAATTAATTACATGCATAATTTATTGACACAATTCTAAATTAATTCTATGCATTACATAATTAATTAACATGCATAATTAATCTAGCAATACTAAATTAATCCCATGCAAGAACATAATTAATTAACATGCATAAATAATAATTTAATGGCATAATAAATTTAATTAAATAAATAAATAAATCCACTATTATGGCCATTAAATATTGAGTCTCCTTAAACAAGGAAACTGTGACAGTTCTTTTCCCTGTTCAACTGGAACTCCTTTAAGCAGTAGAATCCTGGTTGATCTTGTACTGCTTGGACAAGAAGGCAAAACCTCTCCACCTCCTGCAGCCAACCGCCGACTGCCGCCTGGCTGCCGCCCGGCCGCCGGCCGCCGCCGCCAGTGGTCGGAAAAACGCGCCGTTTCCCTTTTTTTTTTTTTATTCTTCGAGGCTCGTTGATCTCTTGTGATCTCCCGGTTATCAACACACGATCACAACACGAAAAATATAATTTACAAAATTACATAATTCGATCCTAGATCCAACGAATGGATGTACATGTTTTCTAAACAAATAATTAAATCTATCCGGTCAACCCCCGGGCGAATAATTATTACAAACATTCATCCATAAATTCCTCGACATGCCCGAGGCTTTAAAAACAAATTTAAAACCATACATCACATTCAACAACATTCATCAAACACATAATCGGCCATAATAGTGGATTAACTATTTTCCTGCAAAACCGAGTTATGCAAATATAATCCAATATATGGCTGCGTTTGAACACATCTTGT
This sequence comes from Striga asiatica, assembly GCA_008636005.1. Lineage (NCBI taxonomy): Eukaryota > Viridiplantae > Streptophyta > Magnoliopsida > Lamiales > Orobanchaceae > Striga > Striga asiatica. The sequence continues at coordinate 501,589 of BKCP01004838.1, forward strand.
CAAATAAAGCCGTAAAAATTCGAACTTTGTACAAAACGAATTAACCAAGTGCTCTGATACCACTTGTTGGGATCTGTGAGGATCTCGTTATGTACAAATCACGAATTCAATAGCAAACGTAAACCTATGCGCAGCGGATCTAAAGGTTTGACGTAGAGAACTTACGGCTTAAAATTTATGTAGATCTGGTTGACCACGAACGGTTGACCGCAATTGATTGACCGCAACACGCGTCTTGGGTTGCACGAACAAGATCAGATCAAAACTGGATCAAACGGATGCAAACAGATCAAAACGAAATTTTGCTGCCAGACACCTTCCGGCGGCGCGTGAGGGCGCGTGCGGCGTCGGATTCCGGCGACGTCGGCGGCGATGGAAAGCTCTCGTCGAGACGGTCGTCTGGGTATACTGTACGTCTCAATCGGACTTCCGGTTAGTTCTGTAGGTCAAAATCAATTTCGTCTCGGTTTACCTACAGATCTTCTACTGTATTACTCAATACACCCTTCTTCAACTTGTACCAGTGGAGCAACAAGAAGAAGATAAAGCTCGAATGAGATCTAGAGAGAGAGGCGTGTTTCACGTGAGAATGAATTCTATTCTCTTCTCATGAGCTTAATGATGTATATATAGAGCTACAGTAGGGACCCTAAGGAGATTAGGAAAAGGGCTCCTTAATTAATTAGACTAACTGTGGGCCAAACCCACTCCTCTAATTAATTAAATAATATTAATGGGCCACCAACATTATATTATTGCACTCCCTTTCCCTAGCCCAAATTACATTTGAGACTCCAATAATAATTACTCGATTTACCTCCCCACGTTTAAGATATAATGTCCATTAATTAATTCGATTACTGACAATCAAGAATTAATTAATTTATTATTATTTCACCGAAGCTAGCGCTCGTTCATCACATTCTTATTATGCCGGAATTTAATCCACCTGCAGGGTTTAGCATAACAATCCTTCATGAACTCACTCCGGGGACATCATCAAACTAACGCACATGGTGACCGTAAATATCCTAACAACACATCCTATATATAATAATATTACCCAAAACCGTAGGAATATTAATCCAGCGAACTGAACCTCACCCATGTGAATCAAAGTAATATATATTATACATATCTGCCTGATTAATATCTTACGGGTTAAGAGAACGCAGTAATTAACCGAGGCCTAGTTCATTTACGACGATCAGTATAAAATGAACTTCTCCTCTCTGGGATCCTGTTCAATACATAAATGTACTAGTGCAACTAATCAGTCAAGACAAACTGTACAGTTGACACTACAACCGTTCGGATGGGGTGTTCATGTCCATCTAGGTTGTGAACAACTATTCTTGTTCGCAAGTAACTGACAGAGTGATCTTCGGTTCGCCCGATAACGACCCACTCTATCTAAGTGCAGAACAACAGAACGTAGAACTTGTTTAATCTAACATGATTCTCATTCATAAAGGGTAAATGTGTAATAACATGCAAAGCCAAGCTTTCAGTATATAACACTAACAACAGCTTCATCACAAACTCCAACGGCTCTCCTTCAGGTGTCAAAATTAAAACACCAATGTCTTCACCTGTTTTTGTCGAAGAGCCATCTACAAAGACCTCCCACGTTCCGAGCTCAACCTCCATCGTGCCTTCTTGGATGAAATCTGCCAGGGCTTGCGCTTTGATAGCTCGCCTTAGCTCATAGTCAATATTGTACTCCCCCAACTCTACTTCCCATTTTACCATCCTCCATAAAGTGAGAGGTCTACCAATGGTCTCCTTAAGAGAAAAGTTAGTTCTCATCATAACCACATGTGATGAAAAATAAGGTGTCAATTATCTAGATGTAACAATAGAAGCTAGGGCCGCCCTTTTCACCTCCATATATTTAGCTTCTGCACCTTGCAACAATCTGATCACATAATACATCAGTCGCTGCTGACCCTCTCTTTTTTTCAACAATACTGAGCTAATTGCTACCTTTCATACTAATAAGTATAAGATCAACACATCCGCTGGTTCCCGCTTGGTGAGTAATGGTAGCTTGGCCTAGAATTCTTTCAGTCTAACAAAGGCCTCTTACGCTTGTATGGACCACTAGAGCCTAGACTCCATTCGAAGAGCTAAAAAAATAAAGAAAACTCCAATCGGCTGCATGAGTTATAAAACGACTCAATTCTGCTAGGCGACCAGTTAAGACTTGTGCCTCATTAATGCTCCGAGGCGATTGCATTTTTGACACCGCCCTGACCTTCTCTGAGTTGACCTCAACGCCCCGCTCCGTGATCATGTAACCAAGGAACCTCCCCGACTTCACCCCAAATTTACACTTTACAGGATTAAGCTTCATCATGTACAGTCTCAACGTATCAAAGGTCTCTCTTACTCTTGACCAACATGTCGTCTATGTAGATCTCCATTTTTCGCCCTAGTTGATCCTCGAACATCTTGTCCACCAATCTCTGGTAGGTTGCCCCAACATTCTTGAGTCCAAATGGCATGACTACGTAACAATAAGTCCCTTTCGAGGTGATATAACTCACCCGTTTTTATCCTCCACAACTAGGGGTATTTGGTGATATCGTTGTGAGGCATCCATCATACTCAAGAGCTCACACCCTGCCGTCGAATCTACTAGCTGGTCAATACATGACAACAGATAATGGTCATTCGGGCAAGCTTTGTTGAGGTCCCTGAAATCCGTACACATGCGCCATTTGTCCTCTGCTTTTTTACCATGACCTGATTTGACAGTCATTCTGGAAATTGGATAGGTCTGATGTGACATGCTTGCAACAGCTTCTCAACCTTCTCCTCAATCAAAGCATCTAGATCAGTACCAAAATGTCGCCTCTTCTGCTTAACTAACCTGATCTTGGTGTCTAATTTAGCTTATGCTAGGCCACCTTAGGATCAATGTCCACGAGCTCCTCTAGAGAAAACATAAAAACATCAACATACTCTCGTAACAAGCCTACCAAATCAGCTTTACTATTCTCTGTCAATGACTTTCCAACTTTAGTAACCTTTCCTGGCTCTCCTTTGACTAGCTCGATTTCCATGAGCTCTTCATGTGGGATCGTCTATGTCTGAGCCTCCTTTCTTACACCCGAGCTTTCCCCTTGGCTCTTTCTATTATTCCCCACCTGCAGAATTGTCTGGTAACACGTCCTAGCTGATCTCTGATCCCCCGAATTTCATTTTCATGCAATATGTCGATATTGTTGCCTAGAAAGAGTTCAAGCTCGGTCAACCCAGAATAACATTGTAAACTGATTTCGCCTTCACTATTAAGAGTCGCACTATCTTCACCTTGTTTGGAGGATGAGCTCACAAAGCCACAAGCAACTGGACCTCCCCCAAGGGGACCACCTCCGTCCCACTGAATCCAAACAAAGAAGTCTGAACAAGCTTTATCTCCACATCAAAGTCCATCTACCTGAAACACACAAAGAACATAATGCACAATAATTCTATAACGAGTGCACATTAATTCGTTCGAGAATGCACATTAGGTTGATATAGGGCAAGTCACTAAAAAATACATACAATGCGATTGCAAAGTAATGTTAGACAAGATGCACATTAATGACGTTCGGATTGCACAAAAGTCGAATTTCACATTATTAATTGAAATCTATCGAATTAAAATTTTCGATTCGAAATCTTATATTTCCGCTCAATTATCTATTTTTACTTTTAAAATCATGGTCATTTTATTTTGATATCGGGATTTCCTTATGAAAAAATATTATTTTTTATTTATATTCCATGTATTGTGAGTCCGTATTATGGTTATATGGATTGCTAATTAATGGCTATCAGATTGCATAGTAATGATTGCGCAAATGCACTAAAGAAAAAATATGATTATATCAATTCACCAACCGACGAACAACACTAACCGAGGTGGCATTTAGGTAAATTTATGAACCTTTATCTATACAGACGGAGGAGAATTTGCAATTTTGTAAGAATACGAAGTGTTTTTGTATGTGCATTTTATCACACAATGTTGTGCATTTTATATATCATTAATGTGCATTTATTGAATTTTAAATAAATTACAAAAGTGCCTCACATATTAAAGTGCAGTATTATAAGAGTTATTAAATTGCAACCAAGTCCTTATTACTTGTCTAATTTCCAAAAATAAGCCCCCCATTAAAAAAAATCAAACAAAGAAAACAAAAAAGTTCACTCTCTCTTCAATCCTTTCACACCCACCGTCCAGCCACTCGCCGTCCGCCGCTCGTGTCCCGACGTCAGCCATCCGACACCGTCGGAGTCCAGCCGTCAGTCACCCGACGTCACCCGCGTCCCAGTCATCTCCCCCATCTCTGTGCAGTCGTCGCCGTCGCCTGTCGTCGAAAATCACTTGCTTGCTACTACTAGCGGAGCTCCTCGCGGCTGCGACTTCGCCGACGCCGGGACCTACGCATGCAACAATGTGTGTTTGTTAATTTATCATAACGAAAATGATGCCGGCGACTGGTTATGGTGTTGGCGACTGGAGGCACAACGACGTTCGAGGTGGCCGACGGCTCAATGTGTGTTTGTGTTTGTCATGAATATGTGCAGAGAGAGGGAGAGGTATATTTACTGTGTGTTTTGGTGTGAATGTGTGTGTGTGTGTGTGAGAGAGAGAGAGAGAGAGAGAGAGAAATTAGGGATGGTGGTTTGTGGTGGGTCCCACATTATGAGTTGGAGAGAGTTATAATGACTAAAATACCTTTAATATTTGTTAAAATATACACATTTAACCATAATGTGTATGTTAATTTATCATATTGCCGTAAATGATTGACCATTGTTTGACTTGATCATGACCATTGATATATTAGATCCATGGTTCATAATCATTCTTATTTCTTTTACTATCTTTCTTTCTCATTTGATCTCAATTTTGTATATATATATATATATATATATATATATATATATATATATATATGATAATTTATTGTATAGTCCAAATTTGGATTCTAAATTTAACAGTCAGATAGGTAATTATTCATAACTTACGGGTCAATATTAGCTTGGACGATAATGGAATAATCAATTTTTGTAGAAGAATACATAGTTCAACTACTTAATTTTGTTATATGGATAGTTTATACAAAAATAATTTTAGTTTAACTAATGAAACGCTATAAATTTTATAATTATACTTATTATTTACATATATTTTTAAATATATGATAAAATTTTATTAAATAATTATTTTATATAATTACATTGTAGTCAATCAGATTTCTGAATAAAAATTTTAAAATGATACTTATTTTGAAATGAATACATTGTAATTTATTATTAGTTATGTGCACCGTATGCGTTGTGTACTAATTTTAAATATACCCATTTTATATACTTCTGCACAATTTAAATTTTATATAATATTTTTAATAAATTAATATAAATAAATTGTATTACACATTGATTCTATATTTTTTATTTATAAATATTATTTAATGAGTATTTTTAATTTATAAACATTGTTGAATATTTCTTAGCACATGATTCTTACTAGTCGATTTTCTAGTTGATTTTGTGAAGAGTTCACAACCTAGGAGGAGAGAAAAAAATACACGAGTGATAAGAGGTGGGCACGCAGCCCACAAGTTCACAACCTTTTCCAAATATCTCTCTCTCTCGATTTAGGTTTACATATTTGTTTTTCGCAATCTTGGTTTTCGTTGTTTTTGGGTTCCGGTGAGTTTCTTTTGAGTCTGAATTTTCCCTTCTTCCATTCGCAGATAATAAGATGATATCATACTCAATTCAGGTTTGATTCCTTCCTTTGTGTTTGTTTGTTTTGATTTCAATTATACTCAAACTTTGTGTGTGTTTGTTTTATTCTGCCCTACGGCCGGGTAAATGGGTCGGTCCATAGGGGCTTCCGAGTCAGTTTCTGGTACTAAAATCCCTTTGATATTGATGTAATAGCGCTCGTCCTTGTCCCTAGTGCTATAATCTAACCGACCGAGCCGAGTTTGAAAGCTGGTGTTCATTTACATTCGAACACTTTGTATTTGTATTTGATCTCGAAAATAAAATAAAACTCGAGCTCCTGGACGATCGATTATTAAATGAACCTAAATTTTTGTTCGAACTCGGCTAACGTTCGATTCTTTAACAGCCCTGCTTGCTACTTGTGCCTCTTGGTTTTTTACAGCTTTTATATGAGTAAAAAAATCCCTGTTTTTTCCTCTTTTTGATGTCCGTATTTCCTGAATTCATTAAAGAGTTGTATCAAAACATTTTTTTTTTTTTTTTTTTGTTTCTACTATTCAGTGATGTAATAGAAACTTGTAAAAATGTCATGGCTTAATAGAAAGTTTCTGTTAAATTGAAGATTAGATTCTTCAAATTTATGCAAAAAGAATCGAAATACAAAAAGTACAAAAGTTATTATGTGAGTAATAGAAGCTCGTGAAAATGCCATGACTCAAATATGAAGTTCTTCCCCGCTTCTCCCACTTGCTTTTTCCACTAATTTTCCTGAAAAAAGTCCTTAGGTTACTATGCAAAGAATATTGATTAGTAGGGAAGGCTTAAGAAAGTGTTTTTCTCTCTCGTACTGGCTTGGGATGATTTTTCATTAATCAAGGAAAATAGAAATAGTCTTACTCCATTTGTTCGGCGCTTTCGTTTGCTTTCAATACAAAAATCTATTACAAAAACACAACATTCTTACATGAGCATTCTGTCCCAATATTACTTCAATTTGCTCACATATTCTACAACATTTTACCCGGAATCTGTCTTATTTTCTAAACGTCATCGTGGGCTGAAAAAATGAAAAAATAAAATGAGCAGAGAAAAAATTATTTTCTCAAATGAAAAAATAAAATGAGCAGAGAAAAAGTTAAAAATAAAATAAAATGAGCAAAGAAAAAGATTAAGCGGGTTTAATGATAAAATAAAATGAGCAAAGAAAAAGATTAAGCGGGTTTAATGATAACTCGATGCTCTAACGCTTGATGAGTCCACATAATCAAAATTCTCTCTTCACCCTTCTTTACCAGAACGCCTACTTTAGTGTAATATTTCATACGACGCCTGCTTTAGTGTATATTATTCATGCTTGTTTAAATGGCAGAGGAAGGGAAAGAGACTGGTTAGGCACGTTCAGAATGAGCATCATGATCTAAAACAACGTAAGCACATGCCTGAATTAATAAATATTACGCCATCGTACTATACTTGCATTCTTTTTTTTTTCTTTTTTTTTCTTTCTTTTTTATTTTTTTTGGCATTCTAACTACTTACTTTTTCTTCTTGCATATGGCAGTATCCCGTTTTCTTGAAGAAATAGATGAAGACATACTGCTGGAGATATTTATCCGTCTCCCGAATTATCGGTCTGCCATTCTCTTTGGCGCTGTCTGTCACAAGTGGCAGTCTTTAATTAGGCCACATTCCATCAGTAGATTCATATCACATCATAATGAGCACAAGGACCGCTATCCACAACCATGCACAGTCATATTTTGCAGAGCCTATGATTTGGGTTTGCTTAACCCCAATTTTAGTTTCCCACAATTTCAACCAATTTGCAAGCTTTCTTCAGGGGAGTCAATGTCTCTTCTTCGTCAAAACTCGAATAATACTGCTACTAATTATTTGGACTTCTTGCCTTCGCCAATGGCCATAAGAGCATCCTGCAATGATTTATTGCTCGTCTCCCCAAATCTCGACTTCGACTCTCTAACACATCTCTACTACATTTGCAATCCAATAACAAGACAGTTTTATTGGCTCCCGAAGATATCTCCAACTGTTGGGAAATTCTCTAGTGTTGGACAGGCATTAATATGCATGCCTGACAACGAATTTAAGATTGTTGTTCTTGAGGATCCTTGTATTATACGGCCTCCAATTCTGGAAGAAGGTGCAATACCTTACAGCGGTGTTAGGCAGTATGTGTGGATATTTTCTTCCAAGACAGGAAGATGGAAAGGTAAATGCTTGGTATATCCGGATCCCCGTGAACTACAGGGGGATTATTGGGTGGAAATGATTACGTGCCCAATATCTGGGGTCGTGTATTGGTTGGAGCAAGACCTTAGATTGGATAGGGTATTGTCATTAGACTTGCGGAATGAAATTAAAGTCGGCATTGTAGACTTTCCCGATGATTATTGGTGGTACCCTATGTTTGAAATGGATCTACGGAAATGTGAGATCAGAGGTGGAATTAGGGGTGATCATGTCAAAACTCGGATTGGGGTTGTGAGTGGTGAATTGTGGTTGCTACAGTTTGTTTCGACTTCAGTGAAAGGAATGATCAATCTTAAGGTGTGGAGATTAAATAATGGTAGTAAGTGGATTCTTGTTGAGGATAGAAAAAATTTGAAAGATCCCATCAACGAGAAGGAGGAGGAGTTTGTGGGTGGTTTTACTCATCCATTGAATAACGAAGCACTCATTTTGGTGTGGGGTAGAAATATTTTTGAATATAATTTAACGGATGGAACTTTGGAGATATTAGGAGTGCTTCAAGAATATATTAATTTTAGTGACTTTGCGTGGTTTATGGATGAGCGTCTTGTGTGCATTCCTGTGATGCCTCCCACCTGGCCTACCACACTTCCTGCCTCCAAGTCTTTATAGCTTTTTTTCTTTATTCTGCTTTTTATTTATTTATTTTTTTTGTGCCGTCACAAGACTGATTTTATTGGTGGTGCTCACTGCCATAATAGTGTCGTCGTTCTAAGACTCGTGTTTCCTGTTTCTATTTCACTAGTAATCAACCTGTGCATTTGCACAGAAAAGAATATTTTAAAAAAATAACAATATAAAAAAAAAATTATAATTTAATTTATGAAAAAATAATTAAAAAAATAATTCTCAAAATTGATTTTGATCAAGTAATTGTTATGGAAGAGCCGTTACAACTATTTTCTTTATGCTAATACATCCGACCATTTTCAAGAGTGGGTGTGACTTAAAATTTGAATACAATTTTTTTACTCCCATTTTCTTTATGTTAATACATCCGGCCATTTTCATGAGTGGGTGTGACTTAAAATTTGAGTACAATTTTTTAACTCCCTTGATTGGTTTATGTTCATAATTTATGGCATTCAAGTAAGTTATTTTGTAATTTAAAAATGAAATTGAATGTTGAAAATTTTGGAGGGATAATAAAATTTAATGCATGATAATATAATTAAATGTTATGTTGCTCCTCTTTATATATATATATATATATATATAGATATGCATTACTCTTGGCGGTTATTTTTCTGAAATTTGTCTGAGGGATGAATATAATTCACTTGAATTGCTAAATATTTGCATTACATATGGAATTTACAATTGAATTTGACTTTATAAAAACTAGTCCTGGAGTAAGAACCTTGTGAACCATATTTGATGTTATTTTTTTATTGTGTATGATGTTATTTTTAATATCACATGCAGAGCCGGCTTTAAGGTAAAAAATTACGGCACATGCCTAGGGCCTCAACATTTTAGGGGCCTCATATATAGATATATATTTATGTATTATATATTTATATATTTGTGTTGGTTTGGCTCAATCCTTTCACATAAACCCATTTACATAAATTTAAAATTTACTTTATTTTTTCTGTCCGAGCCGAATTTCACTTCACAAAATCAAATGATTCAAACCCCAAATCTCACGTTTAATTGATAAATAATTATCTTCGGTCAAGTATGTCTCAGGATAGATTGAATGGTTTGGCGATGTTATCCATTGAAAAAAAAAATTGGTTATGAAACTTGATTATGGTGACTTGATTGATAGTTTTGTACAACTCAAAAGAAGACGAGAAGGTTGTAAGTTCTTATATTTTAATTTACTTATCTTTCTCAAATTCATTGTATTTTTCGTATTTATTATCGGCAATGTTTATTATATTTGTTCAATAAAAAAAATAAAAATATGAAAATACGATACCGGGCCACTCTTGAATAAATTATCTGGGGCCTCCAAATTTCTGGAGACGGCCCTGATCACATGGTGCTATCATTTTCATAAATGCTAATATAAATTGTGTTGCTATTTTTAACAAAATAGATCCATGTTAAAAATAGCACTAAAACACAATCAATCATATCACTACGTACAACTATAAATAACTGTTCTCACGGTTCTCACTCTATAAATAACTACAAACACAATCAATATATATATATATATATATATATATATATAAGGTCACATTCCGGTGAGAATGGTTTTCAATGAAAGAAATACTCATTTACTATTCACCGCCCCCCCTTTTTACTCTTTTGCCCTTTCTCTCTATCTCTCTAAATTCACGAACTTTTAACGAGCCATTCGAGCTTCCAAAAAATTTCGAAAAAATGTCGAAAAAATTCTACGGCATGGGAAATGATTCTTCTCCGGCAATATATATTTTTTTAATTGTAAATTATTTTTAAATTTTTTTTTTGAAACTGTTGCCGCGTCCGACCGTCTCCTCCGGACGCGGGCGGGCCGTCTGGTCGGCCGGTCTGGTCAGCCCAAAAAACGTACGGCCCCGGCGGCCGTACGTCTTCCCACCTGTTCGTCTTGGGTGACCGGACGGCCCAAAAAACATATATATTAATAATTAGTTGTATTAAAAAAATTATATATATATTTATTAAAAGATATATATATATATATATATATATA
>BKCP01004838.1:512672-527828 GCA_008636005.1 Striga asiatica
ATTTTTAAGTTGAATGGTTTTTTTTGTTTTGCTAAACTTTAGTTGAATGATTTTTTTTTATTCTAATGTCCAATTTATAACAAATTATTTTGAATATATAACATAATAATTTATAATAATATTATTTAAAAAAAAAAAAACATGGTGTCCGGCCGGTCGGACCGGTCACGACCGGCCGTCGGGGCCGGACGCCATTTGGGCCGTCCGGTTTCGGCGGCCGGATAACAATAATTTTTTTTTTTTTTTAGAAAAAAATAGCAGGGGCAAAAATGTCTAAGGGCAGTAAATAGTAATAAGGGGGCAGTGAATAGTAACACCCAAGAAATAAGTATAGATCTAAATCACAAAATCTGATCATCCGATGGTTGTAATAAACTCATTCATTAAGGGTATAATAGACAATCATCATTTACTTGTGTCAAGTGGGCCCCATATATCTCATTCTAACATTGTCTTCTACGCATAAACACAACTCACACACACTGTACACACAGTAACACACACCCCACACAGTGCACACACTTTCGACGCACACACACACACCCACCGGTCCCCCGCCACCAGCCACCGCCGGCGCCGCCGCTTTCAGCCTGCCACCGCCTTCCTCAACATTGACACGCACAAACAGAGTTCACGCACACACACTTCACGGAACATACAATAGAACACACGCACCGCTGGTTCTCGCCATCCGCCGTCGGAACCGCCGCTACAGTTTCGTCGAACCACAGCCGCTGCACCTCCGTACGCTGCCTCCAACAATCCGATTACTGCTCCAATCAACGCCGCTCTCAGCCCTCTACCTTTGGTCAGACCCGAGAAAAAAAAAACAGAAATTCCGGCTGCAATTCAAATCACCGCCGAGCACATCCGACCTCGAGCATTTGGAGGCCGAAATTCGGCCGCCCACGAAGAAACTCAACGACGCCCAATGAGCTCGGATAATTCCGGCAAGCACAACAATTTATCGGCTAAATTAGATGAATACAAAATCAAACATAAAATTGATGAACACAAAATCTAAAGTAAACTCTTGAGGATGTGGCCGACCATGAGGTCTTCGCGTGGCTGAGAAATTCATATATGTCGAAGAGGCCTCGAAAGGGATCCAATGACGGGAAACCAGGGGCGGACGGTGAAAGTACAAGCCACTTTCTAAGTTGTGGGAGTTTCCTGTTGACGTTGAGTCGAGGCAAGCTTAGCCACCAGCCCCTTCCTTATACATAGGAAGCTCTTGGAAGGCCGGCGGATGCTCGGTGGCAGGCGAAGGTTTTGGGATAGAGACGGAGTCACGGAGCAGTCGATCAGATCTTGATTGAGATTTTAATTAAGATTTTGATAGTAATTTTATCTAAATTACAATTTAGTCCTTCTGGTCAAATCTACAATTTAACTAATTCACTAGTTTTGATATAGTTAAATTTAGCACATGGGTAAAATTTACAATTTATATAAAATATGTAAAAAAATATTAATTTTTATATATATTTTGTATACTTTTATACATATATTTATCATATTTTTTCAACCAGAAAATAATAATTATTAAATAAAAGTATTAAAATACTAAATATATTTTTATACAAATAGTTGCGTTTCGAGTGCACATTAATGATAGACGAATTGCACATTAGTGACTATCAGATTGCACTATAGCAGACAAAACGGACACACAAAGTTTTGAGTTTGAATTTTATATTTTGGTTCGATTATTTGTTTTTACTTTTAAAATTTTGATTATCTCGGTGCGATGTCTACTTTATTGCTTAATATAGCCAAACCGATCGAGCTATATAAAAAAAGTTACTTTGTATAAATATTTATATATATACATTTTAGGTCTTTATAATAAAAAAATAATATAAAATATTATATACAATATTTAAATACTTATATTTTTGCAATATAAATTATAAACTATTTAGTTATTTAGGTTAACTTATGTAACTGATCAAATAAACCAAATATTTCGGTTTTAGTTTGGTTTGAGAAAAATCAATTAAAAACATAGCTTCATTTTGAGTGTACATTAGTACTATATCAATTGCACATTAGTGACTACTGAATTGCAGTATAGTGACAAAAAAAATGAAAGTGGTCAATATTTTTATCCAGGGTCGGATAAAAAAGGACCAAAATTGATGAAATCGACAAGTTATAGGACCGAAAATGAAAGTGGTCAATATCGGGGTGATTTTTTGGACTGTAGCCAAGTTATAGGACCAATTTTGAATTTTTGCCGCTTGCTCTATTTCATTAATATATAATAAATATGTATTATGAATTAACTAAATATTTATTATGAATGAACAAAATATGCGATGTGATTGAATTAAATATGCATTATGAATAAATTAAATATTCATTATGAATGAACTAAATATGCATTATGAATAAACTAAATATGCACTATGAATGAACTAAATATGTATCTGATATGAACTAAATATGCATCATGTATAGAACTAATTTAAGTATAACAAAATATGCATAATGAATGCACTAAATATGCGTTACATATATATTTAATTTATATATAACAAACTAGTGTGTAGCCCTTGCGATGCACGAGAAACAATTAAATAGTACTATTATAAATAGGTCTCGAGTTTGAGTCACTCAATGGAGGAAGTGGAAACTATTATTGATCTTGTTTAAAAAGAGGAAGGAAAAAAACTATTATAAATTAAAGAGGGTAAACAATACTAAATAATAATTATAAATTTTATCAAAAATAATAAATAATTATAAATTAAAGTTGTGGAGTCAAACAATGTAAAATTATCTTGCATAAGAGAATATAAAATTTGTATGTTTAAAATATTAAAAACACCTAAAATATTATATTAATACATGTAAAAATATTCAAAATTTTCTATATTATTTTTGAAAGATGTGAAGTCACCTACAACTTTCCTAAACTAATTTGGAAAGAAAACATATCTAAAAACATTTAAATTTAAGATCTGTATAAAAGATTTTTCTAAATTATTTTATAAAGAAAACATGTTTACAAATATTTAAATTTTACAATTATGTATATGTATATACTATATGCACTCCAATGAGGATGAAACTTAGTGAAAGAAATAAGAATAAATATTAGCCATCTTCTGATGATCCAACAATAATAAAAAATCAAATATTTATATATTCATTAAGAGTATTTTAGACATTTTATTACCAAATTGTGGGACCCATATCAATTACCCACTAAACCACATCCAATAATTGTCTGACACGTGACCACTACCATTACATCATCCCCCAACCACCTCTGTCTCACATGCTCACCGCATGCACTACACACACTACACACACACACCATCTCTCTCTCTCTCACACACGCTACACACATTACACACACCACACACACGACTACACACATAGTTACACACATCGTCGCACCACAGTCGTTGACTCGCCTCCAACCTCCACCGTCGCGCCATCCCACCGTCGCACCACCATCGCCGCCCACAGCAACCAGACGCCGACTATCCGTCGTCTCAACCACTGCCGTTAATGTCCCCGGCTGTAGTGCCCTGTTTATTTGTGGATTACTTGAGAATTTTTATTATTATTGATATTATTATTTATTGTGGATGATTATTATTTTCGTGATAATATTAATGTTATTATATTATTTTTTGAATGTCTTAATATTATTAATTGCCTAAGTGTGATTAAATGATAAATTGTCTAAATGTCTAAATGAATTTTGATGTTAATTATTAAATGCGTATCATTATTGTTAATAATGTGTGTAATATATTTATTATAAAAGCCGAATTTTATTTTAAATTATTGCGCGAATCAAGCCATTTTATTTTGGCAAAATAAACCGAGAGTTTGAGCCCGAGAGAACCGTATGTATTGAACCAGCGCCCCAGCCCACATTAGCCTGCGACCCGAGTTGGGTCCGGCCCGACAGATTTCCTCCCTCTTTATTTTCACGCGTGAAGTGTGTGGAGACTTATGTCTTGGGCATCAAGACTTTCTTAAATTGATTTAACCTAATAGCTCTAATTTATGTTGGGATCGTTCTCCCTTGCGATCAAAAATCAAACTCCCGCAGCCTTCCTCTCATTCCCAAATCTGGGATCGTTCATCATCTCCCTCTCGCGATATTTTTCTCCCGTTCTCAAATTTTCGGTCGTCTTCCTCATCGTCCCTCTCCCTCTCGCTCTGCTTTTCCCGTCGCCCTCTCATCACCATCCTCGTCACGTTCGAACTTTCTCAGTCCATCTCATCACCCTCGCTCGATCATCCTCGTCCTCATCACCGGCGGCCAGCAACCCGCACAGCAACTCTCTCAAGCTTTTCCGGCAGCCCCTGTTTGCGTTTTTCCGGCGAGCTCGAGCAGACCACGAAATTCCGACGTCGAGACCTCCTCTATCCGTGATCTTCATCGCGAAGCTCCTGTCGAGCAGCCTCTTCGAGTAGCAACACCGTCAGCCTTCCCTCACGCACAGCTTTCCAGCGAAGAACCAGCGAGCTCCTCCTCCGGCTAACCTGCTTCTTTGTTTCTGCAAGCCACCGCGGCCATTCCAGACTCTCCCGTCTCTGCCCTCGATCGACGAGCCGCCCTCGTCCACCGCAGCCATTCGCGAAGGTCGTCAACCGCTGCTGCACCTTTCTTCTTCCAGCAAGACGCGAGCATCCGTCGAGCCATTCAAACCCTTCTCGCTCGTTTCCCGAGAACGGTATCAATTCTCGACTTCTCGTTCATTTTACGTTATTACCATTGTGTTTGTGGTGCCTATTGGATTCGTGTGAATATATGGATGTACATGTCGATTTCGTGTGTTCATATATATATATATGGTTATTGTGATGTTATATATATTATATTGTCATGATTTTATGTGAAACTCGTCGATTCGTACGAATCAAGCAAGAACTAAAAATAAGTGATGAGTTGCTGTGGATTTAGGAACTTAGGATTGTTACGAACACGATGGCGTTGGCCTTGTGTCAATTGGAGGTGTATATTTGTCGTTATGATTTTTCGAAGTTTATAATGGCTGTTTTGAATATAAAATTCATTATAAATTGAATACTAGTCTGATTTCCTTGATATTTTAGGATCCGCTGTCTCTGATAAACATATAGCTTGTGTAAAATTTTTGTGATTTTTTAAGGTCTGGAACTATTTTTAAAAATTAATTCGATTTCCGTTCAGTTTCTTGTAAAATGCATAAATAATTTTGTGGTGCTTAAATTTGGCTGATTTTTGAGTATGATATGTCACTGGTGTATTTATAAGTCCTATAAAAGTTTTAGAATTTTTGAACTAGGTTTGATAGGGTTAATAATTTATTTTGTATTTCTGCCCGAAATGGTTTTAATTGTGATAAATTGTTCTGAATCTGAAAAATCCTGAATTTTGGATGAGGAGCTGATTATGTGGTGTTTAGCCTTTTGTAAAAGTATTAGAATTTTTGGAATCTGTTTATGGTCAGTTCTGATAGAAATTCGATAGTTGGCTGAATGTTTTAATTTTCTAAATTCACATGTTGAGTGGTTAAGGCTGATAATTTTTACTTGTTGCTGTTCATATGCTGTAATATTTTAGATAAAAGTTTCATGGCCTGAATCGTCCATTATCATGTGTCTATAATTTAAACTCGCTTTTGTTGAAAAACTTGTTTGAATTTTATAAAATTATGTACAATGAGTTGGAAGCTGAAACTTGGTTATTTTTCTTAGAACTGGGAGGTGAATTTTATATAAAATTTTCAGAACCTAACTCGTTTATTTGATATACCTTCTAATTCAAGTGTGAATTTTGAAAATTGTTTTTCTATATTGAAATTTGTTAAGTGTTGTTGACCAATTGTGCCATGTGTTTACTAGTGGCTCGTTTGTTTGTCTTTCACTTGCATTTATGTGAACTTGAATATGTGGTTTGATCGAGTCTAAGTCCTAGTGTTCCCATATCCACAGAACTTCACGAAACACTTGGTCGAACCAAGTTCGGCTAAGTCAATTTGTGAATTTTCTACATAGGTCTAGATTAAAGTGTTGACTTTAGTATCTGGGCTTAATGTAGGTGTCTAGAGGTGTTGACCTCGCCTCATTTCGAGATTTGTGACTTTGAACTGTTGCTGCAACCAGGTGGGTACATTTATGATGTATTCCATATTTATCGCACTTAATATTTCGTATAAATGCTTTGTTTTGAAAAATGATGTATGCGTGAGAACCCTAGTCTAAGTGTCCCGTATGTTAGTGCCTTTGAGGAATGCATAAACAGTGAGAGGTCACCGGCCCGTAGATTCGGAGAGGTGACGCCCCGGTCCGTATGATATTCGTGAAGGGGAAAAACATCTCTACTGTCTCCTAGAATGGATCCCAGGCCCGTAGCCATTCGGTGATGGGAAGGTTTTCAGTTACTTCCTTGCCGTGTGTGATCGGAAGGTTGTTGTATGTACATAAGAGGTTTGCGATAGGGCCAAGTAGGGAGTTAGACTGTTGGATTCTATGCATACTGATTACTATGGTTTTGATGGTTTAAAATGTTATGCGAGATAAACTGTGCGATAATGGTGAGCTTGTTGGTTATGCTCACCCCCATTATTTTTCTTTGTTGTGTCTTCTCTTCCTTTGATTTAGGTTGAGACGAGCTGGAGGCGGTGACGTAAAGACGAGCGAGATGGTGGTCATTTACTGGATGTGTCTTTTGCTTCCGCTTGATTTTATTTATGTTAAACTATTTGCTTTTGTTTTGGATTATTAATGCTTCCGTTGATTTGGATTATTTATTTCTTCTCTTTCGAACTATGTTTGAGTTACGTTGAACCTTGATTTATGCTAGACGATTGAGAATGATTTTGAGACTTATGTTCTTTCATGAGATTGGTTATTTTGATAGCTCGAGCAGGTGTAGATTCTTTGAATGATTGGTTTTGTTGTTTGCTGTTGTTAATAAGTAGCACCCGGTTCTCGTTAAATGTTTTTAATTTTGAATAAAAAAAAAAAAACTCTGATTTTTATTAAGTAAATTCGGTAAATTCTTAAAAATAAAATGGGGCGTTACAGTTTGGTATCAGAGCCAGTCTTGCTTTTCTGTAGACTGGTTCATTTGTCATTAAGTGTTTAATGACCATTGACCACTCGCTTCGTCTCGCCGTGCCAGCTTAAGGTATGAAGTTATGGTTTCATTTAATTTATCTGGGGCTTAGGAATCTATCCTCCATTGAATGATTTTGAACTCTAGTGTTTCATGGCGAACTCTAGATTCCCTATATTTATTTTAAATTTTGTTTTGGTGTTAAACTTTTCCGGCTCGTTCAATGTAGAACTATGGCCACTCGTAATCGCAATGCTCGCAACTGTCAGCAAACCCCACCTCCATCACCACCTCGCCAGCAGGCCCCTCCGGCCATGGATTTTCCCGACTCATAGTCCAGTTTCAGGGCATGCACGCACCCACTTTCTCGGGGAGTGAGGCCCCCACTGCTGTGCTTGAGTGGATGAAGGAGCTCAATAAGATCTTCACTGTACTCCCTCTACCCGATAGGCAGCGAGTAGCTCTTGCCGCCTTCCAGATGAAGGCAGATGCTTCCGAATGGTGGGTCGACCACTGGGCTCGGAGGCCAGAGGCTGAGCTCAATGCCTTCACCTGGGAGCAGATGAAGGCAATGGTTCGTGGCAAGTTCCTTCCCCAGAGTTTTTGGGATCGCATGGAGCATGAGTTCTACCATCTTCAGCAGGGCAGTACCACTGTGGACGACTACATCCGCACTTTCACCCGAATGTGCCTCTTTGTTGGTGATTCTGTGAGCACCGATGAGAAGAAAGCCAATAAATTTCTGAAAGGACTGAATCCGAGAATCCGTGAGCTAGTTGGGAGTCACGAACTGATGTCTTATGCGGACACCGTCAATCGGGCTCAGAGAGTGGAGAGCTTTCTCATCCCGACAGATCCTGTTCCTTCTTTTCATCATGCTGCTCAGCCTGCCCAGGCTGTACCCCCTCTCATTCCACCTTTGTCTTATCAGCCGCCGCTCATTGCTCAGGCGCCTTATCCGTACCCGGTTCCGTATGCTTCAGCTCCCCCGTCCTCTAGCTCTGGCAAGAGGAAGAATGATCATCCGAACCGCAAGAAGGGCAAGTGCCCTAACCATGGGCCACTTGCCTCAGCAGCAGCTTGTGGCACAAAATACCCAGTCTATCCGCCAGTTTCCAGCAGGACCACCGCCGTGTGGAGCATGCGGGCGAGTCCACAAGGTCAACATGTGTCGAGCTGTCGACATAACTTGCTTCAACTGCCAGAGGAAGGGTCATTACTCCCGTCACTGCCTAGAACCGCGAAGGCCGGATCAGCATCAGCAGCAGCAACAGCCCAGACAGCCCCTACCTTACCAGTAAGGGACAGGAGGCCATGCCCGCGTCTACACCATCACCCACGACGAGGCAGCCAACAACGCAGGTACCATGTCCGGAATGCCTTCGATATCCAATATGCCTGTTTTTCTTTGCTTTATGTGTCTTGAGCAATTCTTTCAAATTTTCTTTTTCTCGATGTTTTGAGGCCCTATCTGTCTTAATGTGTGCCAAGTCGAGGCATAGGTTAACTTGAGAGTACCTTAGCCTCGAGATAGACGGCGATCAATTATCTTTCGTGATCTATTTTAGCGTTGAACCAAAGTGGTGTACGTGAAAATCTTTTAAGGAGGGTAGTCGAGCCTGATGGAGAGCCGTTTTTTGTTTTCGTATTGTGTCCATCGTAAATTCTTCGAAACTCCCGTTCTTTTTCTCTTCGAAATTTCAAGAGTGACCTTTGTATTATATTTGACTTTTTGGCAATTCTCTGAAAACTCTTGTTTTTGTTTTGTTTGGAGTTTTCATTTCAAGGTTTGCAACTTTGGGTATTGATTAAGACAGGTACTTTCATTTTTCCACTTGTCTTATGTCATTTTTTTTTTCGGTTTTGTGATGCCTTTCGGTCTGGGTGTTCCATTCGTACCCATATCGGTTTGTCGTGGCTCTTATCGTTGATGATTTATATTCGAGACGCGATCGAGACAAATCCACCAAGAAGGCTTTTTGATGAGATCCAGAAGTCGTGAAAATCTTAGCAGCATAGCATTTGAGCTCGTTTAGGACTACCGACACGTTTAGCTACCGGTGAAAGAGCTGACGTGGCGGCCGACACTGTTAGTCGGAAGAGTCATGCGAGCTGATCATTTTCATTGTTCGGCAGTGACCACTTAGTTGGGATGATTCCTAGCTGAGGGTGCCGATATTCGTTTTCCTTAGGAGATATCTCCATACCTCTAATTTTTGTTATCCGCTTGGAGTTGTATGGTTCGGGGAAAGATGTGATGATTTGATAGCCCTGAACCACTCGAGTTTGTTAATGCCTAATTACTGGGGGAAAATGTTTGTAGGTTTTGTGAAAATCTTTCCTTCCAGGTTACGTCAGATAGTGCGAGCCTTGTATTAGAGTAATTCTTTTCTATACCTCGAACCGAACACCGACACTGACTGGGTGTAGTCACGCGAAGTGGTGGTAGAGCACGCGAGCCCGTGCTGAGAGATGTGAGGCACTGCAGGGCCGATCGTTGACTCGCACGAGAGCTTTAGCCACCATCACCGAACGCAGGAGCTCCCCAAGCCAGTGTGCGGCTGAAACCTTGACCTTGCAGCTGTTCTCCGAACAGATGTACGCACACGTCCCAGTGCCCCGCTTATGCAGCGCCAGTGTGTGTGACATCTCTCGTGTGACAGTGCATATAATCCTGGGCTGGCTATGTCCTTATAGATCGTTGTTATGGGATCATCGAGCATCCCTATTTGAGAGTCCATTTCTGCGATAGAAGTTTGTTTTCGAATATCTAGCCAATACTTCCTAAACTGCATACGAGCTGTTACTCGTGTCGGCAAGGGATGAGGCTTTGTCAGCGGTATCGAGCTGGACCGTGTGTTCTGTAGGTATCGATTTTGAGGATGGTGTTTTTTTTATGTTTGTTAGCTTTTTCTATGGATTCCGCAGCGGCCCGTCTGAAACAGACGCACGGATTCACATTGAAATCGTGGGCAAGTCATCAGTGTGACCCGAGCACGAGACTGAACTTGGCACCGCGTAGAGATCCAAATAATTATGCGTTTAGGACATGCTGTCGAGGCCTGAGAGACTGGTTGGAGTCTGGTGTACTCGATAGGTATGTTGTGTGAGATTTCTTACCATGAGAAAGTGCGCTTATAGCAATGGCTATGAGTGACGATCTCGACGGTACCGTACGAGGTTCTGAGTACGGGAAGAGGTGTTGTACGCCTCGAACTCTGTGAAGAGAAGAAGTATCGGCCACATTTTTTGGTCCTTTTGTGATTCTCGACCGAGTCGGCGTCTTAGCCAGACGGTTGACCCCATCACCGGAGCTTGCAAGAGTGCACGACCTGTTCAGTGCCCCGTGGAGAGGGGTCATGTGCGTGACTCTAGGCACGAGGCGATCTTTGACGAGCTGCATGTGGGCAGAACCTTACCTTTGATGAGGTACCGGTGACCTACTGGATTGACGAATCCAGCAGGGAGAGTCTGGAAGAGGTACTCGTCAAAGTCCGGCGGGGTAACCATGACTAGTGCGGTGTGACTTGGTAGAGTGGGAAGGTTCGAACGGATTACCCGAGTTGAGCGGTTTGAGTTTCTCTCGTGTGTCAGTTGTCCTGTTGGGATGATTTTCGTGGATTTGCGGAGACGGAAATCGTTTAAGGAGGGTAGACTGTAGTGCCCCGTTTCATTGTGGATTATTTGAGAATTTTTATTATTATTGATATTATTATTTGTTGTGGATGATTATTATTTTCGTGATAATATTAATATTATTATATTATTATTTGAATGTCTTAATATTATTAATTGCCTAAGTGTGGTTAAATGATAAATTGTCTAAATGTCTAAATGAATTTTGATGTTAATTATTAAATGTGTATAATATATTTATTATAAAAGCCGATTTTATTTTAAATTATCGCGCGAATTGAGCCATTTTATTTTGGCAAAATAAACCGAGAGTTTGAGCCCGAGAGAACCGTATGTATTGAACCAGCGCCCCGACCCACATTAGCCCGCTACCCGAGTTGGGCCCGGCCCGACAAATTTTCCTCCCTCTTTATTTTCAGGCGTCAAGTGTGTGGAGACTCATGTCTTGGGCATCAAGACTTTCTTAAATTGATTTAACCTAATAGATCTAATTTATGTTGGGATCGTTCTCCCTTGCGATCAAAAATCAAAATCCCGCAGACTTTCTCTCATTCCCAAATCTGGGATCGTTCATCATCTCCCTCTCGCGATATTTTTCTCACGTTCTCAAATTTTCGGTCGTCTTCCTCATCGTCCCTCTCTCTCTCGCTCTACTTTTCCCGTCGCCCTCTCATCACCATCCTCGTCACGTTCGAACTTTCTCAGTCCATCTCATCACCCTCGCTCGATCATCCTCGTCCTCATCACCGGCGGCCAGCAACCCGCACAACAACTCTCTCAAGCTTTTCCGGCAGCCCCTGTTCGCGTTTTTCCGGCGAGCTCGAGCAGACCACGAACTTCCGACGTCGAGACCTCCTCTGTCCGTGATCTTCGTCGCGAAGCTCCTGTCGAGCAGCCTCTTCGAGCAGCAACACCGTCAGCCTTCCCTCACGCACAGCTTTCCAGCGAAGAACCAGCGAGCTCCTCCTCCGGCGAACCTGCTTCTTTGTTCCTGCAAGCCGCCGCGGCCATTCCCGGCTCTCCCGTCGCTGCCCTCGATCGACGAGCCGCCCTCGTCCACCGCAGCCATTTGGGAAGGTCGTCAACCGCTGCTGCACCTTTCTTCTTCCGGCGAGACGCGAGCATCCGTCGAGCCATTCGAACCCTTCTCGCTCTTTTCCCGAGAACGGTATCGATTCTCGACTTCTCGTTTATTTTACGGTATTACCATTGTGTTTGTGGTGCCTATCGGATTCGTGTGAATATATGGATGTACATGTCGATTTCGTGTGTTCATAAATATATATATGGTTATTGTGATGTTATATATATTATATTGTCACGATTTTATGTGAAACTCGTCGATTCGTACGAATCGAGTGAGGACTGAAAGTAAGTGATGAGTTGCTGTGGGTTTAGGAACTTAGGATTGTTACGAACACGATGGCGTTGGCCTTGTGTCAATTGGAGGTGTATATTTGCCGTTACGATTTTTCGAAGTTTATAATGGCTGTTTTGAATGTAAAATTCATTATAAATTGAATACTAGCCCGATTTCCTTGATATTTTAGGAGAAGCTGTCTCTGATGAACATATAGCTTGTGTAAAATATTCGTGATTTTTGAAGGTCTGGAACTATTTCTAAAAATTAATTCGATTTCTGCTCAGTTTCTTGTAAAATGCATAAATAATTTTGTGGTGCTCCAATTTGGCTGATTTTTGAGTATGATATGTCACTAGTGTACTTATAAGTGTTACAAAATTTTTAGAATTTTTGAACTAGGTTTGATAGGGTTAATAATTTATTTTGTATTTCTGCCCGAATTAGTTTTAATTGTGATAAATTGTTCTGAAGCTGAAAAATTCTGAATTTTGGATGAGAAGCAGATTATGTGGTGTTTAGCCTTCTGTAAAAGTATTGGAATTTTTGGAATCTTTTTAGGGTCAGTTCTGATAGAAATTCAATAGTTGGCTGAATGTTGTTTTAATTTTCTAAATTCACATGTTGAGTGGTTAAGGCTGATAATTTTTACCTATTGCTGTTCATATACTATAGTATTTTAGATAAATACTTCATAGCCTGAATCATCCATTATCATGTGTCTTTAATTTAATCTCGCTTTTGTTAAAAAACTTGTTTGAATTTTATAAAATTATGTACAATGAGTTGGAAGCTGAAACTTGGTTATTTTTCTTAGAACTGGGAGGTAACTTTTATGTAAAAGTTTCAGAACCTAACTCGTTGATTTGATATACCTTCTAATTCAAGTGTGAAATTTGGTAAGTGTTGTTGACCAATTGTGCCATGTGTTTACTTGTGGCTCGTTTGTTTGTCTTTCACTTGCTTTTATGTGAACTTGAATATGTGGTTTGATCGAGTCTATGTCCTAGTGTTCCCATATCCACAGAACTTCACGAACCACTTGGTCGAACCAAGTTCGGCTAAGTCAATTTGTGAATTTTCTACATAGGTCTAGATTAAAGTGTTGACTTTAGTATCTGGGCTTAATGTAGGTGTCTAGAGGTGTTGACCTCGCCTCATTTCGAGATTTGTGACGTTGAACTGTTGCTGCAACCAGGTGGGTACATTTATGATGTATTTCATATTTATCGCACTTAATATTTTGTATAAATGCTTTGTTTTGAAAAATGATGTATGCGTGAGAACCCTAGTCTAAGTGTCCCCTATGTTAGTGCCTTTGAGGAATGCATAAACAGTGAGAGGTCACCGGCCCGTAGATTCGGAGAGGTGATGCCCCGGTCCGTATGATATTTGTGAAGGGGAAAAACATTTCTACTGTCTCCTGGAAAGGATCCCAGGCCCGTAGCCATTCGGTGATGGGAAGGTTTCCAGTTACTTCCTTACCGTGTGTGATCGGAAGGTTGTTGTATGTACATAGGAGGTTTGCGATAGGGCCAAGTAGGGAGTTAGACAGTTGGATTCTATGCATACTGAATACTATAGTTTTGATGGTTTAAAATGTTATGCGAGATAAACTGTGCGATAATGGTGAGCTTGTTGGTTATGCTCACCCCAATTATTTTTCTTTGTTGTGTCTTCTCTTCCTTTGCTTTAGGTTGAGACGAGCTGGAGGCGGTGGCGTAAAGACGAGCGAGATGGTGGTCATTTACTGGATGTGTCTTTTGCTTCCGCTTGATTTTATTTATGTTAAACTATTTGCTTTTGTTTTGGATTGTTAATGCTTCCGTCGATTTGGATTATTTATTTCTTCTCTTTCGAACTATGTTTGAGTTACGTTTGAACCTTGATTTATGCTAGACGATTGAGAATGATTTTGAGACTTATGTTCTTTCATGGGATTGGTTATTTTGATAGCTCGAGCAGGTGTAGGTCCTTTGAATGATTGGTTGTGTTGTTTGCTGTTGTTAATAAGTAGCGCCCGGTTCTCGTTAAATGTTTTTAATTTGGATTTAAAAAAAAAAACCTCTGATTTTTATTAAGTAAATTCGGTAAATTCTTAAAAATAAAACGGGGCATTACACCGGCCGTAGACTGCTCCGGCGCCGCTTCAGCCGCCATATTTATGGGACTATATCAGCCGGAGTTCAGAGATCGCTGGGTCCCCGAAATCGTCGGAGAGCAAGACGCAAACGACCGAACTCGTCCGCATCTATCGACCAGTAGGGGCGTGGTGGTGGGATCTACCCGTAACCGGTTCCGCGACTGCGAAGTCCGCGTCGGACGCCGACTGAAGGACCGCCATCCACGTGACGACCTACAAGGGAAGTCGACGGCGGTTGTGGTACCCTAACAGAGAGGCAGCCTGCAAAAAAATAGAATGGGATTGTGTTTTAGAAAATTTGACATTTTTAAGGTACCTGGTAGCAATTTTATAAAATTTGCCTATTTTCACTTTAGTCCATGTGGCAAAACTGTAATTTGTAACAACTAATAAATGAATATTTAATTAATATGGTAAATTTGTCAATAATATGCACATTAAAAAAATACATGGGTGCAGACTGCACAATACCAATATACCAAATGCACAATAGTGATTCCGTAAGTGCACATTAATAAAACAGTGTATTTTACAATGTATTATACGCAATGACCCACCATGACAAATCAGACGTACACTATTACGCATTTTTTACATGTATTAAATTTTAAGAAATTTAATTGCATTGTAATTTAATTCACGCGGTGAATGTGTAATTTGTTAAAAAATTAATGCAAAACGTACTATGTATATATGTACATTTAAAATATTTCGTACATGGACTGCACAATAATAATAGACAAATTGCGCATTAATTATTATGAAGTTGCACTTTGTTACACAATTATGTATTTACAAATGTAATATTAATATTTACAAAAAGAAATCCTTTTTTAGTAGGTCGGTTCGATTATCTATTTTAAATAAAATGGATAACCGGCTGAATAAATCGATTATTTTTGTTCGAATTTCATTTCGTTGGACAAAAATTTGGTCGGTTCGGTT
>BKCP01004838.1:527912-555488 GCA_008636005.1 Striga asiatica
GACCAAGTTGTTTTAGTTTTGACATTTATGTCGGTTGGATCAACCGTACCAACCGACAAATAGCACTAAGCGAATTGTAAAGTTGGTAAATTTATGAATGTTCAAATGTGTATGCTGTGAAATTATGTGATTTCACAATATTATGACGGGTTACATAATGTTCACGAATTTATAAAATATTGAGCATTTCACGTATTATTATTATGCAATATATAGCAAGTTCATTACATATTGTTACGATATGGATCTGTGTACATTCAGAGAGAAAGAAAGAGAACGGCGGAGAAGATGAACAAAATGAAAGATGGAAAAACTGAAAGTTACAGATTAGGGTTTGATAGTTCCCTTTTATAGTCTAAAGTTGCTATTGCCACTTAGGACTAGGAAATGCTAAAATACAAATAACAACTTATCTATAATATAAAATGTTGAATATATTATATATGCTATTACCCCCGCAAGAGTAGCATAGATGTTGGGCATGCTAATCTTGGAGGTAAGGTGTTTAAAACTTGGTCCTGGAAGAGGTTTAGTGAGAAAATCTGCTAGCTGGTCCTTGGAGGGGATATGTTGCAATTGAATCAGACCATTGGCTACCTTCTTCTTGATCAAGTGACAATCCAGCTCTATATGCTTTGTTCTTTCATGGAAAATAGGATTAGAGGCCATAGCTAAGGCAGATTTGCTATCTATAAACAGTGAAACAGGGCCAGTTAAGTGTATATCTAATTCTTTGCATAAAGATGATAACCATTGGATTTCACAACTAGTATAAGCAAGTGCTCTGTATTCTGCTTCAGCAGAGGACTTGCTTATAAGAGGTTGCTTTTTGGACTTCCAGGAAATTAAGGAGTTGCCAAGAAATATAAGATAACCTGTGACACTTCTTCTAGTGTCAACACAAGAGGCCCATTCACTATCAGAGTAAGCAGTAAATGTCAAAGGAGAGTGTTTATGAAAGAATATACCTTCGCCAATAGAGCCTTTAACATACCTTAGTATCCTGTAGCCTGAACACATGTGTTGTTGTGTTGGTTGTGACAGAAATTGACTTAATGTTTGAACAAAATATGCAATGTCAGGTCTAGAGATTGTGAGATAAAGTAATTTACCTACCAAACTCTTATACTCAGATGGGTCAGATAAATATGCATGATCAACAGTTTGGGTGCTGAGTTTCAAAGTAGAAGCCATGGGAGTGGATGCAGGTTTACATGCAAGCATACTAGTGTCAGTGAGAATATCTAAGGCATATTTTCTCTGACACATGTGAATGCCCTGCTCTGAATGAGCAAATTCTAAGCCAAGAATGTATTTAAGTTGTCCTAGATCCTTGATTGTAAAACATACATCTAAATGTGATTTGATAGAATTGATTTGATCAATGTTGTTTCCAGTAACAATTATATCATCCACATATACAAGAAGAATGATTGTAAAATCAGATTTATGCATGAAGAACAATGAGCAATCAACCACTGACTGTTTGAAACCATAAAGCAAAAGACAATTTGTTAATTTTTGAAACCATTGTCTAGAGGCTTGTTTAAGGCCATAAAGACTTTTGGTTAGTTTGCAAACTAAATTATCATTTGGTAAAGTATAACCAGGAGGTGGCTGCATATAAACATCTTCATGAAGATCACCATGTAAAAATGCATTGTTTACATCTAGTTGATAAATGTGCCACTATTTTAAAGCAGCTAAAGCAACAAGAAATCTCACAGTTGTTATTTTAGCTACAGGAGAGAGAAAAAGTATCAAAATAGTCTATTCCTTCCTCTTGAGTATAACCTTTAGCAACTAGTCTGGCCTTATATCTTTCTATAGTGCCATCAGACTTATACTTGACTTTATAAACCCACTTACAGCCTATGCAATTTTGATCTTTTGGAAGTTCAGCGAGTTGCCAAGTATTAGTCTTTTCTAGTGCAGTTATCTCTTTAAGCATAGCCTCTTGCCAAAGAGGATCTTTGGCAGCTTGCTTATATGTTTCAGGTTCAAGTATAAAAGTAATAGAAGCAGTAAAACAACTGTGAGAATCTGATAATTGAGATGTAGATAAATATTCTGAAATAGGATATTTTGATGTTCCAGTGTCATCTGAAAAAGTATTTACAGAGTTGGAGGAATAAGATGAAGGGTTGAGGGAATGTTTATAGATATTAAGATAAGCTGGGATTCTAATTATTCTGGAGGATCTTCTTCTATGTGGTGATGTAGAATTGGTTTGTTGTTGTGGAGATTGAGATAAATGTGATGGAGATTGAGGTATAGGTGATGGGGGGTTAAGGACGTTAGGGGCAACAGGAAGTTGAGGGTTGACATTTGTTTGAGATTGTGACTGAGAGGCAGTATTGTCAAAGGTAAAATCAGTAGGAGTAGGAAACATTGGCAAATTTGCTTGAGGTGTATCTGTTTTGTAGGGAAATACTTTTTCATAGAAGATGACATGTATGGAATTCATTATCTTCTTGGTGTCCAAGTTGTAAAGGGTATATCCTTTACAACCTAATGGATAACCAAGTAGTATGCATTTAAATGCTCTATGATCAAATTTATGTCTATGAGACTGAAGTGTTGAGCATACACAAGCAACTAATAACTCTCATGTGATCATATGTGGTGTAACACCCCGCTTATCAGAGTAAATTTTTCGCAACTTTTATTTCAAAAATACTTACAAATTTTTCGAAATCTTTTGCACTTAACTCGGGATGCTACTAAAACTTATCTTTCTGAAAACCTGTTTATCTTTAACTTTGTCTAACTACTGGTTTAGACATAAAGAAAACATATTTAATCAACTCGCATGTAAACTGGACCATATTCCAACTGTTGAAATAGTGAAAATATGTAAGTCTGAAAATACTTAACATGCAAGTTCGAATCTTGAAATGCGTAGCAGAAATCTGAAAATCGTAACATCATATTATACAGATAGTATAAATAAATGTGCTCGTAAATAATAACATTCTGAATCCACAACCCCACCACCACTGCTCAGCTCACACCTCTGCACCGACCCTGTGACCTGAAAATGATAATAGTGGGGCGTGAGTACTAATCCACTGTACTCCGTAAAAACCCATACTAAAGCAAACAGCAATAATAATATAATATCATAATCATCGGTATATATCTGTACTGGAAATCTGTTCCAGTAACTGAAACTGAATCTGTAATCTGGCCGATATCTTGATCGGATACGTGTGCACACTCTGATGGATATTTCTAAAGCAACTTATGGCCTCCATCAGAACTTAGGATGTACTGATAAGGCAACTGACAGCCTTCATCCCAAGCGTATAAACTTTATACATACCTCAGACATGATATCATATTATAGTCAATGTAATACCCAGGCTGGGTCCCCACCTTTCTTCTTTTGAAAACTTTTGAAAACTGTAAGTGTTGTTCTGGATAACTGTATCTGCAAGCTACATAACAATATAAACAAATTTACTAAGTACTATGCTCGTAATATTCTCAATAAGATGCTAGGATGCTCGGTTCTATCAGATAACTTATCCGGAATAAGAAGGAATATTCTAAGGTTCCACTACAATAATACTAAATCCGGATAAACTGATATACTTCAACTAGACTGATTTAGATTTTTCGAATAAAATATGACTGAACTCTAAAACTAAAATTTATCAATCCACCTTAATCTGTCTTGAACTTATTGGTTCTAACTAAATCAACTTGGAACTTAACCAAATACAAATTCATCACTTAAATCAATTAATTGGAATTATTCAAACTACTAAACTTCATGACTTTTCAAAAAATCAAACTTAATTCTAAAAATTATGAAACTTGGCAGTTAAATCGTACTCATACTCAAGTTCTTTCTATTCAAATTTCAGCTTAATAACACATCAATAGCTCATACAACTCAAGTGCTATATTATAACACTAAATTATGCAATTTACATGCGAAACTTTAAACAATTTTATAAAATTGAATACTCAATATATTAAACTGACACTTGGTCAAATTGTTCATCACTCGGATGAGAAATTTACATAAAAGTTTCACGTTAAAAACTCAAACGTGGACTGAGTACACTTGGATATAAAATCATATTGACATGCATGCAGTCTAAACATTTTATCTCATTAATTTCTCAACCTAAAATCATGAAATTTGGCAGGCATGCTCTCAACACATATGTAAACATGTTATACAAATCTCATATTTTTATCATACATATAAGCTGACTTATTCGAGTTCAAAGTACACATTTGAAACTTGGCATAAAAACTCGATTTGCATGATAAACTTTAAAAAATCTATAACTCGAGCTATACTTGAACAAATGACATGATTCTTTCACCTAAATGCTCAGAACTTACACCAAAAATATTTATTACAAACACAAAATATAAGGTTGTTCATATCCTGCTCAAAGTCGAATAGAAACATTAACAAGAAGACATGCATGCAAATTGGTTAAAGCTTTACTTATTGCATGTTCAATATGATTTAAAAACTGAACTTCTACAACATCAAGATACATAATTAAATACCTTATCTTAGCTATGAAGCATGCTAAAAAGGTAAGATAACACACCTTTTTAAAACCTTCAAGAACACCCCATTAAATTTGATTGTGCTCTCGGTTCCTACTCTTGAACTTGCTCTCAACTTTTTATTATTATTATTATTTTTTTAATATGAAATATATGATTTGTATATGATAGCCTGATGAAAAATCTGATGCAAATGCATCCTCTATTTATGCACGAAGTAAGTCTTTAGATTAATGAAAAAGACTTACCAAATTTTCTAAAAACAATTATAAAAAAAAACTTAACTTAACTTGTAGTATTAACTAAAACATAATGATGATGGATGATGGCTCATCAAATTCTCACGAAATATACAAAGGTGGCTATCAAAATCTGATGCAAATTGCTATGAAAGTGACTATTTCATCATTTAAATAACTTAAAAAATATTTTATTAAAAATGATGACAAAATCTCATTTAATGCCTTGATTTCTCTCGGAATTATCTCTCAAAATGTCAAACATATATCGTCTTATGGTTGAAAAATAGCACTTAATATTAATCTTGGAACAAGCTAAGAAACCAAGAAAAATAAAATTTACGGAATCAATTTCAAACTTAAAATGAACGATTACCGTAAAACCGAAAATTCTAAAATTTTTAGATTTTTTCTAAAAAATTTTAATAGACTAAAATGTCTAAATAAATTTTTCTCACTTCTTTGAAAATTTATAACTTAAATGTTCACTGATACTTAACCGTACTCTAGACCTAACTTGTCTCGACTCATTATTCTTTTTCTTTCTCATTCAAACTAGAAATGGCAAAGTTTACATCCATTTAGCTAAATAAAATGGAATGTTACTTGAACTTGAAGTTCATCTTAAATAACTTGTTTCGCTTCAATAGACATTAATGTCTAAATAATCCTTATAACTTGATCAATACTCAAAACTAAGCTAGGCTCGAAAATCATTGGCTCGAGTAATAGTCTCGACTCTTATCCGAACATGCTTGGTTCGGTTCACGACTTATCTTGAACGAGTATTGAAAATATACTCGATTTTGATTATTCGTCATCTTATTATAATTAATCCTGTCTTTTAAATCCATTTATAAAAATAAAAAGATCGGAATTAATTAATTACTGAACTAGCTCGATTACTGAATAGAATTTAACCGAGAATACTTTCGACTTAAAGTCGAACTTTGAACTGAATAACTTAATAACTGGCTCGGAACTAGAAAAGAGCATTCTTAATAAAAGTAATTAATTTAAAGTCAGAACTAAAATAATTACTTTTATTAATTATTGAATGGGATATTACAATCTAACCCCTTTAAAACTATTTCGGTCCTCGGAAATACTGAAACTGGGATTCATACGAACTGAGTACATACCAGAACTCAAAATCTGGAAAATAATCTCTAATATAAGCTTCTCACTTCCAATTGGCATTTAACTTTCTGTGGCGATTCCTTCTGATACTAACAAGGAAATTAAATTATCTCGATTTCTGAGCCGATAAACCTTTCAGTCCAAAACTGCTACCGACTATTCCTCGTTAGTTAAATCTGGCTGAAACTGAAGCACATACTCTGGATCGCTCACATATTCACATAACATTGATACTTGAAATACATTACGCACACTGGACACATCTATTGTCCAAAAGCAAACTTTTAAACTTTCTGATCATCTAACCATCAGTATCATTGATGGAAATGCCAAACCCTTTTGGCTCGACCTGCTATGACTTGGGACCTGACAACGCGGTACGTTGCATTCGATTTACCCACTACCCGGGGCCCTTCGGGTGTGGAACACCTGCATGCAGTGTACCTAATAACATCAGTGTCGCCTACAGTCACTAACACGGTCGCATTCACATTATATGCTAGTATCCTTACTGTACTGAACTTGTTTCTAGTTCCCGATCATTCAAACTTCACAGATTTTTCTCATTAGATTGGTCAAAAGAAGGTCAATCTTCTAAAACCCCTCAATAAATATGCGATAATATCCTTCTAAACCGAGAAAACTACGAATCTCTATCTGATTATTTGGCTTCTGAACTGCTGCCCTTTGTACTTCTCTTTCTTCATATTCTCCTAACCTAACTATAGCCGAGAAATCTTGAAGAACTAATCTGTAATTACCGTGTTAATGTGATCAACTTATCAAGTTGCTTGATCATACCACAATTTCA
Source organism: Striga asiatica (assembly GCA_008636005.1). Lineage (NCBI taxonomy): Eukaryota > Viridiplantae > Streptophyta > Magnoliopsida > Lamiales > Orobanchaceae > Striga > Striga asiatica. The sequence goes on from BKCP01004838.1 coordinate 534,642, forward strand.
CAGCTCACGGTAAACTTATTTTACTGCTAATAATGCATATCGGCAATAATAATATCGATAGGTTATCGCAATAATTCATATGCTGACATTATTGTCGACATATCACATCTTCTTTCTGCTGCCTTAATTGTCTTCTGGTTGCGTATTCTGACATTCGGTATAATTTAATGCTAAAATTTATGACCGAAAACTGATCTCATACGCATCTTTCTTCTATAAACTGACTTAGTAATCCTTCAATCTTCTTCAGCAATGGTCCGAATTCACCAATGGATTTAGCACTGCTAAAAATTTGAAAATTCTATTCCTTTCTCCCCCTTAATATCATAAAGAGAATTTATCGAGCTCGTGTAGAAAGGTTGAGAGTACTAATGCTCAATAATATCCCAAATGATATTAGATGTCTGATTGAAGCAAAAGTTCGTATATCTGGCGAGTATCCCAATGCATATAAATATCTGACAGGTATGGGTAGAAGCACTTTTGCCAAGAAACGTAGAGCAAAAAGAATGGGCGGTTGCTATAAATGTGCTCGCTGGAACTGTAACACTCGCTGCACTTCATTAGGATTTGTCTCAAATAATCGAGATGATAAAATAACTTTTATAAAAATTGGCTTGAGTAAGGAATCTCTGGATCTAACCATTCAGCAGATTCTTGAAACACATTCTAGTGGCTATGTGCATCGAGAACTGATGTCTTTATGGCTTTTGTTCAAACATGAAGAGAAACTTTATAGTATGGAAAATATTATATCCAGAAATCATGTTTGTCAACACTGTTCTTGATAGTACCGATGTACTGTACATAAATCTTATCGCTGCTGACAGATAAGATTCATTTAAGACTCAACTGCTTTCTTGTCGGCACTTTTCTTCTTTAAAAAACGAGTTTCTATTCATAGCCAAGTGTATCTCATAACAAATGGCTACTTCTGAGTCTGCTCAAGGTAGCAAACTTCTTCAACCCATCAGAACTGTGTGTGTTCTTGGTGGTTCTAGATTTGTAAACTTCCCTCATAACATCTATGTTGTAAGCCAACTAGTGAAAGAGTTGGGAAAACACAAGATCAACATACTTTATGGAGGGACTAGTATCTATTTCTTTGACAACCTTTTGATGGCTTCTAAATGCTTTGATATAGAGGTGAGAAGTATCCTCCCTTTTTATATCACTTCATCAAAGATTGTCAAAGATTCTGCTACTTTGATGATACTCTTTCTATTTATGACTGTCTGATGGCTATGGTATCTGGTTGCGATGCTTTCATCGTTCTTCCTGGTGGATATGGAAGTTTAATGACTATATTCACCCTTGCTACTTAGGCAGAAGTGAAATTTCATACCAAACCTATTGGTCTGTTGAATTTCAACAACTTTTTCCACAACTTGCGTGGATTTCTAGATTAAGGAGTGAATCAAACTTTTATATCTCCTTTACAAAGAGAAATATTCAAGTCTGCAAACACATCCGCTGAACTTATCAAGAAGCTTCAAGACAACATCTCAACAGTTCAAGATTCTGTGAAAACTCAAGGATTCAAACGCAAGCGAGCGTTTGATCCTTTAGATCTATCTTTGTGAACTTATAGCCATACTGGGTCGCAGAGTTATGGAGTCTTATGCTCTGGAGACGCACCTGTTTGTCTCATTTTTGTTGCATTTTTCGTGTTTATTTTATCTTTCTTTTTCCCACATTTTAGGTCATTTCTTTAGTTTTTAGTCCGTTTCGTGTTTTATTATGTGTTTTCCTTCATTTTGTGTCTTTAGGTGTTTTTCGTTTGTTTTCCCGGTTTTCTTTTGTGTTTTGTCATTTTTGGTGTGCAGTTCAGGAGCTTCGGGTGAATTTTCTCTTTATGAAAAGTTTGTTTTGAGAGTATAACTGAATAGATGGATTCGTTGGTGACGCATAGCAAAAAATGGAACTCAATTTCGAGTTCGGACGAGCCCAAACGAGCTCGAAACGTAAAGCAGCGCGCAGCTGCCCAGTTTTCTTCACCGCGGGCAGCGGAGGTGTCCCATGGCCGCGGAGCCCTCCTCCAGCTAAAAAGTCGCGGCCGCGGAGGTCACGATTCAACCTTTAAAAACCTGTTTATGCGATTTTTGACAGGGGGAGAAATGGGGGCGATTGGGTGCGAACCCTAGCTCGAAAAACCTCTTCTCCACTCTCCATCTTCTTCTTCTTCTTCTTCTTCTTTTTCTTCTTCTTCTTCTTCTCCATCTTTCTTCTTCATTTCTTTCTCATTTTCTTTTTCTTTACACTTTAGGAATTAAGCTTGTATTTTGGATTCAACACTTGGATTGAGATTAATTGTAAGTTTTTCTTCTTGTTTAATTCATGAAAATGGTTGAATTGGGAGAAATGGTTGATCGTGTTGAATTGAAATTACGTAGCTAATTCCTTCTGCTAGGGATAGGGGATGATTGTTCTCGTTTAACGTGTATTTGTCGGGCTTGATTCGTTTGTTCTTGTGCGAGTAAATTTAATTAGGAATTGATGAATTCTTGCTTGATGATTTGATATAACCTAAGAGTGACACTTAGGTTAATTTATTAATATAATCGAAGAGTGACACTTCGATTTTGCACTTGAATATTGATTTGTTGAGTTAGGGTTTATTGATCCTACATGATTAGTTGATTAAACACCTTCTAATTGAATTAGCGACTTTTATTAAACACCTTCTGATTAAACACCCATAGATTAGTTGATTAAACACCTTCTAATTAAACCCAGAGAAGTCGTAGACCTAGGCTCGCATGAGATAGATGATTTCGTAACTGAATAATCTATGGGTTTTGGATTGAAATACATGCTTGTCGGTGTCTTGTCCCTTGTTACGAAAAGTTATTGGGATTGGATACTTGGCTGGTATTGTATGCTCAAACTTGCTCGTCTATGTTCAATTCCTTGTTACGAAGAGTTATTGGGAGTGAACCGCTAGACGTGTAGGCGAGAGTGTCAATTCCGAACCGAACGATCAATTAACTGGCTTTACGTTGCGAACTTGAATAAATTACCCCCGATTCCCTAGTTTCTTTATTATTATTTAGTTGGTATTTTAGGATTTATACTTTTATGCTATTTCTTAGTTGATAGTTAATTCCTCCCCAATCTGATTAGAGTGTTTAGGATTTATTTTTCTTTTTTGTGTTATCAATACCAATTCTAAATTCCGAACCGCCTTCCTCGAGAGATCGACCCGGGAAACGAATCATTCGATTCGGTACTCGGTAATATAACAATTTGCTACAACAAATTTGGCGCCGTTGCCGGGGAAGACAAGTAAGATATTTGGTTTTGGTATTGATTTTATTTTTCGTGTTTCTCTTTGCCTTTTGTTTTTGGGATTTTTGTTCTTTCTTTTGTGCATCTTTGTTTTTCTTTTTGTCTTCTTTTTCTTTCGTCTTCGTGGCTACACGTGGTTGTTTTGTTTTGGTGTGTAGGAAATATGAACTTCAACCATGTGTTTCCCTTACCGCACACCCAGTCTTGTTGGGGTCACAAGCCGAGCTATCACGACGGGAGCTACTACCAGTCATATCCGTACTCTTCCGAGCAGTGTTGTGATCCATACACAGTCGAGCAAACTTATGAGTCCCATGATCATAATGAGAAGCTCGACCGGATTCTCGATTTTATGACATCTCAGTCAGCTCGAGAAGAAGAGGCCGCATTCAACGAAAAACTTGATCTAATCTTGACTCTAGTAATGGCCCAAGCAAGTCGAAGAGAGGAGGTTGAGCTCAAATGTGCCCGATTGAGCGAGCAGTTGGAGAGTCTAGCAAGACGCATCGACTCTATAGAGTCCATGGTTGTGGACCCACGTCCACAGCCCGTACCTTTCGATGAGCTCAATGACTCTTCGGGATTCAACGTCAAACTTGATCTCATCCTCGATCGCATGATGGCCCAAGCAAACCGAGAAGGGGAGATTGAGCTCGGGTGTGCTCAATTGAGCGCTCAAATGGAAAATATAACAGCACGTCTCGACTCTATCGAGTCAAAAGTCGACAACTCCCATCTTATGGTTGGTGCCCAAACGTGTTTTCCGATGCACATGTGTGAGACCCAAGAGGAAGATGATGCTCTCTAGTGGGACGACGATTTTTCGGCAGAGGAGATTCATGGACTTGATCATGTCACCATTTCTCGAGTCCCTCCTCCTGCTATCGAGATGGAGCATTCACCTTCGGAGCCATCACACTTTGCTACCAAGTGGACTAGATTTAGCTCGACTTGTCCCACAGATGTGCTCTTTATCCCTGAGGTTGAGGACAGAGCTCGGGTGGGAAAAGCTCTATGTCAACTACTGGGGATTGCTCGTGACCACGTCAGGTTCCTTCAGAACACAGCCACCCGGATCCACCATGCCCGCCTTCTTGCCAAACTGCCTGGGCTACCACTTCTCGAAAATACGAAGGCGTGGCATGATCGTCATTTCTTTCTGGACCCTGGTTGAGTCGTACCCAGGTTTAGTCAAGTTAATGACGTTAAACAAGCGCTTCTTGGGAGGCAACCCAAGTAATTTATTGCTTTATTAGATATCTTCTTTTATGCTTTTTATTTTTACCTTTAAATAATGGGAGATCTGGAGTTTTGTGTTTTTCTTGGCAGGAACGAGTTAGAGAGCTCGAGCAGGAGGAATGACTTGAATGAGGATTATCGGGGATTTGGGTTGAGCATGGGCGAGCGACTTGCACGTGAATGCTTATTTCCCTCGATGCTACTTCGGTTTGCACACCTTTTCTCTTTTTACTTTTTTTTTTTTAGTTTGTTTTCTTCTTCTGTCTTGTTTTCTGAGTCTTTCGTTCTTGTGTTAGTTGCTAGTTTTGGTTCATGATATGAAATTGCTAGGTCCATTATTTGACTTCCTGTTTTGTGTCGAAGCAATGAGGGCATTGCCTCATTTTAAGTGTGGGGGAGTTATTCGGATATTTGCATGCTTATATGGTGGGCCGGTCTAGTTTTAGGTTTTTGTTTTGTTGAGCATGTGGTATTGGTGAATAGTAGGACTTGTTGATGAATGTTTTATGAAATTGGGAAGTTGTGATGACGGACGTGTGGTCATTGTCTCGGTATATGCTTGATTGCTTTGAGTGACATATATTTGCCTTGTGAGGTTTTGATCTTTACTCTTCTTTCTTGTGAGATATTGGTCATATTCTTGAATGATTAGAACTTGCCTTGAGTTTATTTGAAAGGAATCGATTAGAGTTTGAAATTGCGAAAGTGATTGAGGCGTTTTGTTTGATTAGCTCCCTTTAGCCTTGTCCTTTGATCCTAAACGTTATTATCCCTAGTAGCACGTTTGAGCCTTGAGCCTTTTCTTGTCAGCCATGCATATAATGTATTTTGTTGACTGATTTTTGTGATGATTGGTGAATATGGTGTCGTTTTTGAATGAGGTGAATTGGAGTTGGATTTCTATTGCTTGACCTATATATATATATATATATATATATATATATATAAACTTGAGAGTTCACAGGACGAATCAAATGGATTCTGCTCCTCTTACTAGTCGATTCATTTTGACAGGTAATGAGCATTGGGAAACTACTGTAGGAAACTTGGATGACCTCCAATGTTCACACCTACAGAATGTTGTCCTTTTGATTCAATCTTGTTGGGAAAAAGTTACTCTCCTAATAAAAATAAAAATAAAAAGAAAAAGAAGAAAAAATAAGGTTAAGTGACGATGTTGCAACTTGTTCTGAGCATCTATGTGTTGTTTGTGGAATGTTGGGTGGGTAGTAAGTGTTTTGTCTTGTTGATTCCGGATGAGTAGCGGAATGCTTGAGTATACTCGAGAATCTTGATTGTCTATTTTGAGCTTCTTATCCTTATATATTCATACCTTTACCTAAGCCACATTACGACCCGCGAAGTCCTCTTGATTTGCAAGTTTTGAACTTTGATTATTTTCGAGTAATGTAGACGATTGGCAAGCATATGTTGAAACAAGAATATTGACCAATCTGAGCGATCCCATCATATATTCATGTAAAAGAATGAGTGAGGCATGTACTAATATTTCTGTATTTGAGAGTTTGTCATTTCGAGGCAAAGTTTATATTTGAGGTATATGGTTTCACAGTCGTTGGAATTCGACCTGGTTGACTTAGACATTTTAAAACTCTTCTTATTTGAAACCATATCCATGCTCATGTCTTGTTTTCTGTTCTTTTTGTTCGGGACGAACAAAGGTTTAAGTGTGGGGGAGTTGTTTGTCTCATTTTTTTTGCATTTTTCATGTTTATTTTATCTTTCTTTTTCCCCCATTTTAGGTCGTTTCTTTAGTTTTTAGTCTGTGTCGTGTTTTATTATGTGTTTTCCTTCATCTTGAGTCTTTAGGTGTTTTTCGTTTGTTTTTCCGATTTTCTTTTGTGTTTTGTCGTTTTTGGTGTGTAGGTCAGGAGCTTCGGGCGAATTTTCTCTTCAGGAAAAGTTGGTTTTGAGAGCATAACTGGATAGATGGGTTCGTTGGTGACGCATAGCAAAAAACGGAACTCAATTTCGAGTTCGGACGAGCCCAAACGAGCTCGAAACGTAAAGCAGCGCGCAGCTGCCCAGTTTTCTTCACCGCGGGCAGCGGGGGTGTCCCGCAGCCACGGAGCTCTCTTGCAGCTAAAAACTCGCGGCCGCGGAGGTAACGATTCAACCTTTAAAAACTTGTTTATGCGATTTTTGACAGAGGGAGAAATGGGGGCAATTGGGTACGAACCCTAGCTCGAAAAACCTCTTCTCCACTCTCCATCTTCTCCATCTTTCTTCTCCATCTCTTTCTCATTTTTTTTTTCTTTACACTTTAGGAATTAAGCTTGTATTTTGGATTCAACACTTGGATTGAGATTAATTGTAAGTTTTTCTTCTTGTTTAATTCATGAAAATGGTTGAATTGGGAGAAATGGTTGATCGTGCTGAATTGAAATTACGTAGCTAATTCCTTCTGCTAGGGATAGGGGATGATTGTTCTCATTTAACGTGTATTTGTCGGGCTTGATTCGTTTGTTCTTGTGCGAGTAAATTTAATTAGGAATTGATGAATTCTTGGTTGATGATTTGATATAACCTAAGAGTGACACTTAGGTTAATTTATTGATATAATCGAAGAGTGACACTTCGATTTTGCGCTTGAATATTGATTTGTTGAGTTAGGGTTTATTGATCCTACATGATTAGTTGATTAAACACCTTCTAATTGAATTAGCGACTTTTAGAACCGAAAGGGGAGAAGTCGTAGACCTAGGCTCGCATGAGATAGATGATTTCGTAACTGAATAATCTATGGGTTTTGGTTGAAATACATGCTTGTCGGTGTCTTGTCCCTTGTTACAAAAAGTTATTGAGATTGGATACTTGGCCGGTATTGTATGCTCAAACTTGCTCGTCTATGTTCAATTCCTTGTTACAAAGAGTTATTGGGAGTGAACCGCTAGACGTGTAGGCGGGAGTGTCAATTCCGAACCGAACGATCAATTGCCTGGCTTTACGTTGCGAACTTGAATAAATTATCCCCGATTCCCTAGTTTCTTTATTATTATTTAGTTGGTATTTTAGGATTTATACTTTTATGCTATTTCTTAGTTGATAGTTAATTCCTCCCCAATCTGATTAGAGTGTTTAGGATTTATTTTTCTTTTTTGTGTTATCAATACCAATTCTAAATTCCGAACCGCCTTCCTCGAGAGATTGACCCGGGAAACGAATCATTCGATTCGGTACTCGGTAATATAACAATTTGTACACAACAACACCCTCCTTTTATGTAATATAATCTTGTATTAGTTGAGGATTGTCTGTATCTCCATTTTCTGTTGTTTTTGATGCTTCTGTACTAGCTTCTTAATAATAGCAATATCCTCAACAGTGTGCTACATGAATCTTTGTCTACTTTTGTCTTTCAATGATACTGGAATTTCTATCTTTCCAGTATATTGATTTTTCAAAAATATACTTCTTCTGATATAAGCTCGATTCACACATCGATACTACTTGACTTTTGACTGAGAAACTTCTTGATTCTGTCAAAATTTTATACTCTTAAAACTTTGCTCTGTGGTGGTTTTCAAACTCTGCGTAGCGGAAATCTGAAAACCACTAACCATTTGACTCGAACAGTGTAGCCATTAATAAATAGCTACACTAAACATAAGGAATTTGTCAATGATTTTCCGAAAACACCTAGCTTGTGCTAGAGTTTCGGTTTAAACAAGTTCTTTCTTGCTTTTGGTCGCAAGTGAGTACTTATAATCTCTAGAAGGCTGATTAATACTTATTGTATGGCTTAATCGATTTGACAAATCAAACGTCTTGATGTCAACTCTTCCTCACTGCTCTTTCATGCTTCTTCTTACAATTGATTACTTCTGACCTTAAACTCAGGAATTTTGCCTTTTGACTAGGTACTATGTAGGCTATCCCAGTATCAACTGGTCCTGCAAGTACATAACTGATCTCAACTTTGCCAACTTCTGATCAAAGTATGTAACTGGGAAGATACTCGAATTACTGACTCTAAAGGTTGTTACTTTCTATACTGCTCCGGTCCAGCTTCAAGACTCCATGGTATACCCAGCTACGTGTCTCTTATACACTGAAAACCGTTACTTCTAATAATAAAGCAACCTCTAGAGTCAGAATTTAACTTCAAACTTAGTCTAATGGCATAACTTAGAATATTTCAATCTTTTCCTTGCTCTAGGTCAAAGAATTTCACTCTGGAATGTGCCATCTGGTTAATTAACTAAATACTGGATCAGAAAAGAAGTTGAATTTTTTTTCACTACTAAAAAGGCAACACTAACTTCTAGATAAGGCACAATTTCTTGACGAGTTACTTAAAGTAACTCGATAATCTAGAGTTCAAACTAGAGTTCTGCATTCTGATCCAAGTATAAATCTGATACAAATAGGAGTCCTTGATACTGATCTGAGCATCTAGTCTGATTTCTAGGTTCGGATATCTGAATCCTAATGAGCATAGACTTAGTAATTTGCTTATATTTAAAACTTTCATAAAAACTTTTAACAACACTTACCTGGTGGTCGGCGAGGTGTGAGAGTGCTGTGGTCGGGTTTTCCGTAAACTTTTTTTTCTCAAACTTAAACTTTTAGTATACAGAGCCCTTAACTTTAGCTCTGATACCTCCTGTAACACCCTGCTTATCAGAGTAAATTTTTCGCAACTTTTATTTCAAAAATACTTATAAATTTTTTGAAATCTTTTGCACTTAAGTCTGGATGCTACTAAAACTTATTTTTCTGAAAATCTGTTTATCTTTAACTTTGTCTAACTACTGGTTTAGACATAAAGAAAATAGATTTAATCAACTCGCATGTAAACTGGACCATATTCCTACTGTTGAAATGGTGAAAATATGTAAGTCTGAAAATACTTAACATGCAAGTTTGAATCTTGAAATGCGTAGCAGAAATCTGAAAATCGTAACATCATATTATACAGATAGTATAAATAAATGTGCTCGTAAATAATAACATTCTGGATCCACGACCCCACCATCACTGCTCAGCTCACACCTCTGCACCGATCCTGTGACCTAAAAATGATAATAGTGGGGTGTGAGTACTAATACACTGTACTCCGTAAAAACCCATACTAAAGCAAACAACAATAATAATATAATATCATAATCATCGGTATATATCTGGACTGGAATCTGTTCCAGTAACTGAAACTGAATCTGTAATCTGGCCGATATCTTGATCGGATACGTGTGCACACTCTGATGGATATTTCTAAGGCAACTAATGGCCTCTATCAGAACTTAAGATGTACTGATAAGGCAACTGAAAGCCTTCATCCCAAGCATATAAACTTTATACATACCTCGGACATGATATCATATTATAGTCAATGTAATACCCAGGCTGGGTCCCCACCTTTCTTCTTTTGAAAACTTTTGAAAACTGTAAGTGTTGTTCTGGATAACTGTATCTGCAAGCTACATAAAAATATAAACAAATATACTAAGTACTATGCTCGTAATATTCTCAATAAGATGCTAGGATGCTCGGTTCTATCCGATAACTTATCCGGAATAAGAAGGAATATTCTAAGGTTCCACTACAATTATACTAAATACGGATAAACTGATATACTTTAACTAGACTGATTTAGCTTTCCGAATAAAATATGACTGAACTCGAAAACTAAAATTTATCAATCTACCTTAATCTGTCTTGAACTTATTGGTTCCAACTAAATCAACTTGGAACTTAACCAAATACAAATTCATCACTTAAATCAATTAATTTGAATTATTCAAACTACTAAAGTTCATGACATTTCAAAAAATGACACTTAATTCTAAAAATTATGAAACTTGGCAGTTAAATTGTACACATACTCAAGTTCTTTCTGTTCAAATTTCAGCTTAATAACACATCAATAGCTCATACAACTCAAGTGCTATATCATAACACTAAATTATGCAATTTACATGCAAAACTTTAAAAAATTTTATAAAATTGAATACTCAATATATTAAACTGAAACTTGGTCAAATTGTTCATCATTCGTGTAAGAAATTTACATAAAAGTTTCACGTTAAAAACTCAAACGTGGACTGAGTACACTTTGATATAAAATCATATTGACATGCATGCAGTCTAAACATTTTATTTCATTAATTTCCCAACCTAAAATCATGAAATTTGGCAGGCATGCTCTCAACACATATGTAAACATGTCATAAAAATTTCATATTTTTATCATACATATAAGCTGACTTATTCGAGTTCAAAGTACACATTTGAAACTTGGCATAAAAACTCGATTTGCATGATAAACTTTAAAAAATCTATAACTCGAGCTATACTTGAACAAATGACATGATTCTTTCACCTAAATGCTCAGCTTTTACACCACAAATATTCATTACAAACACAAAATATAAGGTTGTTCATTTCCTGTTCAAAGTCGAATAGAAACATTAACAAGAAGACATGCATGCAAATTGGTTAAAGCTTTACTTATTGCATGTTCAAAATGATTTAAAAACTGAACTTCTACAACATCAAGATACATAATTAAACACCTTATCTTAGCTATGAAGCATGCTAAAAAGGTAAGATAACACACCTCTTTAAAACCTTCAAGAACACCCCATTAAATTTGATTGTGCTCTCGGTTCCTACTTTTGAACTTGCTCTCAACTTTTTATTATTATTATTTTTTTTAATATGAAATATATGATTTTTATATGATAGCTTGATGAATAATCTGATGCAAATGCATCCTCTATTTATGCACGAAGTAAGTCTTTAGATTAATGAAAAAGACTTACCAAATTTTCTAAAAAAAGTTATAAAAAAAACTTAACTTAACTTGTAGTATTAACTAAAACATAATGATAATGGATGATGGCTCATCAAATTCTCACGAAATATACAAGGGTGGCTATCAAAATCTGATGCAAATTGCTATGAAAGTGACTATTTCATCTGTAATAGCCCAGTTCTGTATTAATAAAATGACAGTTTTTAGTTCCCAGTTGAACTATTTCTTTTTATTAATACTGCTCGTCTTGAGTTCCGAGCCCAGTTATCAGCTATTCAATCTCAGTTATTAATTCCGGTCCATTTATTTTAGTAATGGATTTTATTCAGTCGGAATTAGTTATTTCAGTTGACGAATAATCGAAACCGAGTTTGTTTCGATAAATCGTCCAAGTTTAGCCGTGTCCGGAACCGAGTTGTTCGGTCGCGAGTATCGCGCCTAGTTCGCGCCTAGCCAATTCTCGAGCCCTAGTTGTCTCGAGTCTTGTTCGAGCCCTAGCCATGCTCATAGCCTTACTTAGAATATTTTTAAGTATGAGATCATATTTGTCAAGCCTTGGATGTTATTCCCTCGGTCTAGTATACCGCACCTAGTTCATGCGTGGCCCCGAGATCACTCGCGCCTAGGGTTCGCGAGTTCGAGCCAAAGCCGTGCCGAGTTCGCACCAAGTCATGACGAAGTATTGAGGGGATTTTCCTAGGTTTGGTGGCACTTAAGTGTGGCCATTTTTCAGCCCTAGCCAAGGGTTAGCCTCGGTTCAAGTGCATTCCAAGTCGGGCCATGAGTCGCGCCCTAGTACCTGCACCCTAGCCTCGCGCGAGTCAAGTATGGTGGCCCAAGTCATGGCCAAACACCTTTGGAATTTTTCTAAGTATTATGCATCAAGATAGGATCATGGGCCATGTCATTTATGCCTTAGAAAGTCATTTTTTCTCGGTCCAAAGTTTGTCCCGCGCCCAGTCCGCGTGCACAGGCCCGTTCGCGCAGCCCACCGCCTAGCCCAGGGCCGTGTGCAGCCCAGCTCGCGCCCAGCGCGCCCAGCCCAGCGCCAGCAGCGACAGCCCATCATTTGGAGCCCAATTCTTGAAATTCCGGCCCACTTCCTTCCATGACCCAATGCTGCGTGTATTAAGGACTTAATGAGGGTCATTTAGGGCTAAGATGTCCCTAAGAAAGTGTTAAGGAAGTCAGCCTATGATTAAGCCAAAGTGGAGCATGTGCTTGTGGAATATTTTATTCAAGTGTGTAAGGCATTGTCCCCCACTACCTCCTCCTCCACCTTGGGACCGACCAGACCTGCTCTCCATCATATTTTAATGCCTTGGTCAGTCAAGATGCCCCTGCAAACCCTCCAAGTTCGTGCAAACAGCCCCAAACCATGTCCCCATGCACATGTGATGTGTGTGTGTCTCCACTTTGAGCATTGTTTTCTCCGCCCATGCATTTCCCTTATAAGGCCACCTTCAGCTGAGTGTTAGAGCTCTTGGATACTCATAATTTTCGAGCATAACACTTAGCACATTGAGGGAAAACAAGAGAAAAACCGAGAGCAAGCCAAGGCAAGCCTAGCCGCGCGCGCGTGTGCCCCGGGGAAGAGGAGTGCTCGTGTCCAGCTTGTTCCAGCCTAGTTATCTCGAGGCTTATCATTATCCAAGCTTAGTTTGGATTTTTCTAAGTCTCTTGAAGCTATCCTCCTCAGCCATTCAAGCCCCTAAGTCGAGGCTAGTCTCCTAGGCCATTTGCGAGCCCGAGCAAAGGCCATTAGCACCATTCGCGAGCTCGAGCAAGGTTAGCTCGTGACTTTCATTTTTCCTAGCTTATTCATGATAAAATAAGATTTATCATGTACAAAAATGATGCCATGCACGAGAAGAATATGGAGATTTGGATTTTTGAAGATTTAAGCCCTAATTTCGTAAGTTATGGTACATGCATGATATGGCCGAGATTAGTATCTTAAAAATCCTCAAAAATCATGAGTATGACATGGTTAAAACAGTTTCATGCTTTGAGTTCATTTGTTCGGTCAATTTGTTAAGTGAAATCGAGCCATTTTCACCCCCGAACCTAAGTATATGTGCATGCATGTATTGACCAATGTTCTAGCCTCATTAGCCATGATTTTTGATGTATATCATTCGGCCCTAGGTCAATTTTCATGTTGAGCATGTTCATTTTTGTGCCCTAGGGTGGCCTCGTGCCTAATCGGCCCTATAAGCCCACCACCAAATCCAACCGAGGTCCCTCAGTGACTTTTGGCATTTTGGAGCATTTTATGTCATATTAGGTTGATTTGTTCAGTAGTCCCCGGCAAAGTTGTCGGAAGTTTGGCAAAGGACCGGCTAGGGTCACCAGCCGCGCCAGTCGCGCGTGCCGTGCCCGTGCCGCGTCGCAGGGGCCAGGCAGTGCCCCTGTCCGTGCCCGCGCCTAGCGCTCGCGAGGCACCGCAGTCCCCAGTGCACGTGACAGCGCCCAGCCGCGCCTGTCCGTGCCAGCCCGCGAGGTCTCAGCGCCAGTCGCGCCAGAGCACCTCCGACAGCGCCCGGCAGCGCTGTCCCAGTGTCATGCACGCGTGATCCCGAGCCAGTCGCTCGTACCACGCGGAGTCGACCTCGGGTCGTGCCAGCAGCGCACCCGAGTGTCCAGTGCCGTGCTGTAGTGACCCCGAGTCAGGTCCAGAGGCCTCGGGACGTGCCCAGCAGCACGCCCGAGTAGTCAGTTAGCCCGGGACGTGCCCAGCAGCATGCCCGCGTGCCCAGGGTCGCCCGGTAGCACCCTGACAGCCCTAGCCGCGCCCGAGCCGCGCGAGTAGTGTCTGGCCACGTCCGTTCTCGCGCCAGTCGCACTCGGGTCGTGCCAGCCGCACGCCCAGTGCCCAGTCAACCCGGGTACGCGCCAGTTCCCGCGTCCCTCGTGCTCGACCGTGCCCAGCAGCACGCCAGCACACCCAGTGACTCTCGGTCGTGCCCAGCCGCACCTAGTGGCACCAGTCGTGCCAGGGCCCGTGCCAGCCGCACAGCCCGCGCCCAGCAGCGCCTAGTACCGTGCCCGGTCGCACCCAGCTAGTGCCCAGCGCCGTGCCATGGCCCCAGCAGGCCCGGCACGGGATCGAGCCCGGCCAGTCCGAGCAGCCCGTGACCAACCGGTCCAGTGTGACCCGGTGGTCCAACCGGGTCCGGTCCAGCCCGACCCGGTTCAGCCAGTTAGCGAACCGGCCGGTTTAGCCGGCGGTTCGAGTCCGTTTTGGTTCGTGATTTTCGGTCCGAGTCTTATTCCGAAATTTAAGTATTTTTCCGAGCCAAACCAGATCAGTTAAGCATATCAGTATTATTTCCGGACTTAGAATTATTTCTGTGAACCCTTAGAGCGTTCCTTTATATCCGGATGAGTAATCTGATAGAGTAGAGCATCCTAGCATATTTTTGAGCATATGACGAGCATAGTACTTAGTATATTTGTTTGCTTATATTTTTATGTAGCTTGAGGAGTCAGCTACCAGCACAGCCGCACTTACTCATTTTCAAAACCGATCAGGTGGGGACCCAGTCTGGGTTATACATTGAGTTTAATAGTCGATATCACGTTCAGGTATGTATATGAGTTTTATCCACTTTGGGTTAAGGCCAAGTTTGCCTTCCCTAAGTTCTGGTGGTGGCCCAGTTTGCCCTAGTTATACCATCAGAGTGTGCACACGGTTACCGGCCAGAGTGTTCCGGGAGTTACCGGCCAGAGAGTTCCGGGAGTTACAGTTTACTTATATATACCAGTTTGTGATATCATTATTAATATTGCTGTTTACTTTAGAATGGGTTTTTATGGAGTACAAGTGGACCGTACTCACCCCCACTTTATATTTTCAGATGGCAGGGTCGGCGGGCAGGCGTGAGTCAAGCTGTGGTGGTGGTGGTCGTGAGTTCCGCACGAAAGCTGTTCCCGGGACATTTGTTTAAACTGCTTGTAAACTAAATAATTCCACGCATTTCAGACTTCCGCTATGCTTGTGTTTATTTTCGAACATGCATGATGCTATTTTCAGACTTAAATAATTTTACCCGGTTCGCCAGTACGAACGGGTCCAGACTAATATGCATGATTCGTAAAAACATAAACCTGAATTCTTTAAGTCTAAACCAGTTGTTAGACCTAGGTTAAAGAAACGGGTTTTTAAGCAGAAAAGTCCTTAGCAGCATCCCGAGATAGTTTGCAAATGAGTTCGAAAAATTTATAAGCGTTTTCGAAAGAGTTAAAATTTGCGAAAAATTGGCCCTAGTTAGCGGGGTGTTGCATCATCATTTAAATAACTTTAAAAATATTTTATTAAAAATGATGATAAAATCTCATTTAATGCCTTGATTTCTTTAGGCATTATCTCTCAAAATGGCAAACATATATCGTCTTAAGGCTGAAAAATAGCACTTAGTATTAATCTTGGAACAAGCTAAGAAACCAAGAAAAATAAAATTTACAGAATCAAATTCGAACTTAAAACGAACGATTACCGTAAAACCGAAAATTCTAAAATTTTAGATTTTTTCTAAAAAATTTTAATAGACTAAAATGTCTAAATTTTTTTCACTTCTTTGAACATATATAACTTAAATGTTCATTGATACTTAACTGTACTCGAGACCTAACTTGTCTCGACTCATTATTCTTTTTCTTTCTCATTCAAACTAGAAATGGCAAAGTTTACATCCATTTAGCTAAATTAAATGGAATGTTACTTGAACTTGAACTTCATCTTAAATAACTTGTTTCGCTTCAATAGACATTAATGTCTAAATAATCCTTATAACTTGATCAATACTCAAAACTAAGCTAGGCTCGAAAATCATTGGCTCGAGTAATAGTCTCGACTCTTATCCAAACATGCTTGGTTCGGTTCACGACTTATCTTGAACGAGTAATCAAAATGTACTCGATTTTGATTATTCGTCATCTTACTATAATTAATCCCGTCTTTTAAATCCATTTATAAAAATAAACAGATCGGAATTAATTAATTACTGAAGTGGCTCGATTACTGAATAGAATTTAACCGAGAATACTTTCGACTTAAAGTCAAACTTTGAACTGAATAACTTAATAACTGGCTCGGAACTAGAAAAGAGCATTCTTAATAAAACTAATTAATTCAAAGTCGGAACTAAAATAATTACTTTTATTAATTACTGAATGGGATATTACATGTGGGAGGTTTGTTGAAAAGCATTTCAAATGGTGATTTGTTATGTAAAACTAAGGATGGAACTCTGTTTATAATATGCACAGCACTAAGGATGCAGTCAATCCAAAAATGCAAGGGTAAGTGTGCATGGAAAAGTAATGCTCAAGCCACTTGTAAAACGTGTTGGTGTTTCCTTTCAACTCTGGCATTTTGTTGAGGTGTTTCAACACAAGATGTTTGATGCAATATGCCATGCTGAGAATAAAAATCTTTTTGAAAAAATTCAGAGCCATTGTCTGTTCTGATGGTCTTTATTTTCTTTTCAAATTGAGTTAAGACCATATTGTAAAAAGGATTGAGATGTTGTCTAGTATCTGATTTATGAACCAATGGATATACCCAGGTAATTGCTGTAGTCATCAACAATTGTTAAAAAATATTTTTGACCTGATTGTGAAGGAACAACAAAAGGACCCCATATATCACAATGTATGAGTTGAAATGGATAATCATATGTAGATGTACTATCAGAGAATGACAATTTTTTCTGTCTAGAATAATGACATACATCACAGGGATTGATATGTTTGCAATTACCATGAGTAATAGGTAAAGTAAGAAGTTTAGAAACAGATAGATGTCCAAGTCTATGATGCCATAGAGTAGTATCATTTTGATGAACATTTACAGTCTCAGCAGGTAAAGATGGTACATGTAGTACATGTGTCTCAGTAGGTAAAGATGGTACAGGTAGTACATGTATTGGTAAAACAGTAGAATTATTGGCTAAAGCAATAGAAGAAGTATCAAATTTCAGATGATATAAGCCAGCCTTAAGATCAGTAAAACCAATCATTTTGTGGTTTGTCAGATCCTGTATGATGCAAGAAGTAGACAAGAATTTAACTACACAGTTATTTGTGGCAGCTAACTTTGACACAGAAATCAAGTTGAATGTGAATGAAAGGAGCAAATAATGCATCATGTAATGTCAAAGAAGGAGTTAAAGTGATGTTGCCAATATTCTGAGCAATTGTATTATTCCCATTGGGCAAGTTTATTTGAATATTAGCAAGTTTAACAAAACTGGAATATAAATCAGAAGAGCAAATCATATGATCAGTTGCACCTGTATCAAGTATCAATGTAGTTTTAGACAGTGATCTAATAGCCATGCAAGAGAAAGAATTAGAAATACCTGAAGGCTCAACAAAGGCTGTAGCAACCACAGGAGTTGAACATTATTGTTTCAATTCCTGTGATTCCTTAAATGCTAAAAAATCATTAAACAAACTGTTAGTATCTTCAACATGAGATGCAGTTTGTGGAGTAGGAGACTCAGTGAAAACAGCATGTGCAGAACAATGATTGGTTCTGGGACCTTTGGGACCAACCCAATTGGCAGGATAGCCAATAATCTGATAGCATCTCTCAACAGTATGACCAAGGTGACCACAATGAGTACATTTTGGTCTGTTTTTGTCTTTCTGAAAGCCATGTTTGGGTTTATTTTGGAAGTTGCTAGATGGTTGGGATGTTTTGGCTAACATAGCAAGGGGTTCAATCTGCTTAGTGTTATTGGACAAGGTTCTTTGGCTATCTTCTTGGAGTAATAAAGAGTAAACAGTGGTGAGAGATGGCAAAGGGTTAGAAAGGAGAAAATGACTTCTGAGAGAAGAGTATGAATCATTCAAGCCTATTAGGAACTTCATAACAGAGTCATTTTGCTGAGCAGTGATCATTGAGTCAAAGATATGACAAGTAGTTATTGAGAGCACCACAGACACACTTGATAATAGGTCGATAAGTAACATATTCATCCCACAATGATTTGAAAGCATTATAATACTATGTGATAGACATATGAGCCTGATCAATATTGCTAAGTGATTTTTCCAATTGAAAAACTCGAGGACCACTAGATAATGAATAACGAGACCAAATCTCTTCCCAAACATCTGGGGCAACAGAAAAGAACAGCAAAGAATAACGAATATCCTTGTTCACAGAGTTTAAAAGCCACGAAAGTACCAGATTATTCGCACGTACCCAAGCAAGAGACATGGACGGGTTTTGAGTAGGGTTGGGCGCAGAAACCGTACCGTCAGTAAACCCTAGCTTGTTCTTGACGCTCAGTGCCATGGAACAGCCCGCGACCATGAAACGTAATTGTCGCTGTTGAACTGCTCGGCTACAATCAAGGCTCCCGGATTGTCACTCGCATGTAGAAAGTACGGAGAAGTCGGATCATCAGACGGATTTGGAGGATTCGCCATTGGATATCAGAAAATATCGATCTGAGAGTATCGATATGAGAATATAGATCTGGGAATAGTGATCGGAGAATATAAGAGAACAGAACGATCGAGAAGATCGAAAAAAAATACAAAACGATCAAGTAAATCTGAGAAATCCAAATCGGATCTATAGAGAAACCAAACAATCAGACTGATATCGTAGAAGCAGCAGAAAACATATCGGATTTTAAAGAAATCTGGCGACTGATACCATGTTACAATATGGATCTGTGTACATTCAGAGAGAAAGAAAGAGAACGGCGGAGAAGATGAACAAAATGAAAGATGGAAAAAATGAAAGTCACAGATTAGGGTTTGATAGTTCCCTTTTATAGTCTACTACTACAACTAAAGTTGCTATTGTCACTTAGGACTAGGAAATGCTAAAATACAAATAACAACTTATCTATTCTATAAAATGCTGAATATATTATATATGCTATTACGGAGAAAGGATCATAAGAGAATGACTCTTAATGCGAGAAATGAGAATGAGTCTGGATCATTGGATCTAACATGTCAACGGTCATTATGAAGTCAAAATTTAAATATGGCAGTCAAACCTGTTGTGGCAATTTAGTAAATAGATGTATAATTCGTGGTCAAATGTATACATTTGACCATAAATAAGGGCAGTGTGGTAATTACTCACTCACACACAAATCCACCTAACCTATCATACGTGGGCCCCACCATCACCATCCTAATTAAAACCTCACTTTTCTCTCTCACCTACACACATATATCTGCAATCAGATCCATCGTCTGTGCCCACCGGAGATGAACCTTGCAACCACCTACCGCTCGTCGCCGCCGCTCGTCGCCGCCTGCTACCACCGCCGTTTCTCTCGCGCGCCATTTATCCATTTTCTCTCGCACCGACGACCCATGTCTGCCACAAATTCCGGCTTCCTCCCTACCTTCTCTTCCGGCGTCGGCCGCGTCTCCTCCCGCCGGAGAGCTTCGTGATATCACAGCGAACGTCAATGTCGAGCCGCGCACCTTGGACTCCATCTTGACCACTGCAAACACCAGGTATCGACCCCGCCGAAGTCTCGCCGCCATCTTCCCGGCCCATCTCGTCGCCGTCTTCTCGGCGGCGGAAAATATGAGTTGAAATTATTTTTTGCTGGTGAAAGCAAGATGTCCGATGATGGTGGCGTCTGACATCGGAAAGGTGGCCGGAAATGTGTTCGCCGGACGGTGAAGGTCCTTGGTGACCGCATGATAAGGTCCTCGCCGGCACCAAATTGAACGTCTTGGAGTTTGATTTCAGATTTAGATTAGGGGCTTAGTTTTGTAAATTTGAAAAGTATTAGGGGCTTACGTGTTGTTTCAACAAGTTTTGTATATTAAAATATTCAAAATATATCTAATATATTAATACCCTCATTCATTGTTTGGTTTTTTGTATATGTTATGAATAAAAATTAATTCTACTTTATATAAAAAAATAAAATAATAAAATTAATATTTTTTATATAATTCGGCTGTCCGATTATCTAAAAAAAATGATATTGAACCGGCATAATCGAGCTTTTAAATATAAAAAAATGCAATTGAAATGAGATATAAAAAATTGAACTAAAATTATTAGCTTGGTCAAAAAAATTGATATTGTGCAATCCAGTAGTCAATATTGTGCAATTCGTATGACATTAATGTGCAATCGCAATATATAAATTATATAAGATAATAATAACATTTTTTCACATAATTCGGTCATTTTAGTTATTTTGATTATTTAAAAAAGAATAATTGACACCGAACTAAAATAATTGTGATTTAAAAATAAATATAACTAATTGAACTAAAGTATAAAATTTCAAATAAAAAATTTAATTCGTTCGTCTTAGTCCCTATTATGTAATTTGATAGTATTGATTTGTAGACCTTCTGTTACAATATATTTGTGCACTCACGTTGCATTCATTTTTTTATGATTCACACTCTAAAAATGGACGGACATAACCGATTTATTTCATTTGTTAATCAAAACACCATAAATAATCAGAATAATTATTTAGTTATATTATAGAAATATATTTAATCTTTTAGCATTATATATATATATATAT
>BKCP01004838.1:564986-624182 GCA_008636005.1 Striga asiatica
AAAGAAAGATAAAAGAGCGAAACAGACTAACTAAAAAAATAACACTTCCTTTTTCTCAGCAAATCTGTAAATCAATTTATATTCTACCTGAAAATCTTATCCAGCGTGGCATCCAACATAGGCTCACGAGAGAATATCTTATAAGTCATGTCTTTCTCGTGTTGCTTAAGCACACTGATGCTTGAGAACGGTAAATCAGGAGATTCTATGGTCCCCACCAAATCAGGAATGTCCCCTAACGAGTCTAGACCAAAATATGCCTGACCACAGCAAATTCGTAATTTGGAATTATTTAGGAACATAATAAGTGAAAACTAAGGTCAGTATATGTATATCAAGAGTTTCTAGCATATGTACACTCACGGGATTTAACAGACCCCTAACAAATGTTGCATGAGTGTGCTGTAATTTTCGTGGAGGTATTGATAATTCAGGATTGAAACAGATACTTGATTCATCCAAAGGTGTTGCCACCACTGTGACTTGACAGGTGTAACTTATTCCTTTTGAGGAGTTCAACTCATATAAATCTCCCAGGTAAGAAATAGAATTTATTTCCTCATGAAGATGTAATTCAACATTCGAACGGTTTATCAATCCAGCAGCCATCTGCCAGTTCCCTCCTTCAACAGCCCATAAACCGCCTCCAGACCCAGCCAAGGAAACTGCACCAGCTAGTCCACTGATTTTCACACTTTGTCCATAGTTTATTCTGGTGATGACCTGCAGAGAAAGAATCTTACACTCAGCTGAAATAAAACAAGTCATGTTTTTTTTTTTTTTAAGAGAGTTTCGGAACAAATGCCTCGAAAGTAAAGAGAAAATATGTTGTCGTCTAATTTCTTCACATTTGGGTCCATGAGGGAAACAGTATGTCCTGCCTTCATGATTTGGTATACCTTATACTTTGTTGACATGTAAGTAAGAAAAAAACCAAATTAACCAATTATCTTCCAAAACACCCAAGTTCTATGTATGTTCTCAAGTTTATTTCAATGTCCTCCGTTCTCATAGATCCCAAAACTGCCAGCAATGGCCTTGTATAAAAGACAACAAAGTTCGTCCATCTTATACATGTTACTAATCAAGAAATAAAAACTTGGTGATTCCTACTGGTCGACTCAAACATGTAAATATGATAAGTGGCTGCTAAACAATATATCTTACCTAGATCCAAAAGAACAACTCAAAGAATCTCTTCACGGTAAGTGACATGAATGATTCCTAACCAAACTGTAAAGCCAGCATCCTTCAGTAGTAATAAATTGGTCAGCAAATATGGGTCGTACTATGGGTTGCAATCATGTACGTTAATGCATTAGGTTGCAATGAGTATCGAGTGTTCAGTAAGCAAGAGATTCACTATAGACAGAATCGAAACAGAAGAAAAGCCTTTACTTTAGTGGTAAGAAAGCGGTAAACTAGAATGTGAACTTTGAAGTGGAGCTGCAAGAAGATAATAAGCATCTTTGTACAGATATAACGGAAACCTAAAAATTAGAAACAAATCAAGAGCAATACAGGTTGAGGTTATTAATTGCTCATAAGGAAAACAATAACTATTCCAGAAAAGTTAAAGAAAAGTGGTGCATAAGAAAAAGTAAAACAGAACAAAGGAATATCTCACAGTTACAAGCTCTTCAATAAGTATAGAAGATAATCCAACTTCCACCAGTTCCTCCACTAATGTTCTTGTTGTCAGGTTATACAGTCCAGCCCATTTCAGCATTCCCTCCACCGTATCAAACACTGGCCGGGCTTCAAAATCTTCATAATACCTCAGAAAATGATTGAGCATCGCCTACAAAAGTTCATAAATTGAAAATTATCACAACAGAGAAAGTGAAGATGGCAAACTGTGAACAAATAGATCGACCCAGCATATATGATGTAGTGGAGATGAAACAACTAGCTCAAAAGTGCTGCTAAGAGTTGTACATTGCAACTCACATCATACAGTTCACATATACTGGACACATTTATTTACATGAATACATAAACCATATATAAACATGAATTATAATCTCAATTTACAGAGCAAGTGACAAAAGTAAGATTGAGCTATTGACAAATTATTCAAATTCAACTTTCTCTAAAGGAACTTAAACTGAAGTTCTGATTTCAAGAGTTAAGAATCGCAAAATGCATATCCACAAACTCCAAATAAAAAATGCAATGAGACCACACAACACCCTATCAGAATATTTGCTGTAATACTTTCAGGATCGCAATCGTAAATGCATAAACAAATTTTAGGAGTAGGGAACCTAGGAAACTGGGGCTAAGTACCTCAACAAAGCTACTCATTCTGTACAGAGAAAGGGCTCCGTATCTCAACAACATCATAATGGAATTAGCGATCGACACAAGGCGCTGAACAATAGGCAGCTTGGAGTTGGAGCTCAGCGTCTTGTAGACAAATTTATGACCGTCCCAAATCCCCAAAGAGAGAGAATCATCGGCGTGCTTTGGGGCTTTGACCTTGAGGTTGAGATACTTGGTGTAACTCGAGACATGGTAGTTCTTTGGGTGGAGAATGGAGCCGCCGGCCTCGAAGGTCTCGCCGGCGATGGTGACGGTGGCCATGCGCCCTCCGACGACGCCGTTGCGCTCGAAGATAGTGATGCGGCCGATCGTCTGTGGGTCGGAGTAGCGGCGGAGGAAGTGGGCGACGGAGGCGCCGCCGATTCCGCTGCCAATTATACATACACTGTGTGCGCGCGCTGGTGAGGGATGTAGTGAGAGAAGGATGGT
Source organism: Striga asiatica (assembly GCA_008636005.1). Taxonomy (NCBI): domain Eukaryota; kingdom Viridiplantae; phylum Streptophyta; class Magnoliopsida; order Lamiales; family Orobanchaceae; genus Striga; species Striga asiatica. The sequence continues at coordinate 567,741 of BKCP01004838.1, forward strand.
ACAGAAGATGAGGGCTGTGAGTTGAGGACGATATTGCTTGTTCATTGTGCTTTGATGTTGGATACAGAGATTGTAAGTTAAAGTCAGCTTTTTGATCTCCTAGGCCTCTTTTACTTTGTTGATACTTTTGTTGATTTTGTTGATGGGATTAGATAATTAAAAATATCCATTAGCGTTTACTTTCAAGAATTTGGATGAAATTGATCCCTTGTGGCATGGTATGCGGGCCCACATGCTTATCAAGTATTCGGGGATTAATTCCATCCCGCCCTCACTTTGGGATGGTTTTATCCCAAAACAATTACCATTTTGTTCTCAAAATTATATACGAAAGACAAAAATACTTTTCAATGTCTGTGTATTAACCATAAAATACCATATAAATAATGACAATTGGTCATTTGTCTTAGTTTTGCAGAGAAGGGTTGCATGCGTGCACTTCTTCGTTTTTTCCATCGACAATAGGTAACCTCGATTTTTGCGCTTTTTTTGGTTTTCGATTTAATTATAAGGAATCATTGTTTATTTTTTTCGAGAAATCAGCTTCGTCGATTGGTAATTCGATTTTTTTTTTTGTCGAAGAAACCCTAATTTGCAGAGGTGAACAACGCGTCGACGCCTTAGATTTTCAGTTGGGTGTAGGTAGACTTATGTTTGTAGTTGTAATTATATTTCCTTCTAATTCAGTTACTCAAAATGTTAATTTGTTTTTCGATCCTAACATATTTGTTGACATTTCGGCTTGATTGACTGCTAATTTTTTTTTCTTGTTCAACAAAGCAGTAATTTGCTGAGTGGAACGACGACTTCGGTGCCTCCGTGGGCGTGTAGGTTAAACTCATTTTTTCTGCTAATTGCTAAACTTAATATCCAATTGTGGTATCTTTTTTACTCAAACAATCAAATTGCATATATATAGCTCGAAATTTACAAGTCGTGTAACCAACGGGTTATAAAATGTTCATGGGGATCTCACATCCGAGCATCCCTACCATAAGCATACATGTCATAAACTAATCTATTACAAACCAAAACGAAGCCTACCAATTATCAACAATCACCCAACTAGATAAAGAGGATAACATGGCATAAATATCATCTACAATCATAGCCACTTTCGAATCAAACCCATCCTTCTGCACAAGCTGCTTCCTCAATCTGGTATCAGCTATGAGTATCTCCACCTTATGACATTCTTTCCATCTGCCTTCTAACAACCATCTTCTCAGATCCATCAGTTGCCTTTCCACTAAACATTGTAAGTCAGCACTGGAACATGTGTTCCTATAAATGACTCCCTGTTGTACCTCTTCATTGATACCCCATGTTCTGCCTTCTATCATCCCCCTCAGCCAAGTACTCCATCAGCACTGAGTGCATCAATTGCCACCCCTACTCCTTGAAGTTGCCTTGTTCTGTGGTTCTGAAAACTGCATATGTCCTTATATTCTTGCCATTCCATCATAGTCTTTGCCACCATCTGTCTCTCTGACACCCATTCCTTATTGAAGAGCCAACAATTTCTTGTTTTCCACAACCACCACATAATATATGATGAAAGTGAAATTCTGTCTTTCCCATTTTCAATCACTTTGCTGGTACGTATATCCTCCCACATCCCTTTAAAGTCCACCTGATTCTGCTGTAGTATACGCCACTCTAATCCAGCTAACTTTCACACTTTCCTAGGTCTTGCACAGCTGAATATAATGTGTTCCAGATCCTCTTTTGCCTCACCACACCCTCCACATACCCCATCAACATCCATTCCTTTTTTTTTCCAGGTTCTGCAGAGTTCCCATACAATTTTGGAGACATCTCCAAATGAAATTTTTTACCTTTGGTTTAATGGATAGCTTCCAAGTCTTTGTCCACATCTGCTTTGTAGATTGGTTATTTGAACTGCTCCCTTCCTGCCCCAGCATGTGTTATTTTTGCCTTTGGATTGTCTGATATGCACTCTTCACTGTAAACTTCCCATCTTTGTTGTGGTGCCATATCAATCTGTCTTTAAGGCCCATCTTACTGAATTGGATTTTAAGGATCATCTCAGCATCATGAGGAATGAATGTTCGCTGTATCAACTCTATATCCCAATCTTGAGTGTCTGGATCCAATAGATCAGCCACCTTGTTCAGTCTTTGTCTGTCCCCTGGGAATGTACAAACAGGTTTGAAATTCTGATTGTTTAGGATCCAAGGGGAATCCCAAATATCAATTGACAACCCATTTCCCACCAGGTACCTACCCCCAAACTCAAAGATTTCCTAGCCTCTAACCATCCTTTCCACATCCAAGAATCACTATCTCTCTTTTTGACTAACATGAGATTTTGATTGTGAAAATACCTCCCCTTTATCACCCTGCTCATCAAGATATTTGGATTAGTTAACACTCTCCAAAGTTGCTTAACAATCAAAGCGTCATTGAAGTCTTCAAACACCTTAAAACCTAGACCCCTTTCTGCCTTTGGCTTTGGCTGAGCAATTTTAGACCACTTGACCCAATTCTCATTATTTCTACCCTACCAAAAATTTGCAATTTGCTGACAAAGATCCCTACAAACCCCCATTGGCAACCTCAAAACTGACATCACATATATAGGAAGAGCAAACAACACAATTAAGATCTCCCTCCCTGCCTCACTCAAAAACTTATTCTTCCAGTTGGTGACTTTAGCTACCACACATTCCTTGACAAATGAAAAAGTGTCTTTTTTTGACCTACCCAACCCCAGAGGCAAACCCAAATGTTTGGAGTACCTAGCAATAGCCACCCCTCTGAATAAAGGGCAAACATCTTTTTTTATCTGATCAGAAGTATTCTTTGAGAAGAAAATACTGGACTTATACAGGTTTATGGCCTGTCCAGAAGCATCACAATATAAATTCAGAATATTCAAGCGAGATTGGGCATGATATGTGTCTGCTTTGGAAAAAATAATGGCATCATCTGCAAAAAACAAATGGGAGACAGTGGGTGAGTGTCTGCTAATCTGGCATCATCTGATATGTGTCTGCTTTCCATATCCATCATCAAATTGTGGTATCACTCGTATGCAAAATCTGACATTCATGTTTGTCCCTTCCAATTGTTACTTGAATGTGCTAATAATTATGGTTAATTGAGGCATGTGTGCCCTAAATAGTAAGTCTGACTTTAGTTATGCCTATATCCGAGTTCATTTTCTAGTATTTGTCGTTCAATTTTTAGGAACCATGTTATGAGTATTTGTTATATACATTAACTGTTGAGACGTGTTCTTCTATTATGTCTATCATGAAGAACCAAGGTCTCGGTGACTCTACTAATTCTTAACCCTAACTGTGATACTTAGATATGTGGGATGTTTGTTTGTTACTTTGATTTAACATGGGTCAGAACCAAGTATTGGTTCAATATGCTCCGTATCTTGGGTAACAATAATGAATGCATGATATCTATTTATTGGCATTAGGGAACCGTGTCATGGACATCCAGGTTGATGACGTCCCCTTGAGGAACTCATAAGGATTAGGGAACCATGTTATGAGTATTTGTTATATACATTAACTGTTGAGACGTGTTCTTCTGTTCTGTCTATCATGAAGAACCAAGGTCTCGGTGACTACTAATTCTTAACCCTAACTGTGATACTTAGATATGTGGGATGTTTGTTTGTTACTTTGATTTAACATGGGTCAGAACCAAGTATTGGTTCAATATGCTCCGTATCTTGGGTAACAACAATGAATGCATGATATCTATTTATTGGCATTAGGGAACCGTGTCCTGGACATCCAAGTTGATGACGTCCCCTTTTCAACTAACATGAGATTTTGACTGTGAAAATACCTCCCCTTTATCACCCTGCTCATCAAGATATTTGGATTAGTTAACACTCTCCAAAGCTGCTTAACAATCAAAGCGTCATTGAAGTCTTCAAACACCTTAAAACCTTGACCCCTTTCTGCCTTTGGCTGAGCAATTTTAGACCACTTGACCCAATAAATTTTATCCCCACTCCTCCCCCCTTCATTATTTCTACCCCACCAAAAATTTGCAATTTGCTGACAAAGATCCATACAAACCCCCATTGGCAACCTCAAAACTGACATCACATATATAGGAAGAGCAGACAACACGGTTTTAATTAAGATCTCCCTCCCTGCCTCACTCAAAAACTTATTCTTCCAGTTGGTGACTTTAGCTACCACACATTCCTTGACAAATGAGAAAGTGTCTTTTTTTGACCTACCCAACACCAGAGGCAAACCCAAATATTTGGAGTACCTAGCAATAGCCACCCCTCTGAATAAAGAGCAAAATCTAACGTTCATGTTTGTCCCTTCCAATTGTTACTTGAATGTGCTAATAATTATGGTTAATTGAGGCATGTGTGCCCTAAATCGTAAGTCTGACTTTAGTTGTGCTTATATCCGAGTTCACTTTCTAGTATTTGTCGTTCAATTTTTAGGAACCATGTTATGAGTATTTGTTATATACATTAAAATTAAGTTCCTTCTGGTAGGCTTAAATTAAATGAAATGTGATTTTATTTCTAATGTGTTGGTTTCTATGGAAAGTTGACCATGTGTATATAAAAATTAATATGTGAGCTATGGCGTTGTTTTGTTTTATTCTTCAATTCGCCCTTATTTTGTTCTTTTCTTGCTATGTGTATTATAAATCCTCCATACCTATTTGGGGAAACGCAAAAAGAGAAAATTGGTGTCTATAATGTGTTCGAAGTTTTTGTTCCTGAAATTGGTTAATTATATGATCCAAACTTAGTGACATACCTGTTTGTGGGATGATGGAATGCTAGCTTTCTACCTTTCTTGTCTCGAGATTGGCTTTGAAAGATTAAACAGAGAGTCTATGAAAATTAAGTACCTTTTGCTCTAAATGAACAAAATTATGGTTTCATGAGGAAAGTGAAAAGCGTGAGAGTATATGATATGGAGAAGGAGATTTTGTGTTGTGTGTAAATAGTATTAAAGTGTTTTAAGTGGGGTAATCATATGTATGCAAATTGGGTTTTTAATATTGGAGCAATGCATTCTCACCCTTCTTTTCATTTGTCTTATGATCTTTAGGTTTCATTTTATTTCTTCTTTAGGGGGTTTACAGTATAGTTTAGCAACTAAACCAGATAGAGTCATGCATATATATGATGTCTAGGCTTCAAGTGATTAACTAAATTATTAAGTTTATATAAGTAATCAAAAGGATGAATGGGACTTATTTTTGTTAGGCTCCACTGTGCTAATATGGTTATCTTGTGTTGTGCGGTTTCATGTGTGAAAACATGTACACACATATTATATTGGTTGCTTCTTCAATTCGATTGTATAAAACTGTGAATTTTTAGAACCAATCACTTGTTTCTAGTAAATTACTTAATCTTCAATGGTGTGTAGTTTTATGAATTAGATTTAGATGGTGATCGTAGCTACGTTGGGTGCTCTTTCTTTGTTACATGTGTGATGTAAATGAATCTCACATATAGATGTGGTAATTGATAAAAGTTTGATTTTGGTTTGTTTACACCGACGAGGGGCATCCTATTTGTCATTTATAGTCCTTTATTCATATGTTTACTTAAGTTGTGGATACACCGAAATCTGTAATCTCATGCTGAGTGAATATTTTACATTGAAAAACTTGTTCATTTTTATCATCAATATTGTGGCGGCTCATGCTTTGATCAGGAAATGTTTGAATTATGGTTGGATTATTCAGGAAGCTCTGATTTTGTTGGTTGCTTCTTGTTAACTCTCTTGTGTATACTTNGAAACGATAGGGATTCTATTAAAAAACTCAAACGAACCAAGTTCGAATAAAACAAACCAACCCGGAAAAGGAAAAGTGGGAGGACACGCATATAGCGGCCTAGAACCTCAATAAGGAAGAAAAAAGAAAAAATAACCAAAGACCTTGGTGTTACCTCCACTGCCAAAGCCTAGAGACAAAACCAAAATCAAACCCAAGAGAAAACAATAACACAGAGACACAGCACTAAGATACAACACTGTACAAGGACCAAGAACAAAACAGACAAAGCAAATCAAATTAGAGACTAGAGAACTCCAACCAGGTGGCCAATGCAGCTTTGATCACCATGTGCACTGGCATCTGTACTTCTTCAAATAGGCTGAGGTTGCGGGTCTTCCAGAGCCACCAGAGGATGTACGTTGTCAGTTGTATCCTATCCTCTGATGTCCCTGCCTTGCCAACCGAGCATATAAACTTCCACCAGCAGCTAAAAGATGAGTCTTCCTGCTGATTTGCATCCCATGAGATTGGAGAGAATTGCCAGGCACTGATTGCTCTTGGGCAGTGGAATAGAACATGGTTGGCTGTTTCTGCAGCATTTCCACAAAGGTGGCAGATAATATCAATGTCCATCCCCCTCTTTCTAAGGTTGGTCTTCACAGGGAGAGAGTTGGTAATGCATTTCCAGATGAAGATTTTAATTTTGTTCTGTACCTTCAACTTCCATAGCCGCTGTATACTTTACACTTCTCTGTTTGTAGAGTTAGTTAGGGGAGTGGCTTTCCTTTGCTTTCCTGTTTGATTGTGGATTTTATCTTGTTTGGAGGGACTTTGTTGGGGAATAAAGTTCGGTCGAGGTTGTTGGACATTGTTGTTGTTGGACCACGAGAAATTTGGGTGATTTCTCTACCCCGGGTTGTATGTGTTCGAGTATTGGGTCGTTGACTGGCCGGTTCTGATAGCCTTGTAGAGCATTGGCATCTACATACTGCTCACTGAAATCTTGATCGAATGCCGAGGGGCACACCTCAGACATGTGCCCTTGGACTCCACATGCACCACATGCTTCAACTGTCATCGTTTGCATCGGTTGGACTCCTCTCGCGTTAACTAGCCTCATCTGCTCCGTGAGCTCGGCTATGTGACGGGCCATCATGTCTTGTCTTGGGGATACTTCATTAGCCACGGTCCTCTTCCCTCGATTGCCCTTTTGAGACCAGTTGGAACTCATCGCCTCAAAGATATCCATCATCTCCTCGACCGTCTTTGCTCCAATGTCCCCACCAGCCGCATTATCCACCATGTACTGAAGATTTTGGTGGAGAGAGTCATAGAAGTTGTTCATCAGTAGGGCCGGTGGGAAATTGTGGTGCGGGCACTGTCTCTAGAGATCCTTGAAGCGCTACCATGCCTCATGGAGTGGCTCGTTTGGTTGTTGGGCAAAGGAAACAATCTGGGACCGTAGCTCCCGTGTCTTCTGGTAGGAGTAGTATCTCCCAATGAACTTTGAGTACACTTGCTCCCAAGTGGGAGGGAGTCGGGAGCAAGTGTCATAAACCAAGCTTTGGCCCGGTCTTTGAGTGTCTCGGGAAAACATCTCATCTTCAGCTGGTCCTCATTCAGGTTGTGGAGAGGAAATGTCTGGAGGACATTATAGAACTCCCGAATGAAATGGAGTGGGTCCTCGTTGGGTAAACCGTGGAAGAACGGCAGCTGGTTGTATTGGATTGTCTTCAGCTCGTAGTTCCGAGCTGCTGGTCCCAGTCAGATGCAAGAAGTCACCAGCCCGATCACCGGTTGGGCCAAATCATGAAGAAGTTAACGAGGGGGATTGTTTACTTCATCTTCGCAATTGTGTGCCATAATGCTTCGGTTGTCTGAGTCTGACGATTCAAGAGCAAGGTTGGCCGACAAGTCTCGTAGATCCCTATGGATGGATTCGTCATTTGAGATGATTACGCGACCACTCCTGGTACGCATAAACAAAGACAAACAACACGTCATGAGCACCAGATAGACAAAAGAAGATAAACAACGAAAAACCACACAAGATCAACTATTACTAGGAAAAACAAAAAGAAACAAAGAGAATTACAAGAACAAGAACCATAGGGAATAAGAGAAACACGAAAAACAAAATGAATAGGCGCACAAAATAAGTCACCTTCCCCGGCAACGGCGCCATTTTGTTGTAGTTATTTTTACCGGAGTTAAACCAATAGATTCAATCCGCGGATCGTGTCTCAAGGAAGGTTAGCCGGATTATTTTGTACATATATTCAATTACAAAAAGAAAAAACAACCTTAAACACTCTAATTCAATAGGTTTGCATTTCAATTATCAACTAATGGTTCTTAACTCAGTATTTTCAATCTCACAACTCGGAACACGATTCAACTAGCAATAAATAGACTAGGGTGTCGGGGACAATCATTTCCAGTTCTAAATACATTTATCGGAAAAGCAACTACTCGGCTAAAGGACTCGAAAAACTACTCATCTAGAGATTTATTCTCAATAACTATTCGTAACAAGAGAATAAACATAAACGAACAATTATCGAGTCAATGAACACATAAGAAATACCATTACTAACAAGCCTATTCTAAACGAGCCTAGATCGATCGATTTTTCCCATTTCGGTTCTAAAAATCGATTTACTAGATTAGGATGGTAATCAATCATCTAACCCTAGGATTAGCACAACTCGCAAAGACTGAGCAATCAACATACACGTAAACGAAAACGAACCGGAACAATTATCCCCTAACCCTAGTTAACGAATCTAGCCACTCTTTGCAATTTCAACACAACAATTCGCAATTAAACAAGCCATCATATTCATACACAAAATGAAAAGAAGTGCTTACTATTAATATCGAATCCATTGTCGAAAAAAAAAACGAGCAATCCAAATCCCAAATGATGAATTATGGAGTTTTTACTCTCCAAGATTGAATCCAAGTGAAACAAAAGATAGAATGGCGTTTTCTAAAGAGAAAAGTCGAAATTACAAGTATGAGATCTCCCAAGCTAATGCCCTAACTCGACCCTTATGCCTTCCATTTTCAAAATCCACGAAAAACGATGTCGGTTACAAGCAGGGGTTAGCGGTACTAACCACTTACCGCCGCTAAGGTGCAATTTTCGCTGGCTGCGGAGGTCGTTAACAAGGGGTAGCGCCGCCAGCTAAGTCAGGCTTAGCGTGTTAGGGCCTTAGCTGCACTAAGGCCTGGGCAGCTACAAATTCTTGATGTTCCGGGCTCGTGCACTCTCGGCTAGCATCACTCGGGTTCTGCCAGAGCTAGAAAACTCGATTCTCGCGTGTTTGAGTCGTACAAACCAGTATGAAAACTCCTGGGAAGCGGAACAGAATACCTATCCTCGTCTGAAACTTGAAACCACCACAATTGGAAAAACACGAAAAACAAGAAAAATAGGAAGAAAAACAAAGAAAATACCAAGCACACCAAAATGAAGATAAAAATACAATAAACGACTAGACGGACCGGAAACTCCTAAGAAACGACCTAAAATGGGAAAAAAGACACACAAAATACCAATAAAAATAGCAACAAAAATGGGACAAACAATTGCGCTAGGGTATGTGTACAACTTCCTTGTTATTACCACAAAAAGAAGAGGAGTCGCCACGAGATTGCATATAATTTGTAGGGTATGTATTCTAAGGAAAAGAGGATGAATTAGTAGCAAGAAATGCAAGCGGAGAAGAAGATATCTGCCTTGAAAGATGCATTTGATGAGTTTTAAAGAAATCTAAACTTCAGGTAGAGATATTGAATCCAAAAGAGAAGTAAGGTTGACAACTACAACCCCATAATGAAAACCTAAGCCACCAAGGACATACATTCATAATACATCATCAGTAATGTGGTGACCAGCAGAGTGCATTTCATCAGCAAAACTTTGCATCTTAGGAATATACTCATCAACAGATAGATTACCCTTTTCTAGAGTTTGAATTTGAAACTTTAGATGAAGACACGAGCTTTGGACTGCGTATGAAAAAGTTGTAATAATTTCGATCAAACCTCAGTCGAAGTGGAACATCGAGTGATATGTCTAATCATAGATTCAGTCATAGAAGGCAACATCTAGCTAAGAATGAGTTGATCGATTAACATCCATTGAACAAAGTCGGGATTGATTGCCGGAATAGAAGAGTGGGCTACTGCAAGAAGAAAACATCACTAGAGGAGTTGAGTTAAGCAGAAAACCCTCAAAGTCATGGGCAGGACCGTGGATTGGATCTGCAGCTTCCAATAACAATAAAATTGGTGCAATCTAACCGGAGATGAAGGTAAGTGAGATGAGGGAGCTAATTTTTTGCCAACAACAAAACATCAAGCTCGGCCATGGCAAAAAGCAAAGAAAAAAATTTAGATTTTCTAGCTTTGGTACCATGTTACAGTTTAGAGGAAGCAGCTCCGAAATCAATTATGCATATGAAGTACAGGTTGAGGGTTATGCAGTATGATTTAGCTTGATCTACAGGTTGAGCCGCTACTGTCTATAGACTAAATGCCTCAAACTCAGAGTGGCTGAGGATCGAGGTTCGTCTAGATAGCACAGTCGATTGTTAATTTGCAGTTTCAGATTTGAGATGACTTTTTTTTTTTTTCCCCAAAACGATAGATAATATTATAAATCAAAATGCACAAATGTGCGAAAATACAGCAGCCAACGGCTGAATACACAACAGCCAACAACTGAAAAAGTGGGAGGACAGGTCAGAAGACCGCCTAGAGTCCCGCTAGCAACGCTAGAATAAAACACTCGCAACTAAACTAACCAACAATACAAACTACTAAAACAACTAAAAAGACCCCAACGGAGTAATACTCGAGTGTCGGATCCCAACAGGATAATAAGTTTGACACTCGGGATCACAGGATCCCAACATGAGATGACTTTTCATGTTGTATCTTTTGATCTAATCAATATTTACAATTGTAGAATGGATTATTAGCAATATTTTTATTCTATACAACATTTTATAACTTTATCTAACTATATAGTTTTTTTATTATCTGGTATATTTCTGGTTATGAGATACTGTACCCATAGTTTGTTATATAACAGTTGATTTTTTAATGTGTAAATACTGTTTTGGTTTGGTTATTTTCTAGTTTCGCTTATAGCATCCGCAACGCGGATTAATTTCTGTGCGTTTAAACGGCCCCCCACGTTAAGTTGCGTTGCGGCTCATCCATTAAAAGGGGGGCCCACTATAGCGTTGACTTGGCTGAACGCGTTTAGTTGCTTTCTTTATTTTTTTAAATCATTCTTTATTTAATATTTTTCCTTTTTGTTTTTGTATTTAACTTATTTTTTATCTCTATCACACTTCCCAATATAGATAAATTCAAATTTTATCTATACCACACTTCTCAATGTGTATCAGTAATAATTTATATTTTCTATCCCCTATTCTTTGCCTATAAATACACTCTATCTTTACACTTCTCCTACACCAAAAAAATTAACAACTGCTCATTTGCCTAAAAAAAATGGATCCGAATAATAGGCAAAATTTTCAAAATTTCTCAAGTTCTGATCCTAGCAATCCACATGAAATTTCATTCTTTCAAACTTCACAAACTCCACCAAATTTACCATTTTCACAATCTCCTTATCATGCACAATTTTTCCCACAATTCCCATCAAATTCTTCTTTTTCGCAACAACAATTATTTCTTCGAATTGTGAATGCACTTCAGACACGATCATCATTTTTCCAGCAAAACATTGATGAAGTAGGAAGACAAAGTTTTGACACCACTTAAAAAATGCACATCAGCTATTCGTCAGTTGGCTTATGGAGTCCCAGCAGACCACCTTGATGAGTATTTATGTATGGGTGAATCAACCACTATCAAATGTCTTTTCAAATTTTTTGAAAGTGTGGTTCAAATTTTTGGTGATGTATATTTGAGAAGACCGAACAGTAGCGATGTTCAAAGACTCCTCCAAATGCATGAAGAAAATCATGGTTTTTCGGGTATGCTTGGAAGCCTTGATTGTATGCACTGGGAATGGAAAATTGTCCAGTTGCTTGGAAAGGCCAATTCACAAGGGGGCATGGGTCTCCTACGATTGTCCTTCAAGCGGTTGTTTCGCACGATTTGTGGATATGGCATACCTTTTTTGGTGTTGCAGGATCACGTAAAGATATCATTGTATTGTATGAATTTCCTCTATTCAATAATGTATTGCAAGGAAATGCACCAAACGTTCTTTTTAATGTCAACGGCATGCAATATGCAAATGTGTATTATCTTATAGATGGAATATATTCAGAATGGGCTACGTTCGTAAAGTCTTTTCCTTGCCCGTCAGATCCTTAAAGAAAGTTATTAAAAGAAAAACAAGAAGCTGCTCGAAAGGATGTAGAAAGAGCATTTGGAGTGCTTCAGTCTCGATGGAAAATTGTATGAAGTCCTGCGCGATTTTGGTATAGAAGGAAACTGAAATTTATTATGTTGACATGCATTATTCTACACAATACGATTGTTGAAGATGAAGGAGATGTAGTAACACAAGAGTCTGCACAACCTGTCCAGGGTTCAAATCGAGAATTTCAAAATTATATTCATAGAAGTTCAGAGATACGAAATAACACAATGCATCATCAACTTCGTGCCGATTTAGTTGAACATATTTGGACTCATTTTGCCAAAAGCTAAACAAAATATTTTTTTAATTGTACTATTTTTTTCTTGTGTAATCTTAATTTAAGTTATTTTGGTCTTGTAGTGTTATTTCATTTTCATCCATTTAAAATTTATTAAGTAAAAATATTAAATTTTATTTTTATAGAAAATAGAATATAAAAGATAATGGGTCTTATAGATGTATTTAAATGAATGTGTTGGAATGTGGGTGTGTGATGAAATGGAGAGAGATTTAGTGAAAAAATGATGTGGAGATGATGTAGATGAGAGAGTGTTACTTTTTGAATGAATGAATATTATTTGTGTTAAAGGGTTGTGGATATCCATATTATTAGTTTTTCAATAAAAATTCCTGTTTAGTTAATTGGGCAATCATCATTTTTGGTTTATTTTCTGCCTCTCACATGGTTTATTTTTGGTCGTGGAAAGAGAAAAAAAAATGCCGAAAATTAAAACTGATCCACGTTCCCATCTACTGTAGCAAACCCTCGCCCGCCGATTTACCTCCTCTTCGGCCGCCTCCCTTCCTCTCCGCCATGAAGGCAGCTCGCGCCGGTGTAGTGAATGGTCGTTCGACCTGCTCTTAGTCCCTCCTACCATGGCGCTGCTTCAGTCCATTGGCGTCCATGGTGGTGTCTGCAGGGGATTGTGGGGTGGTGAAGATGGTCCGTCGCTACAGTTCCTGTCCGCCGCGCCGGTGGTGGCCGGGTCCGAGGCTTGCGACCGGGCATTCCCCTGGAGTCGATTTGTCTCTAGTGTGTGTGACGGATGAGTCCGACGGTGGTGGCGGCAGGTTCCTATGGTGGTATCGGCAGCCGCGGTCGGTTTGGTGCGGGAGCGTCTTGGTTGGTAAGTCTCTCGGAGCATCTCAGGGGTGGTGCCTCTGGACGGGGTCGTTGTTCGGCTTGCCTAGCTGTCTGAAGCTAGGGCTCGGGCAATGAGCCATGTCTTTCGATTGGGGCCTCTCGAGGTGCCGTCTTTATGGTGGTGGCTCTTTTCTAGTTTTGTTTTTCAGTGTGTTGTTTGCGGTGGGTGTGTATGTGTATTTTGCGTTGGCGTTGGTTTTCCTTTGTTTGTGTTTTTCGTCGTGTTGGGGCTCGGTTCTCCCCTTTGGGAGGTTGTTCTCCTTTTTGGGAGGTTTGTTCTCCACTTGTGGGAGTAAGGTTCTCCTTTTTGGGAGGTTTGTTCTCTACTTGTGGGAGTAAGGTTCTCTCTAGTGGGAGGTTTGTGTCTCTTTTTTTTTACTGTGGGTGTGTTGTGGTATTTAGGCTCTCTTTGGGATGTCCTCTCATTTCGGCCATTTGGCTACCGACTTCGGCTGCTATGATCGTTCTATATGTTGTAATTATGTGTGTTATTAATGAAAGTCTATCGTCGAAAAAAAAATACCTTGTTATTTTACAACAAACAACCAAACTGAAACTGAGAAGTACTACACAGAGTACCTAGAACCTCACCAACAACTAAGCAAAGAGAGAAAGAAAAAGCAAAGGGTAATGTATCTCTCCACTGCCATAAGGCCTAGCTAGATAACATTACCACCAACAAGGAAAAAATTAAAAAAACAGAAACTAAAGAAGTAAAGAAACAGCAACAACCTCTGCAAACAAAGGAGCAGCAGTAGCCTCAGCAGCCTAGCTTTAAGAAGGTCCAGCAACAGATGAAGCTTCCAACCAGTCCCTTTGTGCAGCAGCTATCACTATGTGTTCAGGCATTAGAGATTTTTTGAATATCCAAAGGTTGCGTGATTTCCATAGCCACCATAAAAGATAGGTACTCAATTGAATCCTGGCTTGGACAACATCATTCTGCTTTAATGAACTGACCTGCTGCCACCATGTTCTAAAGGAAAAGGAGAAATTGTGTAAGCCGTCCCATTGAACTGGGGCTGATTCCCAGATTCTGCTAACTCTCGGACATGAGAAAAGAATATGCTCAGTAGTCTCAAGTTGGTCTTCACAGATAGAACAAATGGCAGGAATATCAACACCTCTTTTTCTCAGATTGATAGCAGATGGTAATGTGTCAGAAATGCACTTCCATAAGAAGTGTTTGATTTTTCCTTGCATCTTCATTTTCCAGCACCTGAGATAAATCTGATGGGGAGGGAAATAGCTTGTGCTGGCTTCAGGGATGTCCAGCCTAAGAAGCTTCTGTGCTACCAAGCAGTTGTAAGTGCTGGAAACTGAAAAGTGACCTTTTGGTTCTGGCCCCCAAAGCAGTCTATCTGGTCTTGCTGAATTAAGAGTTTTGATCTTGAGAATTGCATCACTGTCTTCATTGTCAAATACTTGTTCTACTAGCCAGCTATTCCACTCCATTCCATTGCTCTGAAGCAGGTCTTTTACCCATATCAGATGACCCCTTGCAATGTCTATCAAAGTTGGATAAGGTTTTTTCAGATTTGGCACCCAGTTCATATCATCTATTCTTGTGCTAAGACCGTTCCTGATTTCAGTTTTCACACATTTAGCAAAGAAGGTCAACACTGAAAGCCAGCTGTTCCACATCCAAGAACCTTTTTGAGTCCTCTCAGCTTTAAAAATGGAGCCATCAGGGAAATATCTATCCTTGAGTATCTTACTTACTAGCAGCTCTGGATTTGAAGAGATTCTCCAGAGTTGCTTGCAAATTAAAGCCTCATTGAACAAGCTTATGTCATGAAATCCCAGTCCACCCTTGAGTTTTGGCAGTGTAATCCTCTCCCACTTTTTCCAATGTATACCATTTTCTGAGTTGGCTCCAGATTTCCACCAGAAAGATGCACATAGTCTTGAGATTTCTTTACAAACAGAAATTGGCAATTTGAAACAGGACATAGAGAAGATAGGGAGTGCTTGGACGACTAATTTTATCAACACCTCCTTTCCTGCTGTTGAGAGAAGTTTACCTTTCCACCCCTGCAACTTACTACTGATAGAGGAAAGGATATAGTCAAAAACCTCTTTCTTTGATCTTCCAATGCCCAATGGTAATCCCAGACATCTTGTAGATCTGTGAGGAACAATTCCTTGAAGGATTCCACAAACACTGTCTTTCAAAGTCTGAGGTGTGTTCCTGCTGAAAAAGATTCCTGACTTTTGAAGGTTGACCTTTTGGCCTGTGAATAGCCTGTACTTTTCCAGTAGAGAAAGAATTTGAATTGCTTGATCAACCCCAGCCTTGCAGAATAGGAGGGAATCATCTGCAAATAGGAGGTGAGTGATTGCTGGTCCATTTCTAGAAAGTTTTAGTCCAAGGATGCTGCCTTGAGTTTGTGCCTTGGAAATGAGGGCTGACAACAGTTCAGCAGCAATGATGAACAAATAGGGGGACAAAGGGTCCCCCTGTCTGATTCCTCTAGTAGGAGTGATGTACCCACTAACCTTGCCATTGACTTTGAATGATATTGAAGTTGTTGATATGCAAACCATTATCAGCTTCACAAAATCCAGATGGAATCCCATTTGTATCATTATTCTTTGGATACAAGGCCATTCCACCCTGTCGAAGGCCTTCATAAGGTCTAACTTCAAGGACATGAAAAAGTTCCTCCCTGTTGAGTGTCTGTTCAGGAAGTGAAAGCCTTCTTGAGCTATAATAATATTGTCCATGAGTTGCCGTCCTTTCACAAAAGAGACTGATGAGGGCTGATGCAGTCATTTAAGCAAGCCATGAGTCTTTGGGCCAGGACCTTGGAAAGAGTCTTGTAGATCACACAGCATAAACTTATTGGCCTGAACTGAGCCAATGTTTCAGGTTGTACTATTTTTGGAGTCAGAGAAATGATAGTGTGGTTTCAATATCTCAACATGGCTCCAGATTGAAAAAAACTGAAAATGGCTGCTAACACATCCTCCTTTACCAGATTCCAGAAGTGTTGGTAGAATAGGGCACTCATACCATCCTCACCTGGGGATTTGTCCGAGGGCAGAGAGAATAAGGCAGTTTTCACCTCTTCTTCAGAAATAGGCTTCAGTAAACTTTGGTTCATATCTTCTGAGATAGTCTTTGGAATGAGATGAATAAGTGACTCTCTATCAAAGCTCCCCTCTGAGGTAAACAAATCAGAATAAAAATCTGCAATATGTTGTTCAATGTCATCTTGAGAGGTAAGGACAGATCCATTAGGAGTTAGGAGTCTGGTAATGGCATTGAGCTTTCTTTTCTGAAGTGTGTAAGCATGGAAAAATTTCGTGTTGCCATCACCTTCCTTAAGCCATTTTAGTTTAGACCTCTGTTGCCAGTGGAGTTCTTCCTGTCTATGAGCAGCATTGAGTTCTGCTCTTGTGTTATTCCATTGTGCCCAGTAGTCTGCAGCTTTGTCTTCCCTCAGCATTTCCAGTTTTTTGGTTAACCCTTCAATGATTTGTTGATTTTTTGATCTAAACTTAGAACTCCAGATTAACAGAGCTGTTCTAGTGTTTTTCACTTTTTCTTTGAGTTTGAAAAAAGGTGTCCCTGAAACAGATTGGTTCCAAGCTGCTGACACTACCTCTTGAATTCCTTCCATTTCCAGCCATCTCTTATCAAAATGAAACCTTGCTGGAGTTCTTTGTTGAGTCTGACCCTGGCTGAGTAGGAGCATTGAGTGATCAGAGGCACTTTTAGCTTTGTTGAAGATTAAAGCATTTGGGAATTCCAGAATCCAATCACTTGTTGCAAAAGCTCTGTCTAGTTTCTCCTCCACTAAACCTTCTTCCCCCCTAAAGTTACACCATGTGAATTTATAGCCTTGCATTGGGAGCTCTTCCATCTCCATGTTATTGATAAAGTTGTTAAATCCCAAGAAGCTGCTAGCACTCCTCAATGAACCTCCCACTTTTTCTTCCTTTGTACATAGGTCATTCCAG
Source organism: Striga asiatica (assembly GCA_008636005.1). NCBI lineage: Eukaryota > Viridiplantae > Streptophyta > Magnoliopsida > Lamiales > Orobanchaceae > Striga > Striga asiatica. Next base: position 585,026 of record BKCP01004838.1, read on the forward strand.
TCTCCCAGAGCAAACCACATGTTACCCCAACTAGCTTTATCCCTTTCCAGTTCTTCCCATTGAAGGATCCTATTCAGCTTATGAGAACTCATGTAAACAAAAATTCCCCACTGAGTAGGGCCAGAATTCAGAGCAAAATTAACAGCAATATAGTAAGATTTTTGAATAATATTGATAATATTTACAGTAGAGTCCCACAAAAGAAGCAATCCCCCACTAAGACCAATAGGATCTACAAAAGAAAACCTATCTACATAACCCAACTTCCTAGCTACAGATTGAACAAAGCCACTAGTTTTTTTTGTTTCAGATAAAAATAAAAAAGTGGGGTGGTGAGCCTTGATGGTCTCTCTGATTTGGGAAATTGTAGAGGGCCCACCCAGCCCTCTACAATTCCACACCGCAGCTAACATTGGGAATTTGGGTGCCATTTGAGGCTGGCATCCCCCACCTGTTCTTGTTTTCCTTTAAGCTTTTTGTTTGCTGCTGTGCCAAAAAGAGTAGCATCTTGTTCAAAGATATGAGGAGAAGGTGGAGAATCTTCTCTTGATCTCTTAGTGACTGGGTTATCTTGAATCATCAGTTCTAACCCTTCATTCCTTTGTAGTCTCCCTTCCCTACTCAATGCCCTCTTCCATGTTTTCTGTTTTGAGCCTGATGATATCTTTGGAGGCTTAATGAGATTAACCTTCTCTTGAACTGGGGATGAAGGGGGTTGGAGAGCTAGTTCCAAATCCATCATCTTGTTCTGATGCCGTTCCTCCTCTTTAATTATGCTCAGTGCCATGGACTTCTTTACCAAAAAGGCTTCTTTGGCATTCCTCCGAGCAAACTTTGATGTCTTCACTTTCTATACCAGTAATTAAGCTCTCCTTTTCGGAGAGGGAAAAGCTCTTGATTCTTTCCGCCAGATCTTCATCTTGCCCTATGCAGCTGGATTCCGCCATAATTATGGTTTTGAGCACCAGATGTACTCGATCTCGTCGTCAAAAGCAATCAAATTAAGAAACTCTAAGATTACTCTGCAAAGAAAACTCTGAGTTTGCTCCCACCTGAGAGAATCGCCGGAACTGCTCCCACCTGAGAGAATTGTTGTGACTGATTGGCTCTTCATTTTGTACATTATTGTTTAAAATTAAAAATTGAAAGTTTGATAGATTTGATAAATGAAAATTGTACAAAAGAAATTTATTTTTTAAGAAGATATACTAATATCCTTTAGTATTTATTATTGTTTTTGCCTTTGTATGTTTTTAAAGTTGCTTCGGCCTATTGCTTGATTCTAGTGTTAAATTTTGTTCCGACCAAACTTCTCTACCATCCTTGGTTTATTTATTACTAGTACGTTACCCGCGCGTTGCGCGGGTTGATAATAGAAATGATGTGAATGAATGATAATTTAATAGAAAAGTATTTTAAAAAAATCTATTGATATAAGCGTAGACTAATTTTTTTACTAATCCAATAAATATACTTCCACAAATATAACATTAATTTAGCATTAATAGTAGATGAGTTGTGGTCATTATCACCAACAATAATAACAATAATTAAACAACATGGATTCGTGAATGTAGAAACAATAACAACATATAATTGTTGTAACTAAAAAATTCAATATATTTTTTTTTCTTAAAATTTTAAAAATTAAATCATAAGCTTACAAAAAAATGTGATATACTATGAAAAAAATTATTTGTTACATTAATGACACTCCTTCAAGATTTTTCATAAAAATTTCTACGCGATAACATAATTCCATAGGTACAAAAAAATAAAGTCATAATTACTATTCTACAAATAAAGTAATATATCAATAATTAAAGTTAACATGTACGAAGATGAGTAAATTAAAATTTATAAATATAAATTAAATACTTAAGAAACAAATAAAAATGACTTCTATCCGCATGTATTTAATTTTAAATTAGGTCCACATATTTTTCACTTTTTAATTAACAAAATAAGTATCAACATTTCATTTTTTTTGCGATGGTGATTAGAGAATGGCGTGGAAGATGGTGATTAGAGAATGACGTGGAAGATTGATCATTTTTCGTAAAGTTATAAATAGACTAAGTAATTGCACAGATCAATGGGATTACAATTCAGTGTAATTTTTAGAAATGCACATTGACAAAAATTTTTGTAAAGTAATAAGAAAAAGACATTTAAATTATAATATAATATTAAAATAACATTATTGTGAAATTAATATTGTGATAGATGATAAGGAAAAAGTAGTTAATGCATTATAATAAGTTTTGTTTAACTTTATCTACTACAACATTCAGTTGCGATAATATGCTTCTATTAAGAAAAATTAAACGGTAACTGACACATTATGCCATTTTTATTTATAAACAACATTATTGTATATTTATTAAAAAAATAAGGGAGGTCAATTTTCACCAACTTTTACATAACCTCAAATTTAAGCTCAATTAAAATAAATAAAACAAATAATTATCGGATCAAAATATTCAATAAATATGATCATTTCATCTTCATAGTCAAAACTACGTTATCACTTTTTATCTCTCTTGTTGTTGTTGTTGATATTCTCACTATTTCTGTTATCATTTTCTAAATTTTTTCTTTTCACAATATTCTTATATTGCTTACCCATAAATAAAATTAAATTAGATGCTATGTCCGAACACTAAATCAATTAATTTTATGTTGTATAAAAACTATGCAAATAAATGTTCACCTCATTGTACAAAATACAAATTTATGTCCGAACACTAAATCAATTATTTTCATGTTGTACACAGACTATGTAAATAAATGTTCACATCATTGTACAAAATAAAAATTTATGTTTATACATATTGAATTATTTTTTATTATATACTTTAAAGTTGTAATTTCCATTTTCATAATATTATATTAAGAAAATAATCAAGATGATCACCGTCAATGTTAGATCAATAGTTGAAACTTATTTTTCATGAAATCTAAGATAATTGTAATTAACTTATTATTTTGAAATACAAAATTATTTCCAAATATCAATAATAAAACATTTTTTAATAATAATAATAATAATAATAATAATATATAAGTCTAAAACAAAAAAGTAAAACTGACAATTATGATTTATGATGAAGAAAAAATAGTTTTTACATTCGTAGTAAGTTGTAGCACTTTATATGTCGCAATGTTTTGATAAAGATAATACATTATCGTCATTCTTAAGAAAACAATATACGATTTACAAATAAAACATTAACAATGAAATTAACTTGTCGTGCCTCAGAAATTATAGTTGTATACTTTTGGACCAATAAAAAAAATTAATGAAGGCGAAAACTTTATGCGCGCATGCGTTTAAGTGGACTCTTCAATATTTTCATAAATAAAATAAATTATACCAACTAAAAATAATAAAATACCAAAAACAACATGAAACGACCTAATATATAGTTGAAAATTCGTTGAAGAAATGAACTATATATATGCATTTTCTTTTCAGCCTTCACAATCAAATCCATGAGTTGTCTCTTTGAAATGATGTCATATCTCTTTTTTCGTACGCTATCATTTGTAGATTTTGTTTTCTTTTTACAATATCAGTTATGAAATAATAGTCTACTGTTTATCTATAAAATACAGTCAATATCATGGCATTTTCGAATTCTAAGATGTCTTATTTTTCTTTTCTTTTGTTTTCCTTGTTTTCATATTCATGGTTTATTAGTAAAAGAAACTTCAATCCATATAGTTCTTGAAGTTTCTTTTATCCATGTAAAGTCTATTCAACATTTTTGAGATCTATTTTATATGGATATGAAGGATCATCCCCAAAAGCTATAGATGATATTTAAAAAAAAATACATTTTTTAGTTGAATAAATTGTATTATTTATGATAAATATAACTTCATTATTTGTTACCTCTCTCTATTTGTATTGCAATTGTTATTTCAAAAAGTATATTATAAAATACAATAAAAAAATGTATGAAATTTAAAAGTCTAAGTTCGCATTTTTGTTAAAAAAGAATGACAGGTTGACTTGACTAAACCTTACTCCAGCTCACATAAGAGTTTGTGAATGATTAGACTTTTTACAATTTAAATTAAAAGATATTGTTTAGGAATGAGGTACTCAATACAAATAATTTAATGGTTACTTGTAATTTCTTAGAATTACATAGAGATATAAAATAATATAATTTTAAATTAATAAGAGATGATTACATATTTTATTAACGTGTACGTAAATACCATCATATTAGAGTATATGTGTCAAACATGACATGGTGCTACTATTAGATATTTATATGTAAACATTGAACATGTGTATTTTAAAATAAACAACATAGAATTTTAAATTGACATATTGAATCTAAAAGTTTATCTATATATATGCAATATAGATACAAAATTAAAAACTATAAAAATATTTATTTATTATATTACATGCAAATATTGTATTAGTTATGATTTTTTTCTATTTTATCTTGAAATATTCCGAATATAACGTAAAAAATTAATATTGTGTTTGTTGTTCAAAAATAAATAAAAACATATATTAAAAATAAATGATTTTAAATAAAAATTTACTTTAAAAATTATTTTAATGATTAATTAAATGAGAATGATAATTTATTTTTATAAGAAAATATGATATATAAGGAAAGGAACTCATAGTCACAAATGAGAAGAAAGACAAATAATAAGTTGGATATTGGAATGAGAATTCATAATAAATAATTATGTATAGAATTAAATATTATTTGTAACAAATAATTATGTCACTCACAAGGCATAAAAATATTTAACGAAAATTTGTACAATAATTGATTATGACTAAAATAAGTATTTTTTTGTAACAAATAATTATGATATTGTTTGAATGATAAATAATACACAGAAGTTAACAAATTTATTTCATGGTCATATAAGTAGTTGAAGCATTTATTTAGCCAAGAGAAATTGGAGTGCAAATTCTAATACAATTATGAATACAAATTATTTATTCATATGTAACAAATACTTTTTTATTGATAAATCATGCATAGAAATTGATAAAAATTTATTTCAATGTAATAAATGTAGTTTTTGATGAAAATTTTACATAAAAGTTGGTAAAATTTATTTCTATTAATTAATATAATTTTGGAGGGAAAATTTCAGCTGCTTCAGTTTAATATATACTAGTACGTTACCCGCGCGTTGCGCGGCTTAATATTAAAAATAATGTGAATGAATGATAATTTAATAGAAAAATATTTTAAAAAACATCTATTGATATGACGTAGACTAAATTTTTTACAAATCCAGTAAATATACTTCCACAAATATAACATTAATATAGTATTAATAGTAGATGAGTTGTGGTCATTATCACCTACTGTAATAACAATAGAAAACATGGATTCGTGACTATAGAAACAATAACAACGTATAATTGTTGTAACCAAAAAATACAATATATTTTTTTTCTTAAAATTTTAAAAATTAAATTCATAAGCTAACAAAAAAATGTGATGTACTATGAAAAAAAATTATTTGTCACATTAATGACACTCCTCCAAAATTTTTCATAAAAATGTCTACGTGATAACATAATTCCATAGGTACAAAACAATAAAGTCATAATTACTATTCTACAAATAAAGTAATATATTAATAATTAAAGTTAACATGTACGAAGATAAGTAAATTAAAATTTATAAATATAAATTAGATACTTAAGAAAAAAATAAAAATGACTTCTATCTGCATGTATCTAATTTTAAATTAGGTCCACATATTTTTCACCTTTCTATTAATAAAATAAATATCAACATTTCAATTTTGTGCAAAATAAGTGCGATGGTGATTAGAGAATGACGTGGAAGATTGATCATTTTTCGTAAAGTTATAAATAGACCGAGTAATTGCACAAATCAATGGGAATTACAATCCAATGTAATTTTTAGAAATGCACATTGACAAAATTTTTGTAAAGTAATAAGAAAAAGACATTTAAATTATATTATATAATATTAAGAAAAACATTTTTGTGAAATTAACATTGTTATAGATGATAAGGAAAAAGTTGTTAATGCATTATAATAAGTTCTATTTAACTTTATCTACTACAACATTCAGTTGCAATAATATGCTTCTATTAAGAAAATTAAACGGTAACTGACACATTATGTTATTTTTATTTATAAACAACATAATTGTGTATTTATTAAAAAAAATAAGGGAGGTCAATCACCAACTTTTACATAATCTCAAATTTAAGATCAAATAAAATAAATGAAACAAATAATTATTGGATCAAAATATTCAATCGATAGGATCATAGTCAAAACTACATTATTACTTTCTTTCTGTTATCATTTTCTAAATTTTTTCATATCCCAATATTCTTATATTGCTTACCCATAAATGAAACTAAATTAGATGCTATGTCCGAACACTAAATCAATTATATTTATGTTTTATACAAACTATGAAAATAAATGTTCACCTCATTGTACAAAATACAAATTTATGTCTGTACTAATCAAGTATTTTTATGTTGTACACAAACTATCAAAATAAATGTTCACCTCATTGTACAAAATAAAAATTTATGTTTATACATATTGAATTATTTTTTATTATATACTTTAGAGTTGTAATTTTTATTTTCATAATATTATATTAAAAAAATAATCAAGATGATCACCGTCAATGTTAGATCATTAGCTAAAACTTATTTTTCATGAAATTTAAGATAATTATAATTAACTTATTATTTAAAAATACAAAATTATTTTCAAATATCAATAATAAAACATTTAATAATAATAATAATATATAAGACTAAAACTAAAAAGTAAAACTGACAATTGTGATATATGATGAAGAAAAAATTGTTGTTGCATTCGTAGTAAGTTGTAGGACTTTATATGTCGCAATGTTTCGATAAAGATTATACATTATCGTCATTCTTAAGCAAACACTATACGATATACAAATAAAACATTAACAATGAAATTAACTTGTTATGCCTCAGAAATTATAGTTGTATGATTTTGGACCAATAAAAAAAATTATGATGGCGAAAACTTTATGCGCGCATGTGTTTAAGTGGACTCTTCAATATTTTCATAAATAAAACAAATTATACCAACTAAAAATAATAAAATACCAAAAATAACATGAAAATACCTAATATATAGTTGAAAATTCGTTGGAGAAATGAACGATGTATATGAATTTTTCTTTTCAGCCTTCACAATCAAATCCATGAGTTCTCTCTTTGAAATGATGTCATATCTCTTTTTTTGTACGCTATCATTTGTGGATTTTGTTTTCTTTTTACAATATCAGTTTTGAAATACTAGTCTATTGTTTATCTATAAAATACAGTCAATTTCGTGACATTTTCAAATTTTAAGATGTCTTATTTTTCTTTTCTTTTGTTTTCCTTGTTTTCATATTCATGATTTTAGTAAAAGAAACTTCAATCCATATAGTTCTTGAAGTTTCTTTACCCAAGTAAAGTCTATTCAACATTTTTGAGATCTATTTTATATGGAAATGAAGGGTCATCCCCAAAAACTATAGATGATATTTAAAAAAAATATATATACATTTTTTAGTTGAATAAATTGTATTATTTATGATAAATATAACTTCATTATGTTTTACCTCCCTCTATTTGTATTGCATTTGTTATTTTAAAAAATATAATATAAAATAAAATTAACAAAAGTATGAAATTTAGAAGTCTAAGCTCGCATTTTTGTTTAAAAAGAATGATACGTTGACTTGACTAAACCTTACTCCAGCTCACATAAGAGTTTGTGAATGATTAGACTTTTTATAATTTAAATTAAAAAATATTGTTTAGGAATGAGGTACTCTATACAAATAATTTAATGGTTACTTGTAATTTTTTTAAAATTACATAGAGGTTAAAATAATATAATATTACATTAATAAGATGATTACATATTATATTAACGTGTACGAAAATTCCATCATATTAGAGTATACTTGTCAAACGAGACATGGTGTTATTATTAGATATTTATATGTAAACATTGAACATGTGTATGTTAAAATAAACGTCATAAAATTTTAAATTGACATATCGAGTCTAAAAATTTATCTATATATATGCAATATAGATACCAAATTAAAAACTATAAAAATATTTATTTATTATATTACATGCAGATATTGTATTAATTATGATTTTTTCTATTTTACCTTGAAATATTTCGAATATAACCGAAAAAATTAATATTGTGTTTGATGTTCAAAAATAAATAAATATGTATAAAAAAATAAATGATTTTAAATAAAAAATTTACTTTAAAATTTATTTTAATGATTAATTAAATGAGATTGATAACTTATTTTTATAAGAAAAAAATATAATATATAAGGAAAGGAACTCATACTCACAAATGGGAAGAGAGACAAATAATAAGTGGGATATTGGAATGATAATTCATAATAAATAATTATGTATAGTATTAAATATTATTTGTAACAAATAATTATGTCACTCACAAAGCATAAAAATATTTAACGGAAATTTGTACAATAATTGATTATGACTAAAATAAGTATTTATTTGTAACAAATAATTATGATATTGTTTGAATGGTAAATAATACATAGAAATTAACAAAATATATTTCATGGTCATATAAGTAGTTGAAACATTTATTTAGCCAAGAGAAACTGGAGTGCAAATTCCAATACACTTATGAATACAAATTAATTATTCATATGTAACAAATATTTTTTTATTGATTAATCATGCATACACTACAAAAAAATTGTTATATTCCAACGGAAAATCCTATGGTAATATATTCCAATGGAAATTCCAACGGATATTCCAATTGTATAGCTTCCGTTTGAATCATTCCAACGGAAATTCCAACGAAAATATTCCGTTGGAATGTATTTTTCATTAGAATTTTAGATGGAATTTGGTGATTCCAACGGCTATATTTCCAACAGTTTTTGACCGTAGGAATTTTCGTTGGAAATTTTATTTCCACCACCGTTGGAATCGTCAAAATCCAACGGAACTTCCAATGAAAAACTCATTCCAACGGAATATTTTTGTAGGAATTTCCGTTGAAATAATTCCAATGGAAATAATAACATTGAAATATCCATTGGAATTGTCGTTGGAATTCTATTGAAACATATTTCCGTTGGAATTCTATAGATATAGATTTTTTCTGCTCTTTATTTGTTTTTTATCGTGTGTGATCGTTTCAACCTACTGCTTGATCCTTGTGCTTCAATTTTACTTTTGTAACACAATGCTACATGGACATCATAAGATTGGATGGTTCCTTTTTTAACAATTGTTCTGATCAAACTTCATTCGATGGAAATCATAAGGCTGAATGGTTCTTTTTTAGTGACTACATTGTGTTCCGACCAAACTTCTGTAATGCAATGTTATATGAAATCTATGAAATCCATGGAGATCTTGAGTTATCTCCTATCTCCATCTGATCAATTTTCTTTCTTCTGTTTAGCCCAAGTTATCGATGCGAAATGACATGTCACATGAGTTTGTAATATTCATTTATAAATTAAAATATTGCATCTTCTGAAAATAATAAAAATAAAATAAAAGTATAAATCTCAAACAATTTCCTTCTATGTCAAGTCGACGAGCAATACTTACAAAGACAAAAGGAGATAGAGAAGCTTCAGTTTATTCTGTTCCCATATGAAAAAACCCTTCTTTGTAATTATTCATTTATAAATTAAAATATTGTATCTTTTGAAAATAATAAAAGTAAAAATACAAGTAAAAATAAAAATACGCAAATAGTTTTATCAATCTCAACCAATTTCCTTCTATGTCTAGTCGACAAGCAATACTTACAAAGACAAAAGGAGAAACAGAAACTTCCCATATGAAACCCCCTCTCATGTATAGAGATCTATCTGCTGGTATATGGCTCCCTTAGCTTATGTGAGGAAAACGAGAACAAATAGAATAATAAACAAAACGAGTAAGAACAAGATCATCATAAGTTGACCCTTGGCACTAGCCTTCTTCATAACCATAGCAACCTTTTTCTGCAAAACAAGAATATGAAATAGCATAAAATATTACTAACTACCATGAATCCGAGCAATTCACTTAAAAAGCAGCTAAATCATCAAATCCTTAATAGTTGGTTCCAAATCACGTTCTTTCCTAATGAAGCAGTAGTAGAAAGTACTCAAACTAACAAAATAAAAGATTAAAATATTTCACCTGAACAAAATCAAGACGATTTGACGTGCTGTCCATCTCCATGCCCAGCTCATCTACAATTTTTTCCTGAAATGAATTATTTGAGATTTATTACGTTTCCAGTAAGACTATATAGGTTAACATGTACTCACATGTACTGGAATTGAATAGACATAAGTAAACTCAGCAAACTAAAGCAAAAAAGAAAAAAACATATGTGAAATGAATTAATAATCACACGGGTTTAGACACATTTACCTGAGCAAGAAGTTCATCATGTATTGTAAGCCCGACACCTCCAATTCTTTGCACACTGGCACTGAGTTCATCGAGTTCTTCATCCTGTTGCCTGCATGGAGAAACTCCAATCACAACCAAGAAACAAAAAATTGAAAGACAACATAAATTCAACTGAAAATACAGTTCCTTATTTACCTAGTTCAAATTCATTCCACTTTTTTATTTTTTCATTATTTTCCAGATACTTAAGTATAAGGGTGTCTGAATATGAAGAATCTGGAGGTCGCCAAATCTCAATTGAGGCTAATAATCAAAACTTCAAGAATATAACTGGGTTAGAGATAAACACTGACAATTATTCTTAGCTTCCTAGAAGTATAATCAGCCCCCAATCATTCTTGAGTTTCACTTGAGGACAATTTTAGTTTGGAAGTCATAACATAATAAGTAAAAAGTGGAAGTAATGCCTTGATGGGCCAATGGAATAATTTTAACTGAAATAAATGGGATAGTGATATAGTTATAAAATAAGATTATATATAGAGCTTGGAACAGATAATATTTTTGAAATGTAATTTTAGTGGAGGATGAGAACATAATGTGTAAATGGTTAAAAATACATGGAACACTATAAAATGCAAAAATACATCAAAGGCCTCAGGATTTAAACTGCATTGCCAGTAGAGAATCTAAAAGCGTGAATCTACCTGAGTGACTCATGTGGCAATTCTTCAACAATACCCACATGCTATTTAACTGAATAACATGGTTTTGACTCATCCCATTGTAACCCAACAAAACATGAGTATGATCAGCGAGTAGCTCTATGCATTGGATTGTGCAATTGGGAACCTAATTTTCTAGGTCCGAAACGAGTACAATGTATAAAGTTAAAAAGAGTATTTACTATAGAGTAATGAAGTGAACAAAAGAAAACCAATTGCATGTGAGTATATTCATCTCTATTAAGTAAAATATCTATTATATAATACAGAGCTTCACAGAAATGTAGACAATCCAGCCTCCACTGATAATAAGCATCTTTGTCCATAATTATAACTCATTAGGTAAACAAACAAACATATCACTTCAAATTAGAAAATCAGTGCAGAGAGAGAGAGAGAGAGAGTTGAGAGGCGCACTCCTTATGGAATAATGTAATTCTGTTTTACGTAATTTACAGTGAAATACCAAATACAGAGTAAAAAACAAAATATATCTCTTGTATGAATTTATACGCAAACCCTTATAAGGGTTTCGCGTAGCGAGAGGTAATTTCTAAATGGCTCGGTTTTCAATTCTAAATGGAACAGAATAAAGTTGGGAGCCATAGGGCCACAGTATTTAACCACCAAATTCAGGATAGAAGATGTACAAGGGCATGTTATTGCAACTAATGGTAGAAATTATGAATGATACTCGTGGAAGCTTTTGATTACAAAACCGCAAAAAGAGATCTTCAACCTAAACCATTTATAAAAATTAGAAGCACAAATGTTAAAAATGTATAAGATCTTAATATTAGCAGGTATTGAGGAAAATACTAAGTTAAACTGTGGATGGAAAACACCATGTATTCATCACACTTACCACATAAAACGAGGAGGCACATACGTTCGAACTACAGCGACATTAACTAAATAACTATGTATGGCATTCCAATCTTCAATATGAACTTACGGGTTCAGATAAAACAAAGGAAAAAAAAAAAAAAAAAGCTCAAACAAAGATTTAAAAAACAATAATACGCACCTTATTAGAAGTAACTGCCGGTCAGATTCCGATGATATGAAATCATCATTATCTTGCGCGCGGTACTGATTTGATTGATTAGGTTGATGAGAATTTGGAAGCCTCATTAGTTCACGATGCATTCCATTGAAATTCGAGGTGCTTGTTCCATTCAACTCCTGCCCATTTACGACTGATTTCTTCACATTTTTCACCTGTTGGTCAAAAAGTAACAAAATGATCAATCATTTAAACTATGATTAGGCCTGTCAAGATTTCACAACTATGATAACAGGTAAAAGTATCGAAATTATTTCACAGGGTTACAAATTCGAGTAACCAATCATGTAAATAAGGCAGCTGATACCTGATCACGAGCATTGCTAGTCCATCTCCTTCTTTTATCAAGCTCCACCTCGTCAATACCATACAATGCAGGATCCCATGATGCTACAGAAATCGCCTTGTCCAACTCATCTACCTTTCATTCAGAAAAGCAACATTCAAAATATAAATAAAATCTATAGACACTGTTTATCAATTAATTGAAGCAATTGAGACGTTTATGCCAACGACAACAAAGTAGAAGATAACAGTTATTGTCAAAGCACTAGTATAAATGTAACCAGAATGATCAAGGATAACAGGGAAGAGATAGTACTAAAAGACTTTAATGTCAGGTTAATAGGTTACGACTGAAAATCTGTTAAATTTGTTTCAACTTTCATGAATTCCACACAATATTTCAGAGACCATCAATGAGTCATTTTGTAAGAAATGCATGTAATCAATTTGTGAACAAGAAAAGTACCTCTCGGAAAAGATTTTATTTGTAAATTCACACATACCTGCCATTCAATGCTCTCACATGCGGCAACGAGCTCCTTAGTAAGCTTCAGTTGCTCCCCACTGTTTGAAGGCATCCGTTCCCATTGATGAAAAGTGGAGAGCAACTTATCAATCTAAGCAAGTAATGATTTTTTTTTATTTAGACTACACTCCAAGACTCCAACCACTCATAAATGACATAACTCTATGTCTATTCAAATCTTATCCAAGAGTTGGGTGTTTAGTCCAGATCCCACAGAGGACGAGGAAAGGGTATTCAAGATAGATATTTGTTCCTATAGAAGTAGCAAGTTATGAACCACTGCATACTCAAATATATTTCAAATCAATTTTAAATTGGATGGTGCACAAAATAAAAAATATGGCCCACAAGCAAAAACATACAAGGTACTCTGAGGAAAAAGACACCAATATAAATTTCGAGTTTAAGAAAAAAGGCCTCTTGCTCTGGAAAATTTTGATAAACGGGCATATAATAAATCCTTATATTCTGATTGCAAAGTCCCAAAAATAGAACTCATACTTGTATATCAAAATGCTTCAAACCCAAAAAAGCTTATGTACAGAGAAAGGAAAAGCTGGAGTCGGACTGATATCTAAGAAATCAAAACCTCAAAAAAAAAAAAATAAAAAAAAAAAATGCACTTACAGAATCTTGTATCTCCTCTTTCACAATGTAAAATGGGTCCTGGGCTGATGACATAGTTATACCAAAGTGATATGCGCTGCCACCTGCAAAAGCACATAGAACATTAGATCTACGGCTGAAGCATAAACAGATCAAATCATACATCTATATATATGCGTTTGAACAGTGCACAGTACCTATTTGATGAATTGCTGGGGTTTGTAGTTGTTCTGATAATCGACGAGACTCGAACACAAAGACACCAACCGGATCGGTCTAGGCTGCCTATTTGGGTGGAGAGTCCACCTACTTGGTGGAATGGGTATTGCACTTTGGTAATGAGGTAGAAGATTTTATTTATTTATTTATTTATTTATCTCATCGAAATCAAAAATAAAATAAAATCAGAAACAAATCCTACTCATTTCATTTTTTTTTTTTATTTATTTATCTCATCGAAATCAAAAATAAAATAAAATCAGAAACAAATCCTATTCATTTCAATCTCACCTTTTTTTTATATAATTTAACTAATACAATCTTTATCTTTACTATATTATATTATATTATTATTATTATACTATTATAAGTTATATTACTATATTATATATTATTATGCTATAATAAAAGAATGCATGACTATATAAAAAAATGCATGGACTAAAAGTCCTTATTTTTATATTATTTTTAATGACAAAACTGTAATAACTATTAGGCATATCAATTAATTGTAATCACAATTAAATATCTCAATAAAATAGAATTCTAACAACAACAAAACTCTTTTGAAAATTAAATCTAAACAAAAAATAAATTTAAATAGGTAAACAAAATATTAACTTATTAATAATAAAAAAAATAATAAATGAGATGCAAACTATTTCAATAAGATTGAATTGCATTAAATTTTATTTCTAAATAGTATGTGGACAAATAAAAAAGTAGGGGAAGTATTATCCCCAATTTCACAACATACAATAGTAAGTATAAAGTATTATATTATATATTTGATATAATTCTAAATGTATATTATTTTCATATTACTAATTACATAACTACATGTCATAATAAACAAAGTTGATACAATATCAATCAATCAATCAACAAGCCGTTCAAATCACACTAAGTGAGGTCAGCTATATGGATCACATGTCGACATCGTGCTCGATCGAAGCACATTTCCTCATTCAAATTTAAATATTTTAAACTATTTTTTATTGTCTTTTTTCAAGTTCTCTTCGGTCTACCCTCCCACTTTTAATTTCCGTTCTTAATTCTAATATTTCTACCCTTCTCACCGATGCCTCGAAGTATCTCCTACGCACATAGTCAAATCATCTTAATCGATGTTCTCTCATTTTCTCCTCTATGGGTGTTAGCCCAACTTTATTTCTATTCTTATCTAACTTAGTATGTTCACACATCAATCTCCAGATTCTCATTTCTGCCACTCGCACTTTTGTATCATTTTCATATTTAGTAGTCCAACACTCGGATCCATAAAGCATCGTCGGTCGAATGGTCGTTCGATATAACTTGCCTTTCAAACTCACTGGTACTTTACGATCACAAAGTATCAACGACGCACTCCTTCACTTATTCCAACCCGATTGAATTCTATGCGTTACATCCTTATCTATGTTGCCATTATCTTCTAGAATGGATCATAAACATTTAATATTTTTAGATGTGTTCAATTCGTATTCCCCAATTTTAACTTTTACCCCATTATTACTCGTTTGCTTAATAAAATTACACTCTATATATTCCGTTTTGGCCCTACTTATTTTGAACCCCTTTGTTTCAAGTGCATCTCTCTAAGTTTCTAACTTAGCATTTACCTCCTCTCTCGTCTCATCTACTAACAGTATATCATCCGCAAACAACATGCAATCGGTAATTGCAAATGCTTCGTAAGTTCATCAATTAATAATGCAACGAGATACAGACTCAACGCCAAACTTTGATGCAAGCCAATAGTGATTGAGAATTCACTCGATATCCTTACCGGTGTCCTAACACAAGCTCACTATTATACATATCTTTTATGGTTTCTATATAACCATCTCGCATCCATCTCTTTTCTAACACTCTGCACATTATACCTTTATTAAAACTATCATAAGCCTTTTCAAGGTCAATAAAGACCATATGCAAATTTTATTTTTTCTCATTAAAATGTTCACAAAGTCTCCAATACATGAATCAATTCCATTGTTGATCTTCCAGGCATAAAGCCAAATTGGTTTTCCATTATATTTGTTTCTTGTCTTAATCTAGTTTCTATTACTCCCTGTCTCTCTCCTATAACTTTATTGTGTGGCACATTAGTTTTATGCCCCTATAGTTTGCACAATTTTGAATATCTCCTTTAATTTAAATAAATATATTAAATGTACTTTTCCTCCATTGATTTGATATTTTTTTACTCTTCATGATTATGTTAACAAGTTCGTAAGCCATTCAATTTCAAATTTACCAAGGCATCTCCATGCCTTTATTGGAATATAATCCAGACCTACGACTTTGCCATTTTTCATTTTTTGCATTGCTTTCTCTATTTCTTTGGTTTAAATTTTTCTATAGTATGTGAATTTTTTGTATTTCTCACTTTCCTCTAAATTCCCTAGCGATACTTCCTTATTATCTACTTCGTTAAATAGTTTATGAAAATAAGCGTTCCACCGATCCTTTATTATTTTATCATCAACTAATATCTCTCTATTTTCATCTTTTATGCATTTAATATCCGTTAAGTCGTTTGTCTTCTTTTTCCTTTGCTTTGCAATTTTATAGATGTCATTTTGTAACACTCCGCCTACTTACTACTGGACTTATGAAAATCAGAGTAAAATTTTTCTTTTTTTTTCTTCGAAAACGCATACTTTTTTTTCGAGAACACTTTAACTTACTCGTGGGATGCTACCTTTCTTACTTACTTACTTAGTTACTTACTTACTGTTCTCTTTCTTTACTTAGACAAATAACCTACATGCATGCAAACTAACATATAATCCATGGCCGGGATAAAGTACAACGAAAGCTGGAATTACTGGAATTAAACATGAAAGTCTACTGTCTCATGGTCTGATAAAGCGAAAGCTAATCATAGTTCAAAACATGCTCACAACACACACGGTTTACAAAACATGTTCAAACATCAGAAGGCATCATAATTGTCTTCAACAGATAAGTACTAGCTTAATACCACCCCCACCAAGCTTGCTCACGCGCCATGCTGGATTCCGTCACCTAAAAAAAATAGAGAGTGGGGGCATGAGCATAAAGTCCACGTGCTCTGCAAAAACCAGTACCAATGTACACTAAACCATAATAACATATCATGACATCAGCATATATATAAATAAATTGTACTGCAGACTCCGGACTCTTCTAGTACTCATGTGCACACATTCTAGGGGTTGTCTCCCACAGAAGCCTAGGGAGGGAAAGCTTTCCGCCAACCAGGCGATCAACCAAGGGCGGGAAAACCTTCCGCCAACCAGGTCATAACTAATCAGACCTAGAACGGGATCACTCAACCATATATGTCACAATCTACTTACACACATACCTCAAACAGGATAAGCGATTATAGGCAATGTAACACCCAGTACGAGGTCCCCACCTGTTAGGCTGATAACGCAAGTGCTGGAAAGGATGCTCGTAGCTGGCGGAGGCTCGACTCTCCTCAAGCTACAAAAATATTAAGCAAATATTTCTAAGTATTTTTCTTAACTTATAATTCTTGCTCTTTACTTTCTTAATTTTTATTAGTTGTTTTAGTTAATAATTCTTCATTTCTTCTTTACTTTTATGTTCTTACTTAGTTTGGTTGCTCGTTCAGCTTAATTTATTCTTCATCTTATTTTTCTTAACTGCTTAGCGAGAATAATTTTCATTAGTGAGCAAAGTTAATTAATTTCTATCTTGAGTTGTCTAGGGTTCTCGGATAACTTTTTTGAGTCCGTAACTATCTTTCTGGCTTAACTTGATTTGACTTAGTTCGGGAAAAATACTTTAAGTCTCGGCTCATGCTCGAACCGAAGATCTCGAACTGCCCGGAAACTCGAACCGGACCGGTTCGGTGAATCGGCCGGTCACTTGTTGGTTCAGTGCAGCCCGACTCGGCCACACAGGGTCAGCTTGGCACGACAGTGCTCGACACGCGCGCAGGCGCGGCCTAGCCAAAGCACAGACGTTGTAGGGTGTGTCACGGGTCACTGGCGCAGGGGCGCGCTCGGATCGTGACTGGCAGGAAGTGCCGCGGGTCACTGACACATGGGCGTCCTGGACCGCGGCTGACCGACTTGCAGGTGCGTGCGGGGGCGGAGCAGGACTCANCGACGGCAAGCAGACAGGGGCGCGCTAGGTTGCGCGCTGCGGATGGAACGAGTACGCACGCGCTGCTGGGCGCTCGGTGATGCTACTGCGCTCCACGAGGTGCACTGGACCTCGCAACACGCGCGCGACTGGGCGCGCGCTGGGGCGTGGTGATGAAGATCGTGTATCTCAATACTCGGTTTTGCCTTAATGGATACAAAGTCCACCTCCCTCTCGGCGATAGGTTGCTTCAAATGATACAATGACCGCCTCCTTCTCGGAGAATATATGACGAATTACGCGATGAAACGCCCTTTTCGACACAAGGATTTTGTACTAACACTCAAAAGAATTCTAACACAAGAGATTAGTGACCAATGGTCTGGATTTTTTATTAATTCATTGTTTCATAAAAAAAGATGAGTACATAGCCTTATTTATAGAAGAGAAATACTAAGCATATGAGAAATAAAATACTAATCCTATAAGAATTAGAAATCTAAGCCTAAGTAAAAAATATATATCTAGAATCCTAATAATTACCAACTAATTAAAATTCTAATACTAACCAAACTAACGGCTAACCTAAACTAATAAATTCTAAACTAATAAAATATCTATCACTAAACTACAAAAAAATTGCACTACAAAAATCTATGGAGTCATCCGATAATTTTTTTATGGAGTCATCCATCACTTAATGTATTGACATTTGTCTAAATTGTATTTATTGTAAGACACGTGTCAATAGACTCTTGGTGAATAAGTGTGGATGGCTCCATAAGTCGAGCAATCCGATGACTTCATAACAAAATCGAAGTAAACTAACTCTCGGCACTATACTAACATAAATAAACATCCTATACTAACTCAATATTCTAACAGCTAATCTAACTCGACTAACTAAATAAATAATCTAACAATCCTAACATTTAACTAAGTATTTCATGATTTTAGGAATTTAAACCTTATTTTTCTCTCGCATGCATTTTCATATACAAATTTCAAGCATAATTTAGCATAAATTCTTTATTTCTTTTATCTTCTTCATTTTCCTTATAAGCCAAAGGAGGGGTTTTAAGTCGCCTACCTTCTTCGGGAGTTGAAAACAAAAAATCATAAGAAGCTCGGAAGCTTGGACGTGCACGGCTTTGGCTCTTCCTCGGCATGCGTGCGCGGTGGCTGCGGCGTCCTTGGCATGTGTGCTGGAGCTCTCGAAGTTGCTGAGGTTGTTGGGAGCATGGACAAAGGACGCACGTGGTGTTAGGGAGCTCGGCGTGCGGGTGCGGGAGCTCTCGACTAGGGAGTGCGGGAGCTTGGTCTACTTGGCTCATCAAAAAATGCTCAGAGGATGCAATGTGGGTGTCCGGGTTTTTGTTCTAAGGCTAAAGAGTATTTTGCTTCTTATTTTTCAGATTTTTTGCGAGGGGGGAAAATGGGGATAAAAGATGAGGTCCTCCTTTTATAATGGATGAGGGGACATATGCTTTGAGCTTGTAAAAAGGTTGTCCCTCCTATTTATTAATGCATGATTTGGTCTTGTGAAAAACACCTTGAGTAAGGGAAGAGTTATTTCATTTTTCAAATTTTGCTCTATTTTCAGTCGGGTTAGACTGTCTTGGTGCGGGCCTGGGCGCCTGACGGGCCTTGTTGTTTGGCCTGGGCGCCACTGTGCTGTGGCTGCTGGAGCTGTGTGCTTGGGCCGACGCTGAAGAGCTGGCGCCAATGCGCGCGTTTTTGCTTCGGCCGCGGTCTCGATACCTTGGACCGAGGTGCTTGGTCACCTTGGCCTTGGCCCTTATTTTTGTTTTTCGACCCTTCGTAGGCTCGTTTTCGAATTAAAATTGGCCAAGTTCACGGCTATTTTTCTACGGATAAATTTGAACGGGACTTGGGTTAAATTATTTTGGTTTCGGAAATTAAAATTCGATCGGCTACTCCTTTGCTTAGACTTAGGACTAATTAATTTTTGTTACTTATGATTTTACCAATTTAATTTGAATGCTTATATTAATTAATTTAATGGTTTGAATTTTATTTTTAGAACTTGGAATAATTTAAATTTGCTTTCTCTTAGGACTAAAGTCGAGCTCTCATAGAATAATAGAATGGGTATTACAATTTATCCTGCTTAAAACATTTCCGTCCTCGAAAATGCAAAAACTAAGGTACAAGTCCAAAACTACAAACTACAAGTCAACTCAAAACTAGGATTTCTAGCTCGGAAGTCTGCCTCTCTCTCCCAAGTGGCCTCAGCCTTGCCATGGCGACCCCAAAAATAACTTTGACGAGCGTGACTTCTCTATTTCTCAGTCGGTAGACCTTTCGCTCCCAAAACTACTATCGCCTGCTACTCATAAGTCGGGTACTGTCAGACCTGCAGCTCGCCAAGGCTCACTATGTGTTTCGAGAAATCAAAGGCAAGACTCAAAGACTAAGACCTGAGAACTTCGATAGAAGCTCATCTTTTCCTCTTTTAGTAGTATCGCCCTTGATATGGCGACATTTCTGGATTTTGGAAGAGGACTACCTCTCAGTTCTCTAACTGTCGTATTTTTTGGCACAAGGTGGCCGTAGGATCTTCCTCACACGTCACGCTCTGTCCGATGTGAGGCTCATCTAGGTTTACCGCGTGTTCGGGGTTTAGTACAAGCCCTTCTCATATCGGGACGTGGGAAAATGTTAAGCACTTCCCGAGAACTTTGGCGACAAAGCCCAAAACGATAGGCTTAGCCCACCGTCTCGTCAAAGACTTGGAAACGCTAGGAAACTAAGCCACAATTTTCATTATGGGTGTGGCCTTCCGACTCATCTTCTCAATTGTTTGTTTGGTCCACTTTTGACCGAGAATCTTCCTCTCCCTATCTCTATCTCGATACATCGGCGATCTACACTCGAGTCCGTACAAGACCGTATGGTGCCATGTGAATCGTCATCTATTAATTGTTCTAATGGCAAAGCGTTCTCCCGAACGTCTTCACCATTCTAACGCAAGCTCTTAAGAGTTTTCATAATCCTTTCCTGACTGTTCATCGATCTGTAATACCGACTTCTGTCGGGAGACCCAAGTCACTCTAGCACGCACAGAAACCTTCGGAACGACGCACACGTACGTATGAGGATAATTAACAACTGTGGCATGACATGTTGTGACCCGACACATAGCGACGCGGCACTTTGCATGTGACACGTAGCAACGCGGCACCCCAGCCACCCGGGAGCGGCACACCTGCGTGCGGCACCTGCATGCGATGCACCTGTGGTGTCGGTGTCGCCTGCAGTCACATACGCAGTCGTATCCACGTCTCATGCTGGTAGCCTCACCGTACTGCGGTGCTGAGTTCCTACAGCCACTTGGCGCACTACGACTCAGATCTAGCTTCTTCCGACACAAATCGAGGGTTCCATATATCCAATGGCTAGGAGTAACATGAGAGTACTAAAGTTTCAAGGTTATAGCTTCTTTGTTCTTCCTTTCCTTTCTCAAAGTTTGCAAAGTCTCAACTTGATACTAAAATACGGTCTGTTGCGGTTGAGAGAATATTCTACTTTGCTTGCTTGGAAACTCTTCCATGCTATACTCGAACTCATTAGTCGTCTGACTCTTCACGATCCTTTCTCGAAGCCGGTCATGTCAACACACTACTAGTCCTTAGAACTGACTTTATCATTTCAAACTTGTACAATATAAACTTCAGGTTTGAGTTCTCTTGCTTCCTCACTTGGAAACTCTCTTTCGTATTGGAAACGTCACTCGAACTTCACGCTCTTCCTCATCAAAACGACCAAGGTAGGGCCATCTTCAAAACTTCCTCGAAGAATCTCATGAGCGTCGTTCTTGAGGCGTCGGACTCCTCGACTTCCCGTGGAAGGTGTCCGAGCTTCAAGTCAATCTTGGAACGTGATGGCTTCTTGCACGGTTTAAACAAGTCCTCGACTCTCGAGAGTGAGTAATTATTACTCCCTCTTTTTTTCTTAAGCCTTCTAAGCTTTCTGTAATGGATGTACATCTTGTTCCTTCAAGATCCGACCGGCGCACCATACGGTGA
Organism: Striga asiatica; assembly: GCA_008636005.1. Taxonomy (NCBI): domain Eukaryota; kingdom Viridiplantae; phylum Streptophyta; class Magnoliopsida; order Lamiales; family Orobanchaceae; genus Striga; species Striga asiatica. The sequence continues at coordinate 607,062 of BKCP01004838.1, forward strand.
CACTCTCGGTCCAACAATTCGCAACCCAGGGACTTTTAGACCTGGGTCTTAAGTTTTTGAAGCTCATTTGGTGCCATTCTGTATGGCGCTTTTGACACTAGTCCCACTCTGGGCACTCAATCAACTGTGAACTCCCCTCATGGTAAGGTGGTCCTTCCGACAACTGTTCCGGAAATACGTTCATGAAATCACGAATAACATTATACTTTCGCATTATCAGCGAATTATTCTCTCTTCTCGACTACTATAAATGGCTCTATCACCATTTCTTTCCTCATCTCAAAATTTTCGCGCTCGAGAGTTGTGGCATTCGACATAAGATGCGAAACTTATAAGTCTTTCTCTTATCAAATAGACCATCTTCAACTTTCACATGTTCGTAGGTTGATCCTACTTCTCGAATCAAGGTGCTTTTGCAAACTCCCATGCAGCTTCCATTGGATCCTCTAGCAACCGCTACGGTTTGTCGTCTGAGTATTCTCGTACTATTGGAACTTGCTGGGGGTGACGTCTTCTTCTTAATATCCCCGACAATGGTTCACCAAGAATTCTGGCGGGTCTCTCTCTCTTTCTTCGTTATCGAGATGGCTCGTTGCATGGTCTTCGTCGTAGCTGCACAAGATTATCCTTCTAGTCGGTAGCATCCGCTTACCTAACTTTTGAAAACGCTGAATTACAGCAACAATTTGCATTTCGTAGCCTTTATAATATTGAAACATTCTGAATATTGCAACGAGAATTTAATAGAGACATATAGAAAAACATCCAACATTCTCAGTCTCAAACTTCAAACTTCATCAGAGTTTCAAAATGTGCAAAATCCAACAACAAAAGGTTCCAAAACGAGTTCGCAAAACGAAGCTAATACAGTTAAATAAAACTACGCCCGTCTTCTGGAGTATTCGGGAGTTCGACCTCTACTAGTCCAGTTGTCCTGCATCTGAGCACTGGAAGGCCCAGTGTCCCGATTTCTGGCACCAGTAGCAGACGTTATACCCTGCTAAACACACTCCCTCATGCCTTCGCTCGCAGATGGCACACATGGGGAGTCTGTTTGGCTCTGGGTTCCCCTCGACCTCCATCTGATTCTGGACAGGCTGCTGCTGGGCTGATTGATTTGGTGCGCGATCCAGGCATGTACGAGCCGTGTGGCCTGGCCTTCGGCAATGATAGCATATGCCCTGCCCGGCCAAACACTCTCCAAGATGGGTTCGCCCGCAGGTGACGCATGCTGGAGGTCTGGCTGGGTTCTGCTGGAATGGCTGTGCCGCCAGGTCCCTCCGTCGGTTCTTTCTTTCCTCCTTACTCATCCGTTTCCTCTTCTTGTTGGTCGCGTGAGCTTTGCTGGCCTCCTGCATGAGGCTGGCTTCAACTCGCCGAGCCCGGATAACGGTCTCAACGTATGTCGTGGCACCGAGGTCGGCGATATAACGACGAATCTCTCTGCGTAGGCCCTCCAGGAAGTTCCTCGCTCTCTTTTCCTCTGTGTCGATGAGGTGTGGCACGAAGGAACCCAAGCGAATGAACTCTCGCTCGTATTCTGTCACGGTTCAGTTGCCCTGCTCTAGGTTAAGGAACTGTGTTCTGTGAGGCTCCATCTGAATGGCCAACTACAAGGATTAGAAAAGAATTGGGGAGCATAGCTGATAGAGCACTAACTATATGATGCTTTACCACAACAATTGAGACGTTAACGCCAACCACAACAAAGTAAAAGCATCAAATATTGTAAAAGCACTAGTATAAATGTAACCACAATGATCAAGGATAACAGGCAAGAGATAGTACTAAAAGACTTTAATGACAGGTTAATAGGTTACGATTGAAAATTTGTTAAATTTGTTTCAAACTTTCATGAATTCCACACAATATTTCAGAATCCGTCAATGAATAATGCATTTTGTAAGAAATGCATGCAATCAACTTGTGAACAAGAAAAGTGGAGAGCAACTTATCAATCTATTCAAATCTTATCCAAGAGTTGGGTGTTTAGTCCAGATCCCCCAGAGGACAAGGAAAGAGTATTCACGATTGATATTTGTTCCTATAAAAGTACTCAGTCATGAACCACTAAATACTAAATACATTTCAAAACAATTTTAAACTGGATGGTGCACAAAATAATAATAATAATAAAAAAAAAAGACATCAATATAAATTTCGAGTTTAAAGAAAAAAGGCCTCTTGCTCTGGAAATTTTTGAGAAACGGGCATAATAATTCGAGTAAAATCCTTTTATTCGGATTGCAAAGTCCCAAAAATAGAATTCATACTTGTCTATCAAAATGCTTCAAACTCAAACAAGCTTATGTACAGAGAAAGGAAAAACTGGTGTCGGACTAATAATTAAGAATCAAAACCTCAACAAAAAATGCAGAATCTTGTATCTCCTCTTTCACAATGCAAAATGGGTCTTGGGCTGATTACATAGTTATATTTAAGTGATATGCGTTGCCACCTGCAAAGGCATATGGAACATTAGATCTACAGCGTGAAGTATAAACAGATCAAATCATACTTCTACAATATGTGCGTTTGAACAGTACCCAGTACCTATTTGATGAATTGCTGGGGATTTGTAGTTATTCTGATAACAGATAACAGACGAGGCTCGACACAAAAACACCAACCGGGTCGGTCTACGCTGCCTATTTGGGTGGAGAGTCCACCCTACTTGGTGGATGGGTAAATTCGATGCTGGCGGTCACCGCCCAAATGATGGACACGTGGCGTTTATATTTTTATTATTTTTATTTTTTCATTTTGCTGCTAGCAAACCAGAAAATATAATTATGGTTATCTATAAATTTTTTTATCCCCTTTTTATCCCGCTAGATCCATCTCAAAAATTTTTAAATGAAAATTTTGAAAATTTCACTGCCACTATATGTATCGACTTCCCGTCCTCTTTGACCCTTCTTATTTATAATTTTTTTTCATTACTTCAACTCNCGCCCACCACTTTTTCGGCCACGACCTTCACTTTTTTATTGGTTCTATTTTTTCCATCTCATTTTCTTGTTGGGCTAAAAAAAGTTCATTTTCATTGGGCCTAGTTGGATTATCAATTATTTTTGGGTTGAATTTTTAATGTATTTTATTTTAAATACTGAAGGTATTAACAAAGCTCGGTTTAACCTATTCCTATTGTGATTTGCAGGGCCAACTATGTCGGACAAAATTGGTGAAAAGACACATGTATTCTTCTTTCAAAAAATTTGTCCCAGAGTACGAGGCTTTTAAACTAGTTCCACTTATAATCCAAAAAGACACAATTAATTCCACTGACGCGTTCGCTAATTCTACTTACTAATATAACGCCTGTTGAAACACACCATCATTAACTTTTATAAACTCTTTTAGATCATTTTAAGTTTGTCTTAAATTTATTACATTATCTGTACACTTTATTAAAAACTAATTTAAATTTATGGTTAATGTTAAATTTATTATCTAGATTTTTACTAAATCATAAAAAACTAAATAGACAAAAAATGTAAAAAATAAGCAAAATATAAACAATAGATAAGACAAAAAAATACAATTAATATAAATCAACTCAAAATAAACATCAAATTAACAATTAATACAATCAACTCAAAATAAACATCAAATTATCACTGACAAATTGCTTTCACAAATTTCTTTAAAAAATTATATAAACCATTTGAATACTTATTTTTAATTTATTATAGATTTCTAAATCATTACAATAATAAAGATTGTAAATTTAAATTTATATAGAGTTTATTTTTAGTTTTTTATATAAGAAAAAATCAGTTTAATATACAATAAAAAATTATATATAGTTTATTTTTAGTTTATTATAGTTATAAAATTAATACTTTTATACATACCAAAAATATAAATTTATATATATTTTATTTTCAGAATACAGACTATTCATAAACATGAAATCACATATCAATTAACACTCAAAAACCTACTGTATAAAGAAACATCAAATAAACACTAAAAAACTATTTTAAAACTTTATAAAAAAAACATCAAATAAACACTAAAAATACTATTTTAAAAAAGCTCTCAACTTCAAGAACTCATAAATAAACATCAAATAAACGTCAAATAAACATTGAATTAACACTAAAAAACTAAAAAGAAAATTAACACACGTAAATAAGAAAAGGGGAAATCGGAGCCATCGAAAAATAAGAAACGCAACCAATCACTTTTTTCGACCTTCGAATCCCCATTTTCACCTCTCTTCTCCTTGAGCAGTACAGTGAACGAAGCCCTGCCGCCAGCCCATCTCTTCAAATCCTGAGTATAAGGTTAGCAGCTTCCCTCTGATCCTAGAAAACGTCCGAAAAAACCTGCTACGGAACTACCCCTTCAAAACAAGATAACAAAAGCCCCTCTAAATCCGAATAGCTCAACAGAGTAAGGTTTCCTCTCTCGTTAGTGTACTCGTGGGACGAGGTACGAGGTCAATTGATCGACTCCCTCAACCTAGTCTCAAGTCAATAGAGTTGAGTGATGGCAAAGCGAACAGTCCGAATGTAGCTTCACCGAAAGTCGCTAAATCCCAGGGTTTGGACAAAGGCATATGGATCACTGGCTGGCTTAGCTCCCTTCTTTTGCTTTCACTTGGCTACTTGTTCGGTACGCTTGTTTCCTCTTCGTTGATAACACCAGCACAAACTCCCGTTTTCTCGACCTTTGCAATCAGCTTCGCCACGAATCTAGGCGAATTTTCGTTAATGTGCTTAGCGTCCAACAAGCTCATACCCACACCAGTGCAAGTAGTCAAAAAGCGTCGACTGCACTTCTGCTTTGGCGACTCATGGGATCCCATCTGAATAAAGTGAATGAGCACATAAGCATTTTCATAAATCAGGAATGTGGGCAGACTGAATTAACAACACAAAAGCTTATCCATGCTTCATATTTTAGTTAAAAATTATTTAACTAAAATCAACTCAAGATAAAAATCAAATTAAAGTTAACAATCTATATTCAGATAAATTTTTTAAAAATTATTCAAGAGTGATCCAACAAGAGCTCTCAAACAGACCATGGCGCCGCTGGAATTCTTATCTTCAATTTTTTCAGATCTTAAATCCACAACAAAAAAATGAATTCAAAATTTGCGAAACCCTAAATCACTAACCCATACCTGGAGGCGGCAGACGTTGCCGGCAGCGAGAGAAGGGAGACGATCTCGAAGAGAGGGCAACCTTGGGGGCGGTTCTGATGACGCCGAGATGCACACCCTCTGCTGGCGTCGGAACCACCCACGGCCAGAAGGCCGAGCCCGAAGGAGAAGGTCGCCCATCACCGGTCCAATCCATGGTCGGAGGAGCGGAGCAAGCCGCGGCGGAAGGTGTAGAGGGGGGCACCGAATGCTGAAAGCCAAGAGAGGAATTGGATCTATTGGTGCGCTTTAGGATTAAGAAAAATCGTTGAAGTGGAAAGAAAAACATAAGAATGATAATAAAAAATTGATCTCGTATTTAAGAAAAAAAATTTATGACGAATCGTCCACCGTGTCATTCTTTCGACAAAATTTTGGCAGCAAAAATGAGGAAGCGAAAGTACATAACTACCCCACAAATCAATCAATATTCCATAAGAGGGAGACATAGAATCCCAAAATTGTTTGAATTCTTTCAATTTAAATAAAACCGTCTAAAAGAAACCAAAATGATAAAATTTGTCCAATGTGTGGGGAGGATGAAGAAAGTAAAGAACACCTTTTCTTTGACTGTGGAAGGGCAAGACTAGCTTGGAAGCTGGCTCCTGTCTCATGGCACAAAGAAGGTGAAGTTGAGCAAAATTTCAGAGTTTGGTGGTTAAAAATGGGAGACTTCAAGAGAGGGGAAGTTGTGGAGGAGATGATACAGTTATCCGTGTACATATTATGGTGGCTTTGAAAGACACGTAACTTGTGGGTTTTTGAAGGAGTTTGGAAAGATGAAAAGTCTTTAGTAGATAATGCTTTATTTGAATTCGGTCTTTCTCTATGAGTGGGTAGGGTGTGAGTTCGAGTGTTGCTTTGCAGGAGATTGATTTTGTAAACTAGGAGATGTTCTTCTCAGTGGTTTTACATTCAAGTATCTTTCTTTGCAATTTGGGGGTGTTCTTCTCTATTAGGAGGTTGCACAGGTTTGGCTGCTGGCTCTAGGGGATTTCTCAGTAGGGTTCATCATCAAATTATTGCCCTTCTTATGATTGTGTGCAGATCTGGTAATGGAGAATGTTTTGGAGTATTGTTGTTGGGTGGACTTAACATAGTGGATTTTGTTTTCTTTATAGTTTCTGTATAGGTCAGATTGTGTATATTTCTAGTTTTTTTGTCTGTATAGTTTTATTTCTAGTTTTTCTTTTGGTTTTGTCTTTTCATTTTTGGGTTTTTGTATCCCCTGGTCTTTGCTGTAATCCCAGGTGGATTCTCATATGTAAAACTTGTTTCTGTTATTGATATTATCGATTTAGAAAAAAAATAAAATAAAATAACAAATTTTACATCGCAAGCCATTCATAATATAGCAGTGTCAAGACAGGCAGCAATGTAAACACAAAACACCATCTACCACAGCCTAAACATTCTATATACCAAAGAAAAGCCAAAAAACTAAAAGCAATACCATACACAAACCAAAAGCCCCAAACAAAATTTCACTCCCATCACCACGAACCTCCTCCCCAGCCTTGTTTTTCAGCATCATCCTCAGCTTTCCCTCCCCAGCAGCCACCACCACTCTCTTCCCATCCGCCTCCCGTTTTTGCCCTTTTCGCTAATTCTTCCCATCCACCTCCCGTTTTTACCCTTTTCACTGTGTCACCACAATAAGGTTCTTCGATTGTGCCTTGAGCATCATTTTTTGTGTTTGCACTAGACATCCGTGCCTTTTTTCGCTGCTCCACCATACTTTTCTCCTCAAAACGCCGCTTCTTTCTTTTCCCAGCCCACTTCAAATTAGCAGGTTTATTATTATGTCCTCTCCTGGAAAACTGCGCGCCCTCTTGGCCAAACAAGAGTTCCTTCACTTCTTCACCTCCAATCTTCCCGTCAATGAAGGCGAGAACGTGGCGTATGGAGAGATTGATGCATTTGTATATCCTCTTCACCTCCGTGGGGCCCACAGCCCTCGCGACGTTCTGGGAGGGGTCTGTGAAATCCTCCACCTGTTTCGGATATCTCGTATAATTACTATTATACCCTTCTCATATCTAGTGAATCTTAAAAACAAAAGGGTGCATTTTTTATTTATTACACTCATGCACGTGACTTTCGAGTCCCAGGTNGAAGAAGAAGAAGAAGAAGAAGAAGAAGAAGAAGAAGAAGAAGAAAGAGGGTAAGAAAAAACGATAGGGAAAAAAGAAAAAGAGTGAGAAGAAGATAAATAAGAAGAAAACCGCCGACTTCCACTCGTTTAAGCCGAATCACTCATTAAATCTGACTGTATATACATGACTTTAAGAGCTCCTTTGTTAAGGTAGATGAGATTACATAACAATTATCTTGGGCCACAAGATTGTCTTGTAGAGATGAGATTGAAACATTTGTTTGTTGGCCATTATTACACTCGGTAAGATTGTTGGAATCTAATGTGGTATGTATTTGTTGCATAAGACTAATGGTAAGATTAATGATTCATTTTACTTAATTGCCCTCATATTAATTTTTTCTTAAGTTCTGCATGCATGCATTGTTGTTTTAAATTTTCCCCAGTTTGACTGTACGGACCGGAATCTCAAATGGTATATTTATTTAAATATTGTTTCCTATATTTCCATAATCAAACTAATATTTTTGAGTTTATTGTATTTTCTATATTTTTGTTGTTGATATTGATTTTTTAACACGCACAAACGTGTTGACATTTTCTATATATATTTTGTTGTTGTTGATATTTGCCCCGTTATTTGGCATTTAACACGCACAAACGTTGCAAAGAAAAAAAAATAAAAAATATCAGAACATCGACCAACGAGTTCTTTTGTACAGATGAATGGAACAAGCAGGCAAAATCGAGAAAAAGAAAAATGGTATCAATTTCAGAGTAGGATCTAGAAATTTACATGAGTGGGGCATAAGTTGGTTTTGTAACTAACCATCCGAATTATAAAATGAAATATAGGTTGCAATTGTATATATTTTTTTTTAAAAAAAAAATATTGTCTCATCTAAAAATAGAGATAAAAAAAAAGTGATTAAGGATTGAAATTGTGAATGAGTACATGATCAAAATGTAATAATTAAAGTTGATCTGATTTAATGACATATGAAAATATTCTAGTGAATTAATAATAATATTATTAGAAATTATAACATAATATGAATTTATTGTATTTTAATTGTGTTACTGTTGAAAAAAAAAGGTGGGATGAAATATAGTATTTTTATGATTTTTTTATTATTTTTCTCAGTTTCAACAATACAAATCTTGATTGAATGAAAAGGAAAGAAAAAAAGTCATATATCCAATTACTGTTTCTCCTTTTATTTTTTTTTTTAATTTTTAAAAACACAATTAACTATTAGTCATAAATATAATTTAAAGTTATTTTGGTGGAAACTTGTATATTTATGTGAATTATTAATTAATTAAAAATTTTGAGATCAAATTTAAAGTGCTTTATGTGGAAACTTATTATCTATGTATTATTAATTTCAAAAATTTTGGGATCAAATTTAGAATCAATTTGACTATGTTAGTGAATTAATTAACATAATTAAGTAGGTTTTTTTATTTTATTTCTTCTTACTATATAAGTCATATTAAGTAAATGATCAATTATATATACATATCTAAGCAAAATAGGATAAATAGTGTCAATTTTTATAAATAAAATAAAATAAAAAATAATTAATGATGGTAAAACAAAATGTAATAAGTCAATTTAAAATTTAGAGAGAGAAGCAATTATATCTTCCTAAATGCACCTACACAATGTAAATTAGATCCTTTATCAAGTAATTTATATCTGACCCTAAGTAGTTTTTAAAAATTCTTTTGTAAAATTCAGTGTGGTTCCATACTAAATCCGCCCATGCCTATAGGTCAGCGCTCTGGTAAATCCAAGTCAATCCTCTCGTCGCAAGATCTAAAGAAAAAAAAAATGCAGAACTCGGGAGATCAAAGAACATCACTCATCGACCACGCATATATACATCGTCAGAAATCATTTTACAATTTCACATGGAAGCTCAAAGTGTCAGCAGATCTAAAATAAAATAAAATTAAAAAAAAAGACCTAAACAGCAACCTAACAAAGGGAGATACTACACAATGGGGAAACTCTACAAAAAGGAAAAAGATGGTAGGTATGTATAATAATGGAGTATGGGAGAAGGTGCAAATTGTAGTACAAAGAGGGGTAAATTTGTCTGAAATTATAAAAAGTGGGGTTATTTAAAGCATTTGCTACAGAATGTCCTGTTCAGATTTTTTTAATCTTACCCCTCCCCCCAAGACCATTTAATCGCCGCACAACCCGATTAAGGGAGTTTTGATTGCGGGCCCTAGAAAAAGTGACGGGCCGTTATCTAGGGAACCAAACGTGTATTTTAGCCTGGATAACTGCTCCAATCTCATCTTGTCATACTTACAAACGGGCTCTAAGAAACACAAAATAGTAATATAAAGGAGTATATTTAGAATTCACCATTAGCTGTATTAATTAAGGAATAATATATTTTAAAAAGATATGCAGTGTCTTTAATTCAAATGATGGCCATTGTATTTGATTTGGGCTTACAACTTTTCAGTTTGGGCCATTGTGTAATATATTTGTTTTTGCTTATTGGGCTATGTTTTGGCATGTAATTTTGTTTGTTGTGGGCTACAACTTTTTCAGATTTGGGTTATTGTGTGATATATTGTTTTTGTTTATTGTGCTAACGTTGGGCTTCTAACTTTATTTGATTTGAACTGTGAATTGATATATTTTAGCTATTGCTTGATGGGCCAAATTTGTTTGTTAATTGCTTTGTACGATGAGTTTGTTTTTGGTATTTGGGTTAATACATAATATTTATTTTCTTGCCTTGGATCTATACACCTCCAAAATTGATATAACAAGGCAAATTTACATAGCTACAATTGCTCCAAGTAAAATTTTCATACGGACAACATAATAAGTTTTATCAATTAAGACTTTAAGATATAATATTTTCAATAACATGACAATTGTAACTGCTAACTAGTGCACGAAAATCTTAAGGAGAGACCTCCATATAACTAGTGCACGAAAATCGTAAGGAGAAACAAATTAGTTCTTCACTATTGGAGAAGCAACTTAATAATAATTTGAATGTAAAACAACTACCATAAATAAATTTTAAAATTACTCAAATACTACTCCAAAATAATCCAACTCTAATAAAACAATAACACACCATATTACTAAAAATATTTAAGTCCAAATCAAATTACTCATTAGTTGAAATTGCTACTACAAATAGAGAAGAAGTCCAATAATGCAAATTATGTAACAAGTGTTGCAAATAGTCCTAGATTACGAAATATTGCAATGAGACATGCTCAATTCTCCAAATTTAGTCCTGTCTGTGATGAGATGAGCCCTATTAAAGACAAATAGAAAAATGAATTTGAATCAATATTCTTTTATCCTTAACAAAATTGAATATCATCAAGATCAACCTATTCTTAAACCTGAGGTGAATGCGGAAATGGATATCCGAATAAATTCAATTGACCACCAGTGCCTCCCTACACAACAAATATATAAGATATAAATACATGTCTTTTTTCATGTGTTTACCATGAATATATATATATATATATATGTATGTATGTATATATATAAATTATCCCTTGAGTTGGATATTGCCAAGGTACTTGACTTGACCAGGATTGAGGTGAAAATTGTGGAACTTGGAATGTAAATTGATGTGGTGGAACATTCGGGAATTGGGGAAGCGGTATGTTGGGGAACTGCGGTAGCGGCATATTAGGAACTTGAGTTCGTAGGATACTATTTGATGTTTGTGAGCTTTGAATGCCTTGTGTACTTTGAACTTTTCTTTTCGGTCCCTTTTCACCTGAAAAGAAATAAATTCAATCAAGTTAGAAAAAAAAAAGAACATTGATTTTTATTTGAAAGACAATTCAATATTATTTAGCTAAATAAAAAACTTACTTGGAAGTATCCTCATGCACCTTTGAAATTCCTTTTCCCTTTTTGTTCTTTTTATCCCAATGACGAGTAATGCATGCATTAGTTAATCCTCTCGATGCACTATGCTCATTACCATCATTTTCAACATCATCATGCATACCCGAATCTTCAAGATCCAAATTTTGAATAAAATCAACAATTTGGTCTCTTGTTGAATCGAGTATTGTGTTCAACATGTTTCGTGCCTCCAAATGAGGTATACTCATGTGAGTAAGATTATCGGCCGCTCTCATTACTTTGTTCACAAAGACAAGATCGAATTCTTCACCACTTCCACAAGAGACATTAGAAGCCTTAAAATCATTAAAAACCCTCAAAGTCGCACATTTCATCCACCTCTTCAAAAGATAAGCCTCCAGTATCATAGTTACATCCATGTAGTTGAACACCACTAAAAAAATGTTTGCACAAGATTCCCATGGTCTCAAACTTATGACAGCTACACCTTGTCTTATTAGTTTGAGTATTCATCAAAACATGCTTTATTCTTAAGCTATCACCGTGGGATTTCACTCGAAACTCTAGTGAAGAACCATCTTTACCATTACTAAAAGGTTGGCCATCAAATTTGCAAATTCAAAGAACTAACAAGTTCAATCTCAAACAACCCATAAATAGTAAGCGTGTATACACTAGCAGTATGATTGAGCAATGGGTGGTTCTTAAGAATTTGAGAGGGTTTTCCATGACGACAACGAGTGTCTTCAACCTTCTCTTTTGTGTGCCACTGATTTTGGACTTTTTCATAATTCATTACGAACTCATACAAAGAGCTTCTCTTGCTACCCGCCTGTTTTAAGACTTTATTTGCATTCTCACTCCTCGATGTAGCCAAAAGTCCGACACTGAATAACTTGTTACTAAAAGTTGTAGCCCATTTTCTCCTAAGCTTGTACATGCCATTCAACCATTTATGATCATGCAAATGATATGAATCTACCATAAATTTCCAAGTGTTCTCAAACTCTTCCTCAGATTCGAAATGAGACATGCACTTATACCATAAAGCCTTGAAGGATGAATTGCCATTTAAATTCCTGAAGTGTGAAGGGGCATTTTGATTTATATGCCACTGACACAAACGATGATGAGAATTTGGGAAAACATTTTCTATTGCATTCATCATAGCTTGACATTGATCAGAAATTATTATTTGAGGTTGTTTACCATTCATTGAATCAATAAATGTAAATGAACTTTGAGTTTCATCCGACATAAAAGCCAAGCCAAACAAAACATTATCCCGGTGGTGATTTATGCCAATAAATGGAGCACATATCAAATTATACTTATTTTTTCTATAAGTGGTGTCAATGGACAGAACATCACCAAAGTACTCGTAGTCCACCGCACATCTATAATCCCTGAAGAAAAAATTCATCACCCGATCATCGTCATTCAACTGCACATTCCAATAAAAGAAAGGTTTTGTATTTTCCTTGCTTATAAAATGTCGAAGTAATGCATTGGCATCCCCATTTTCAATTTTCGTATGCTTCTTTAATCTCCCAAAATGGTCATATGCATCCTTTCTAATAAAGCCTAAATTTTCAGGCCCAAGTGCTTCATTCTCCATGTAAGAAACAACACTAGAACAGATATTCCAGCATTCACCATTGCTTCTAAAGTTGATTCTTTTGGCATGAGAAATGTTACGAGCTGACCTTAGCAAATGAGTTTGTTCTGGAGCAAACATTTCATGATTATGTTCAACAACAAATTTACTCACTTGCCAATCTCCCCCTTTCGGCCTCGTAATCTTAAGTTGTGCTGTACATGAAGTTCTAGTTACCGGCTTTTGATAAATTGGTATTTTTTTACTATAACGTTTTTCATCTTTTTCACCCTCATAAGAACAACTAAAGCTCTTCGACTGAATTTCACTACTACGGGGAAAACAACATTGATCTCCTTTTCTAACGCTAAATCCTTTAGCATGTGCATATTGACAATAAAGCAAATAAGCATCTTCAATAACATTCACCATTGTACCCACAACTAATTTACCCTCCAAAACATCAACCATATTATTTGAAGATTGTACCTCACAATGTTCAATGGGCATAAACTCAGACGCCTCCAATTCGGGATGCTCCAAATCACCACCAAAAAGGTCATCTGTTCCAATATTGGCTCCATTCAAATCTTTAGCTAAAAAGGATGAATTGATGTCCATGTTCCTATAATTTTCGCAAAAATAAAATAAAATAAAATAAACATCAGTTTCTTTTTTTTTTGTTTTTGTTCTTACACGACTGAATTTCATTAATAAACTAATATTTACAAAGATTCATAGCCAAGGTGGATTTACATTAACAACAGAAACCTCAAAACACATAAAAAGGTTTAATATTAACAGCCATCCAAAAAGACTACCAAACTAAGGAAAAAGTACAGCAACAGAAACATACCCAGAACTAGAACAAAAACGACTGAATTTTTTATTTTTGCTTGGAGATAATAAAAAATTGAAACTAGCAAGTACCTATTTCAGAAAACCGAGGGGATAAACTGGATGTTGCCAATTTCAATTTTGCGGCTGGGAAGGAGTGGTACCGGGCTAGTGAACGGGTCTCGGGCCGAAGTGGAGTCAAGCGTTGAGGGGTGTCGAGGTAGTGACGGTGCGCCGGAGAGGTTTAAGGGTCGGCCGGGGTGATGACAGGCTGGCCCAACGTGGATATGGGTCTCCAGCCGGGGTGGAGGCGGGCGGTGACGGGATGACAGTGCGTCGGAGTGGTGTGGGGAAGTGACGGGGTGATTAGGCGGGTCGGGCGGCCAGAGGTGGTGACGGCGGGGCGAGGCGAGGCAGTGATGAGTCCGGCGGGAGGCCAGAGGTGGTGACGGGAGAGGTGTTGAAGGCGCGCAGAGCTTGGGAATAAGAATTAGGGTAAATGTTTATTTTTTTGAATTTTAGCTTTAACCATGCTTCAGTTGTGGTAATTGTAGTTGTAGGGTTAATGGTTTTAACCATAGTTTAGGATGATTGGTTATATAAATATTTTTATCAAAAAAATAAAAAATATATTAAAAAGAATAGTAAAACACGTGTCATGATATTAGCAGGTAAAGGCAGTGCCTTAAAACTGTAGCGTCGTATTAGCCAAATACCTATTGGACTTTGGTAATGAGTTAGAATATTCTTTTTTTTTGTATTTTTACTAGTAAACTGCACGTGTGATAATAATTTATGTTTTAATGTGATATTAAATTACATTTTCTATTTTATATTTTTATGGTTAATTCAATTGAAAGTTGAAAACAAGTTTATGTAACTCCCTGTTGTTTTTAAAAGAAAAATACTGAATTTCTTCCAAAAATTAGAGTTAAATTTTCAGAAATCATTTTAAAATTATTTAGCGGACATTACTCAATCCAAAATTAATTGTTTAGCTTAAGTATCAACTCAAGCTACTGGGAATAAACCATCCCAAATCAACACTTAGCATCATGTTAAACCAGACAATATAGCATGCTCAATAACATACACATCAATTTCAAAAACCAGAATCCAATTCATACATATAAATCCAATCCAGAAACGAAACCCAATATCCAAAACATTAATAAAAGTCTGATAACATGATATCAAATAGCGGAAGCATAAAAACAGTTCATAAATATCAGATAACTATGACCTCACTCGTCTGTCTTTGGCCAACACCACCAGCTCAACCTGAAAAAGGGAAAATAATGGGGTGAGCAAACAACAAGTTCACCGTGGAAATACCATGTAGTCTATTCAGTATAATGATTTGTCTTAAAATCATAATCGCAGCATGAACACAAATCATCTATTCTACCTCCTAAACTGCCCTACGCTCATGTGCACACATCTAAACCGTCGGAACAACCATCAACGAGAGCTAAACCGTTGGCAACAACATCAACAGAAGATACACTCTCATTAGGCACAAATAGGAGAACGTCGGCAACAACATCAATGGAGATACACTCTCATAGACTAATGGCTCACATGCATACATTGATTATCAAGCCAAACAATTATAAAGAATAACGAACATGGTAAATTTTATCAACACCCACCTGATGAGCAGACATGAAGATAAATAACATACGGGCTCGGATAGGTCTCAGAAACCTACATTTAAATCAAGATAATATCTCAAAATACTTATCTCGATAACTCAAAATTTCATCGAAAATTCCTACTTAATCAAAATTATTGATTAAGGAGTTTGTGGAGCTCTTGTGGAATTTAGACCTCTCAGAGAATGGAACAAGACTCGGAACAATGGTCACGAGGTTAAAATTGAGGTTCGCCTCGAAAACAGGTCGAACGGTTAAAAAAAAATGGTCAAGTGGAAACATAAAACTAAGTTGATGAAAATCGGATAGTTCTTCTACGCGCAGTCCCTATATAACGAACATTCTTTTTGATGTAGAAAATATTTTGGATTGATTTTTGAAGTTACGGAAAGTTAAAAGATAGATCTAAATTTTTCGTGAAGACAACAATGACGAAAATGCAAACGGGCAAGTTCAAGCGACGAAAATGGGTTAGACAACAATGACAATCTGCTGTCCTTTTTGACAGAAAAACCGCTCGCGCAGTGATCGTATTCTGGACGTGAATTTTTATATAAAACTGATATTCGAATGATTTTAGTGCTCTTGGAAGAATAAGAGACAGACCTATAATTCATGTTTAGACTTCAGAAAATTTCTACTCAAGGACGATGACCTAAACAGCAAGGAAGAATAGCTTTGTACGATTTTGATTAATAACAAAACTAACTGCGCGATGACCAAACATTAGACATAAGTTTCAATATAAAAATGATAAACACTTGATTATTTTTCCTCATGAAAGATAAAAGATAGAACTATAATTTATGTGAAGACTTCAGAAAGAGACGACAAGGTTTCAGTGTTCAAAAACCACAAAGAATACAGACCACATACAAAACCGAAATACCAGAAAAACTAGACGCGCAGTCATCGAACATTGGACATAACTTTTAGTACACAATTGATAATAACTTAATTCTTACTCAAGGTAAAACATAAGAGACTGAACTTTAAATTACCAGAAGAGTTCGAAACCACTCGACTGAGTTTTGGAGGTCAAAAACAGCGACGAAAACAACATGCTACACAAAGGTTTCAAGGCTCAACACAACCTTATGATTTACACAAAAATTTTCAAACCTCAAGGCACGGTTATCCGAACGTCAATCTCGCAAGAAGAAGGTCAATAACAGAAAGGGCACCAAATGAGAGTTCCACCACGAAAATGATCCGAATTAATTCCAACCCAAAATTAAAGGATCTCGATTCATCGAACACGAAATAAATCAACGATTTCAACACAAGCCTACGAAAATGAAAAGGATTTCATCGAACTACCTTCCTTCAGAAATCTACAAGCCGATCCAAAGACGGATTTACATTAGGTTCAGGGGGGCCACAGACCCCCCTGATTTTTTTTAAAAATTCATTATATATATTTATATATATATATACATTACAAAAAAGAGATAAAATTGAAAAAAGTATTTACAATATATAATTAATTAAAACTTAGTTACTATGCTATTTTAATTTAAATTAATAATATTATTTATTTATTAAAAAATATACTAACAATCCTAATATTTTACATTTCTAAATAAGTTTTTGAAAATATTTATAATGATTTATTTTTTCGGTCTCTTAATTATATTTAATTTAGTGATTTATAAAATAGAGTATTTAATTGAATTGTTAGATTTTGAATGTTAGTTATTACTTTTTTCATGTAATCACATATTTTTAACTTTATTTTTTTGAAAAAAATGGTCGATCGATAAGCTCTCATCAACACAAATGTTGTGCAATGTGCTGTAAAAGTTCAATTTAAATCAAATTTTCAACCAAAAAAATTATTCCATAAATTAGAGATGTTGAACTTAAATTATAAATACATGAAATCTCTTTTTTTTTTTTTGTTAT
>BKCP01004838.1:624674-675585 GCA_008636005.1 Striga asiatica
AAGGACCAGTTTTTAAGTATTGGGACGGTTTAAAGCTCATAATATGGGCTGAAAAATAGACCTCTAATGTCCAGATACAATGCTTCCAAAAACGACTCGAAACGGATCGAAATAATTCTACGCGATTGAATAAAAGAAATACCGAACAATCTAACTAGAATTTAATAAAATTATACTAAGCACCTACGATATTAAACCAAGCATAAAGATGGAAATAAGAGAAAGCACATAAATAAAATAAAACAAGCAATGCACATAAAATAGAATAGAATAAAAGCAAGCATTGTACATAAGGATATACGACAATGCACTTATATCAACGAGGCAATCACATCACATAAAAATAAAAACAAGCACATAATAATAATCGAAGGCAAGCAACAATAAAATAGAATAAAATAAAAACAAACAATTATATAAATGCAAGCAAATAAATAAATAAACACAAAAAATCATATAAATCGAAAGGAACGCTACATATTAATATTTAAAAGTTATGGTTCTATCATTTCGAAAAAAATAAAAATTTAAAAGTCATGGTGAAAAAGATTACATGCAAATTTTGGTTGACAAACCTTCATTATATAAGTTAGTCTTGTTTATTCACTTAGTGCAGATCCCGTGCGATGCACGGGGTGCACAGTTTTAAGGTTATTTACTCATTTTATTATTGTATCGTGAATAAAAAATAAATAAATAGAATAAAAAATATTATTATATATTATTAAAAATCTCCTTGTAGACAATATTTTTTGCCTTGTTGGAATACCATCCTCTCGCAAACTAATATTTTCAAGCTCTTTCGATTAGTCACACGGGAAACAACTACATACAATTGGCTGTAACTGGACACCGACTTCTTCAAGAACATGTCAACATGTGGTAAAGACCGACTCTGACTCTTGTTAATCGTCATGACATAATAAACCATTTGGGGAAACTGTCTCTGTTTAAATTTTAAAGGTACTACAAAGTTGGAAGGTGTTTGTCATCCGAGGTATCAACACATTCTCTCCTGCATTAGATCAAGTCAATACCTTACATTCAAGTACACGAGTGGACAGCTTTATGACAACCAATCCCGTACCTTACATTCAAGCACATGAGCACTAAAGTTATTATAATAAATTTAAATTTATTAATGTTAATATTCGTATTAGTACTATTATTTATATAAGAACACGAATTGCAATGAAAATAAATGAAACTCACCTCCTCGTCATGAAATAGGATTTCCATATAGTTTTTATATTCAGTGCAACAATTATTCGAATTACCCGCAGCATCAAACATGGTTTATCGGTTCTTGAAACTTGCTTTGGCAAACTGAATTTGCACTTCATGTTGAAAGTATCGTAATTGTCTAAAAGTAGAATTAGAAAAGAATATTGAGCATGTAAGTTATACATGATTTGTCTATCAATTTATAGAGTTAGTAAAATGCTTAATTGAATTAAATTTTTAAAGTATTTTAATTTGAAAATATTGTAGAAATGCAACTTATGGTCTAGAAATTGCATCAATTTAATTAATTTGTAAATATTATTTATTTATTTTAAATTATAATGATTTGATATTTGATATTATAATTAATTTGAAAAAAAAAATATTTATATATGTTGCAATGTTCTTCATGTATAGTGCTAACACGTTTTCTTGAGTAGATATGGAAAAAAACCTATTTCTTTGTTAATAAAATTTCTGACTATTGAAAGATATATACACACGTTTCTTTATGCCTTTTTTTTGGAAAAAAAACCAATTTATTTGGAAATAATTTTTTTGTATATTGTAAAGTAATATCTCAGCACACTTTTTATTTGTAAATTGGTATCTATCACATATTTGGCAAAATATTTAGGTATAGTTTGGTTATTTTGAATATCTTGAGTTACATATAAAATATAAATTGGAATGTTATTGTGTTATGTATATGTATTAGTTTGATATCTATATATAATAAATATTGATTTCAGTAGATGAAATTTTTATTTAAAGTTCATTTTCTTATTTTCAGAACTTTCATACAAATTGTATTGATTACATTCTACACATTTTTTAAAGCAAAAGATCGAAGTAATCTTTAGAATTGATTATATAAGTATAGATATCGAATACTAATATCACTTTACACATAATTAAATAAATTTAATATTTTTTATGAACATTTATTAGTTACATTTTTATTTATGGTCATTTACATTTTTATTGTGAAAGAAATTATAATAAATAAAAAATTTAGAAAACAATATAAGATATATTTAATTCATAATTTTTTTAAATAAAAAATACTCAATATAGAATAAATAATTCGAATTACTTAAGTTAAATAGCTTAAAAGTTCTATAGTATTCTTGACAGATGTGTGAAATTACTTAAAATAACACCTAAATTGTTTTACGCTATTATTTATATAGGCACACCCTGAAATTTAATTTTTAGTAAATTTACAAATCAAATTTATAACTAAGCTATGTATTATTTATTATTTAAATTTAAATCATTATAATATTCACAAGATAGATGTTATCGGCATATATATTCATATTTGAATTTTTATATTCAGGAATTAAGTCATTAACATCAGTGGATTCATGAGATAAAATTTAAGTGACATGTTGTGAAGGAAAAATTATGGCATCCCATATTTTAAAATTTAAAATTTTAATTGACAAAGTGTGAAGAAGAAAAATGTCATCCCATATTTTTAGGGCTAAAATGAGTGGAGATTTTATCACTTTAAATCAGTTTTTATGAAGATTTTTATGCTTTTTTTTTGTTTTTTGCAGGCTCCATAATTCATAATTTTTTTCAACAAATATAATCAAAATGCCTGCCACATCAAGTTTAGAAAAAAAATAAATAAAATTTATTAATTGAAAGTTCATTCATATATATACAAAATTATTCATTAATTGTTTTAGCAAAGTAACATTTCTTTTAACACAAATGTCCAAATAACAATGTATATATATATATATATATGGTTGCGTTCCGGTGATAATGGTGTTTAATGAAAGAAATAAGAATAAATTGTAACCATGCAATCGGATGATCCAACGGGCAAAAAAAAGTCATATTTTTTACACTCATTAAGAGTAATTTAGACATTTCATAAATCATACACATAGGTGGACGTCACCCCACACATATTCTGCCACCAGCTATCACGTCGCTATCTCTCTCACTCTATCTCTCTCCTCTCTATCTCTCCTCTCTCTCTCTCTCTCTCTCATACACACACACAAAACGAAACTCACGGCCGGGAAAAAAACGGAAACTCACGGTCGGAAAAAACAAAATTACCGTCACTGCTGGAGCAACGCACAACTGTCACCTGCGATTCCCGCCGCTTCCCACAGACACCAACCATCCGCCGCCACCGTCGAGAACCGCCGACGAACGCTGTCGGCCCCCGGCCCCCCAGCGACCAACCCGCCATAGCAACTGGTTCATACGCTGCCGCTGGAAGCACCACGAACCTGGTCGCCGACATACCATTGCCACCGGAATCATCACGAAATTGGCCGCCTCCGCAATCGCCGTGTTCGATTTCCTAGTTCCGGCGAACAGCTTGTTTGAAGCTTCTTTCAAGCAGTGGTCATCTTCACCGAGTTCGTGGAGCTCCAAGTCGCAGCGGCTGGGCGATGAAGATGCCGACGATGATGACGTGGCGACGAGCGTCGGACAGAAACCTACTATTGCAGCCGGAGATGGTGTCGCCGTGTCGGAATCGGGGTCGGACGGGGCGAAGACGAGCTGCTACACAGTGGTCGACGACGAGACTGACTGAGCCGAGAGCCGCCAGGTAGGCGGCGGCGTGTGGCGGAGATCGGCGGTGATTAGCGTCTGTGACAGATTTTTCTTTTTTCTTTTCATTTTGTGGTTGGGCCAAGTTTTGAAAATTAGACATGTGTCAGGGACCAATATGCAATTTTTTAACTTTTAATATATGTGCAATTTTGGTATTTGGGGCTAATGTGTAATACAATGAAAATTAAAAGATATACAATAAGGGTGAGCAAGATGCACAATACAAAATTACATAATTCTATTTTTTTTTTATATATTTTATATGTATATTATGTATGTTCAACAAATAAAAATATATAATATTAAATAATTATTAAAATTACTAAATATATTTCTATTGTATGAATAATTATACAAATGCAAAATATTGATTAGAATACACATTATTAAAATTTTTTAAAATTGAAATACACATAATAAAAAATCCCCCTTAATATATTGCACAATAATGTTAGATTAATTGCACATTAGTGTATATAATAATGCACATTATCAATTTTTTTTACTTTATATATTTTGTCTTTTCAACACAAATACTAAAAAAAGAAAAATAAAAATAAGATAAAATATTAATAACATATTGCACATTATTGATTGACGGGTTGTACTTTTGTATTACTGAGATTGCACTTTAGCATAACAAATGCGCGACGATGTTAATTAGAATAAATATGTAAAATACTAAATACAAAAGTTATAAATAATAAATATACTTTTATTACATAAATAATTTAATAAATGCACAATAATTGTTAATACAAATTATTAAAAAAATTTAAAATCGAAATGCACGTTATTGTTAGGTTTTAATTTGGTTGGGATGAAATTCGGTCCTTACAGACTGCACATAGCGGTCGAAATCGTGCAAATTAATGACTGTTCGGTTACAATTTTGTGTCTGTGAAATTTCACTTTAGCGTATGTACTGAAAAAGAATATAAAATTTATATATATATATATATATGTATCTAGATTCCAGAAAATATAAATTATATTTTTTAAACCAGAAAATAATATAAAAATATATAGAAAATATTAAAATACTAACTATACTTTTATATTAATAAATAACAAAATATTTTAATTATTTAAGTTAATTCGATGTAAAATTATATCTATTAAAACTAGTTTCCAAATACACATAATTTACCTGGGATCGTATAAAATAGTGCACTTCATAAAATAACACATTGCACTTTATAAAAAAATTCGTTGCACTTTATAAAACAAAACGTACTGTATAAAACAACAATCTACATTTTGTCACCGCATTCCACAATTAACGTCAAATAGATCCCGCCAAAAAATTCTACTCAACGTCAATCTAATTTTAACATCCATGCATCGTCTATCCACAAAAAATATGATTATGCTAATGTACCAAAATTACAGTAGTACACTTTATATATCATCACGTTGCACTTTGTAAAACAACACGATGCACTTTATCACAATTATCGAATCGCACAAATAGTGAACGTAACCGACCAAACTCAATTTTTTTTTCAACCAAAAATAATAAATAAAATTATTAACTTATTAATTATAATTTGAATATAAATAGCAAATTATTTCTCCAACAATAACGATAAATTCCAAACAAACTAAGATTATCGGTTAAAAAAATTTGTATTTCAGTTCGATTATCCGTTTTACTTTTAAACTCACGTTATTTCAGTTCAATGTCGACTTTGTTTTTTCAAAATAAACAAAATAATCGAACCGACCGAACTATATAAAAAATATTAATATTTTTTTGTTTGTATTGTTTTTATGTATTGCCATTGCACATTAGAGTTACACGAATTGCACATTAATGACTATCAGATTGCACAATATCAACCGAATCATTGCACAAATAGTGTTAGACGAATTTCGTATTAGTGACTTCCGAACTGTACATTATCGACTAATTGACAGACTTAAAAAATTTTGGTTCAACTATTTATATGTCGATTCGATAATCTATTTTTTTAATTTTAAAGGTTCAATTATGTGGGTTCAATGTCAATTTTTTTTTTTTTTTTGTTCGTTTGTGTTCGAGAGTTCATTTCAGTTATCTTAATTTTGTTAATTCGGTCAGTCGGCCCGAGTGAACCTACCAATTAACGATTGTAATGGCGGGTACATTTTGATAAATTTGTGAACTTTTAAATGTGTAAACGATAACAATTATAACAATTATGTAATTACATAATAATATAATAATTTTTTAATATGCATATTCTAATGTAATATTGTGCATTTTACATAATGATATTGAACAAATATTGATCAATCTTACCAATTACATGTGAAACAACATATCAAATTTCAAAAATTGCAAATAGATCCCCCAAATTTTTCTAATTTCCAAAATATAACCACAAATCAAATCTAATCTAACAATCTAAGAGATTCACTGCGTCTCTTCCAGGTAGACCGGCTACTGCCATCCTTATCTCTCCCGGCCGTCACCCTCGCCGGCGCGGCCTCGAAACGGCGGCATTTTTCAGTGTTGCAGGCGGATCTGGTGGAGGCTACAAGCTGCGACATTGGTGGCGGGGTTGTTGGAAGCGGTAGTGGCGGGGTTGTTGACCGGCAGCCGACTGGTATGTGACGATGGTAGCGGGATGTGGCGGATGCCGGGATGATGTCGACGGCGACGTGATCGTTGATACTTGAGGTAGCGGTGCTCTGAAGATCGGGCGGCGGTGCTTTGATGGCCGACAGCGACGCTTCGAAGGTCGGGTGGCGACGCTATTATGGCCGGTGGAGATGCTTTAATAGCCGGCGGCGACACTGTTATGGCTAGGTGGCGGTGTTGTGAAGGCTGGGCGGCGGGGCTGTTATGGCGTGGTCGGACATGAGGGGATGGAGTTGCCAGAGATTGATTTCGGTGAAGTCGTTGTCGGAATCTGGACTGGTTGTTGGTGGTGACGGGACTGGCAGGGGCTCTTGCGGCGGCAGTTCGGTGGCGGGTGTCGGAGGTTGCCGGCGGCAATTAGGTGTTGGTAAATGTGTGCTGTATGTGAGATCTGATTTATCTGTGTGTGTGTGTGTGAAAATTGAATTTGTGTGTGTTGTGTGAAGTAGAGAGATGATGGGACCCACAAGGTAGGTGGTGGATGAGAATTGTGTGAGATGACATAAATGCCCTTATTGAGTGGTCAAATATTAATATTTGACTACAGTATGACTATTTATTTACTAAATTGCCATATTATGTTGACTGCCATATTTCAGATTTGACTCCATCAAAACCATTGATATGTTGGATCCAATGGTCCAAGACCATTCTTATTTCTTTCATTACGTACCATTCTCATATGATCCCATCCCTATATATATATATATATATATATATATATATATATATATATATATAGGGTCGCGCTCCGGTGAGAATGGTTCTCAATGAAAGAAATAAGAATAAATTTTAGCCATCGAATCGGGTTGATCCAACAACTGAAAAAATTCATCAATTTTAAACTCATTAAGGGCAATGTGGTATTTTTAACCCAACAAACTCGTAGGGCCCACCTCACCCTAATCAATTCAAAGCTACCCACTCATTCTCTCTCCCACACAACACACATACTGCACCCACACACGGGTCTCATGCTTCCTCTCCTGCGCACACACACATTACACACACGTATACATACACAGATACACACAAGAAGAAATTGAGAAACACACACACACACACACACACGTCGTTTTACCGCCATCGTCGGCCGCCACCAGCCACCGTGACCCACCGTCACCTTCCTCTCCGCGAATAGAGGCACGTCCGATGCCAGGAACAGCTGCTCCGTCAACCTCCACCGCCGCCTCATTCAGTCCTCCGGCCCCCGCCACGGTTACTCCTTACCTGATCTTCACCGCCGACCTCGAGAAGCTCCAGGTATTCTGCCACGGCAACGGCGGCACAGTCTTCAAGGCTCGATAGTGCTGCACCTCCTCCGCCTCATTCACTCCTCCAGCCGCCGCCACGATTCCAACTCCTTACCAGATCTCCGCCGACGACCTCAAGAGGCTCTAGATCCCTGTCCACGGAGGACGGCGACACAGTCTTCAAGGTTCAATAGTGCCGCTCCTCCGCCCTAAAATTCGTCCAAGCGGCGCCGACACCACCATCCGCCGCCAGTCTCCAATTTCGTCCTCTGCCACAGCAACTCCCTCAACGACTCCGTAAATAGAGACGAGTCCTCCTTGATAGAAGCATAGTACAGACCACCAGAGTATATGACGGCGAGAAGAAGCCGGCGGCAAGGACTTCAACCGACGGGGCTTGGGGATTTGGTGTTGAGGATTAGATAATTGTGAGGGATCTATTTGTAATTTTAAATAGTTTGATAATATTGCAGGTTAGTCCTTATATCAAATATATAATTTATAAAAACATAATTGGACCTATTTGTAATTTTAAAATTTTTGATTGAATTTTAATTTAAACCTTGGGCTAAATATACAATTTTTAAAAATTTATAAAGATATGCTATTGCTATACGTTTTTTTACTAAAATAATAAATAAAAATAGTAAATAAAAAATGATATAAAATATTGAGTTAATATAAAAATAATAATAATGAATTATTAAATAATTTTCTTATAATAAAATTAATACATTATTCCAATTTAATAGGTTAATTCGATTAAACAATAGAATAAAATAATTATTTCCGTTTAGTTTTAGTTTATATTTGCACTAAAAAAATGAAAAAAAAAATCCCACATTGCATAAAGCACATTATTATTAAACAAGTTGCACCTTAGTGACTATCGGACTGCACAATAATGTTATATTTAATGCACATTAACACTATTGAGAATGCACATAAAGAGAAATATCACAAATGTTAGATTTCATAATAACGATATAGGAAACGCACAATAATGTTTGAATGGATGCACATTATTGCTTTCGTTATTTTATTATAATTATTTCAACTAAAATGTAATATAAAATTATTAATTATAGATATTAAAGTACTAAATATATTTTTTATAGTATAAATAATAAATCATTTCGAATACATAGAATAAATCGGTTAACCAACCTAATATACGATTGTTTTGAATTCAATTTTAATTTGTTTTTGAACAATTCATTAAAAATTTATATATTGTGAGGGCAAGATAGTGTTATATGTATAGCACGTTAACCCTTATCAAATTGCACAATAGTGGTTGAGACCAACCGAACTAAATTTTTCGGATAAAAAATTTATATTATATTCAGTTATCTATTTGTATTTTTAGGATGTCGGATATCGTTGTGGCATTTTGGTTAAAATGTGAAGTTTTAAATGTGTAAGTAGACAAAATTCATTAATGTCTTAAAAATATGTATATACATATATATTACGCGTATTTTTATTGTGCACGTTCTCGGTCAATATTGTGCATCTTATGAAACATTAATGTGCGTATAAATTATTGTGCAACTCAATAAAATTCATCAAAATACCATAGGTCCCCTAAACATATATACCATTCATAAAACAAAACAAATTTTCTGATGTTGCAAATATGACCCTAAGAATTATCAAATTTTCAATCAAAAGCCCCACAAAATGTAAATGCAAATCCCTTCCCCCAACCATATCCATCTCCACCGCCGTTTCACAGGCTCTTGCACAATACCTGCCCATGGCCCTAATTGAACACATCAAACATGAAAATGACAAAATCAATTCAACAACACCCAAAACGTAGCAGTGTCGCCGCCAGTTGCCGCCCCGTTGCCTCGTCCGTCAGTCGCCTCGTCTCCGTCGCCGTCGCGTCACCTCCATCCGCATCGCATCGTCTCCGTCAGCCGTCCCGTTGCTTCGCCTCCGTCGGCCGAATCGCCTCCATCTGCCGCATCGTTGCATAGCATCTACCAGTCGCGTCGCCTTCGTCTGCCATCTCTTCTGTCATCCGCCGCATCGCCTTCCCGTCGTCCACCGCCGCTACGTCGCCTCGCCTCCGACAGTCGCCGCGTCGTATCGCCTTCAACAGCGGCCACGTCGCATCGCATCAGACTGCCACTGCGTCGCAACAACTCCATCCGCCGCCCTGACGTCTCGCCTTAATCCGCCGTCTCATCGGAACTGTGAAACGGAATACACTTGCGGCGGGTGGGTGAGAAAGAAAGTGACGGGTGGGTGTATGGATTAGGGTTAATGTGTGAGGTGAGTGGGTCCCACTTAATATATGTATATTTACCAACTTACCCTTAATTATGGGGCAAATATACATATTTGACCATGATATGATCACATAATTACTAGATTGTCATTAATTATTGACCATAGTTTGACTTCATCATGTCCATTATTATTATTGATCCAATGGTACAGATTCATTCTTATTTCTTTCACTATCTCTCATTCTCATTTGAGCGCACTTCCTATATATATATATATATATATATATATATATATAGGGATGCGCTCCGGTGAGAATGGTTCTCAATGAAAGAAATAAGAATACATATTGATCATTCGATTGACTGATCGGACGTATAAAAAAACTCAACATTCATAAATTCAATATGGACAGTAAAGTAATTTTAGCACGCAATCCAATCTTCCAAACCACCCACACGTGGGTCCCACTCCACTTAACAAGTCTATCTCAATCTATCAATCACACGTATCTCTCATCTCACCTCACCAGTCTCTCTCTCCTCACCTCTCTCCCTCTCACACAATTCTCCCTCTCACACAATGACACAAACACACACACACACACACACACACCTCCGCACACATTTACACGCACAGACGTGTTTCATCCGCATCCATCGTCGGTCCGACCGCCCGGCACCGTCAGAATCGACATCGTCGCCGTCACCTTCCTCCGCTGCCGCCAAACTGTTTCTTCCCCGGCTACCAGCGCGTTCCCTTCAGCCGCGCCGGAGATTGACGCCGATGTACCACGGCTCAACAAGAGAACGACTGTTGTTCACGAACTCAGCCCCGACGAATTCAGCAACGGAATAAATTGGTCGAGGCGAAATTAATTGGCCGTTGTGCTCGGTCCTTTTGTGCCTAATTCCGTCCACGTTCGGACAGTTGAAGGCGAGATTGGAGCTCGACCGTCCCCAACAATTCCGTCCAAATACATCGACTGCCGGCGAGACGGCGGCGGCCGGCGAGGATATGATAACGCAGAGAGCAGCGGTCGGTGAAGCTCCGGCACAGGACATCAACCGACGGGAAATTTAGGGGGCATGCTTGTGAAAATTGGATAATGTTTAGGGTCACAATTGCAAATTCAAAAAATTTAATTACATTACAATTTAACCCATGAGCCAAATATGCAATTTATAAAAAGTTATAAAAAAAATATTATTTTTTATATTGTTTTATATACACCTACATATAATATATATTTCCAACCAAAAATGACATAAAATATTAGTACAAGTATTAAAATAATAAAATATAATTTTATAATATAAATAATAATTATTTCAATTATTTAGTTAATTAAGTTAACTAATCGAATTGATTATCTTGTTCGATTTTAGTTTAGATTTGCATATAAAAAAATACGCGTAAAAAAATACCAGCAATACAGAATGCATAATAGTGATAAGCAAGATGCATATTAGTCACTGTGCGAATGCACAATAGTGATATACCAAACACACATTGAATTCTACAACAATGAAAACAAGCAGTGTATGCTAGTGTGATTTTTTCACATAATATTAAAATTTTGGTCCTTTTTTTTTTAAACAAAGAAATTGGAATATCATAATTGATCGAACTATATAAAAAATATAATTTTTATATTTTTAAATACATATATTATTTATTTTTGACATACGATAATATAAGTTATTAAATAAAAATCAACATTAATAAGTATATTTTTACTATATAAACAATTCGACATTTAGAAAAATAATGTTAATTGAAAGCACATTATTGACTTTCCTAAATTTTAAATGCACATAAAAGTACTTCCGATCAATAGACTGCACAATAATGTTACAGGAAATGCACATTAATATCTGCGGGGATGCACTTTATTTATTTCAAAATTTTATTATTATGTCGTTTCAACTAAAAATAATATATAAAAAATACTAAATATATCTTTTGTATTATAACAAAATCAATCGCTTCTACTATTTATAGTATTTTGGTTATCCGATCCAATAAATCTATTATTTCAGTTCTTAAGGGGGTGATTGGATATGAATTCAACTAGTTAAAAACTAGTCTTTTTTATCTATAGTTATGTTTAAAAAAAAGTAGTATGGTTAGTTGTTAGTAAATATAAAATAATATTTAAATTAAAATAATTAAAGTTGTTTGATGTAAAAGTAGGAGAAAATGATTGGAAGTGATGGTTAGTTAAAATTATGTGAGTGGGTGAACAGTGAATTAAAGTTGATGTGATGTGTAATAATGATTGGTTGATATTATTTAATTATATTGATAATATTGGAGATAGTGGAATTGAGTTAAAGTTGAGTTAAATTTGAATTTTGAGTGAGATATTTACTGTACAAATTATATACAATCACGTCCTAATTAATCTGGAGTGGGAAAAATTATTAAAAAAATATATTTATTGTGAGTGCACAATAGTGTCAGACTAATTGAATATTAATAACTATTAGATTGCATGATAGCGACCGAAGCCAAACGAACTAAATTTTTCAATTGAATTTTTATATTTTCGAATTCGACTATTTGTTTTTACGTTTAAAATGTCGGTTACTTTGGTTTGCTATCGGCTTTTTTTTTGTTTAAATTATACACTTTTAAAAATTTGGTTTGATATCATTTTTTTTCTCTCTCTTTTTTTGTTTTGTTTAAATTATGCAATTTTAAATTTATAAACGACGAAATATAATTTCGTAAAAAAAATTAAGTGATTTTTTATTGTGCATATTCTCGGGCAATATTGTGCATTTTATTCAGTATTATTTATTCAGTATTATTATGCATTTATTTAGCTTTCATTACATTACATATTAGCCCTAAGTATTAAATTGCAAGTATATTAAAAATTGGAAATTGCATATGAGTCCTTTGAACATGTCTAATTTCCAAAGCATGACCCAACACAAAATCTGTACAAATCCGTCCCCACACACAATTTCTGTACAAATCTGTACAAATCCGCCCCCAGGCTTTGATCAATTTTCGATCGCCGCCGCACGCCGCCGCCTTGACGGCGGCTCTCGACTCCATCACTATTGCCGTCAACCACTGTGAATCTGCTCATCTTCACAGCGTCCGACCCCGATTCCGGCGACACCATCTTCGGCTGCAATTGTAGGTCTCGTCGCCGATCAAAGCCTGCTCATCGTCACCACATCATCATCGTTCACAGCTTCACGCCCCGCTCTGCGACCATGGAGCTCCCAGAACACGGCGAAGAGACCACCGCTGGACAAAGGCTTCGAACAACCTATCCGCCGGAAAAATCGAAAATTGATCACGGCGATGTCGCGGTGGCAGAGGCGGCAAATCTCGTGGTGATTCTGGCGGCAACAGGACAGTCGGCGGCCAGATTCATGGAGATTCCGCGCGTGGCTCAATGTTGGATGCAGGGACCGTCGGAGATGATGGCAGCGGAGGCGACGGGAGTGTTGGCGGCGGCGGCGACGGGAGTGTTGGCGTGGTCTGTTATTGCCCGGCGCCGGTGGGCTCAGTTCGTGTGTGTGTATTCCGATTGTGTGTGTGTGTGTTTTGCTGGAAAATTAGTGCGTGATGTGTGTGAGAGAGGGGGATGTGTAGGTGATGGTGTGTGTGAGAGAGGAGAGATGGGGTAGGTGATGATTAATTAGGTTGTTGGAGGATGTTGGATGTGGGTCCCACTAAGTTGGCATTATTTATTATTATTTTACCTTTTATTGGTATTATTATATAAAGAGGTAACCCAAAAATTCTTAAAAGAATAACTAAAAAATAATTCAGATTCCTGCCTAAAAATTTATTAAATATAGCAATGTTTTTGAAAATTTTAGGAATATCCCGCCTAAATGTGTTTTGAAATTTTTTAGAAAAATTTAATTCAAACATCTATACTTATATAAAAAGTCATCTCATTTACTAGAATTAGTAGGAAGAAAAATCAACTCATAATTAATTGCACACCATATTTAGAAAGTTTTAGATATTTTAAATCATAAAATAGGGTAGCTTTAAATACTCCTAAAATTATGAGTTTTATTGAATTCATTTTTAAAATATTTCGACAGATATTGAAGTGAATATGAAATTCAAAATCTCTTCTCATTTTAGTTTTAATAAAATCTGCATCCAAATTTACTTGTGGTTTTGAAGTGAAAATTTGAAATTCAAAATCTCTTGTCATTTTAGTTACAAGAAAATTGGGCTGCATTCAACACTTGGACCAATTTAAAAATTATTCCTTAAATGAAGGAATTTATAGATAATTGTTATCTCTACTCAATCACATGATTATTTTCAATATAAAAAGAGACAGATTACAAATTATTGAATCATATATTACCTAATTCAATATTATAAATCCATAGTATTATGTAAATCCGTATCTCATATTATTATATCATTAAGAATATATTATAGTTATATTATCAATCATAAAAAGATATTAAATCCATATTGTAAAAAAAAATTCATATAATTTTATAACAATTTTATTACACCATTTAACAGTATTCTTTTTTATTATATAATTAAATAATAATTAAATAACAATTCTTTTTTAGTGAGATAATATATTAATTATTTTACAAGCTATCCCTAATTAACATGCTCATATTTAATGTTATGTTTAAAAAAATAACGCTGGTTAAAAGATGTAAAAAAAACTTATAATAACTTTATTGTTTTTTAGACTTAACGTTGATTAAAAGTGGTAGAAAATAGATAATAACCCTATTATTTTTTAGACTTAAACGAACAAGTGTGTGAAAATAACTCATTTAATATCACTGTCTCGTGCATCGCACGGGGTACGTACTAGTTGATTGGATGGATCTAATGGTTCAAGATCATTATTATTTCTTTCATTGTATTTCATTCTTTTTTTGGCAGAAGCAATAGATTGAATTGTATCCCTAAATTAAATATTAAAAATTTTAAATCAATTATAAAAGTCATTTCTACCAAAAAGGAGATAATTTTCCATGCCAACAAAAACGCGTATGAACATTCCCTTTCCTCTGCCNTTATCAACTACAAAAATCTAATTAGAGAAGCAAGAAAATGCTGAAGATACAAGTTAGTCACATAATGCATTCATATATATCGAAAAATCAACGCCAACCCATCATTATAATTTTCCAGTAACTGCAACATATTTTCCCAGAAAAGATTAATTGAGATTGGGATAGAAAATCAAATTACGCATCAGTTGATGTCTTCATCATCGAAATCATCCTGGAAGAAATTGAAAAATTCGGCATCGGCAAGGCGGTGGAGGTCCAAGACGGGGCCCTCTCTGAACATATCCAAGGAAGAGTCGGCGTCGTCCACCTCCATTGCCATTGTGACGTTGTCGCTTTGCTCCCTTGCCTCCTCGAAGTAGTCCATAGCAACTGTCTTCATTATCTTCGTCTGCCTCTATTTTTTCATCCAAAATCTAGGTCATGAGCCGCCTGTTGTCTCTAAGGCGCCGGTTGTCCAGATCGTTCGTAGACCCTTGAACCGAGTGGCCGCTGCCGCCACAGATCTGAGACGTTGCCAAATCTGAACAGAAAGTCGTCATACCAGAAAGTTGCGTTCACCGGTCGTCGAGCCGCTCTCATGTCCTCGCCGATTGCCGCCGCTCATGAGCCAAACCTATCGGCTATCTCCGCCTTCAAATGCAATCACACCGCAATACCGATGTTGTCGTTGGGATGCACCATAGAGGGGTGAACCTTGGTATATATGAATCTTTCATTCATCTTTTCTGAAAAAGGAGAAACTTTCGTCTGCTGAGGAAAAGAGATGAACTTTTGGGCGTGTTTTGAAACATTTGTGCTTATCTAGTTGTGGTGAATAGTGGTAGGATGGACGTTGGTTGCATCAATCGTTTCTATCGCTGTGTAAATTTGTGGAGATGTCGTTTATTTTTTTTTCCATATATATATATATATATATAAAGAGGTCGTTGGAAAAATACATTAATAGAAAGTTTGACCAAATAAATATAATGTTTGACTTACTATTAATAGAAAGTTAAAAAAAACACATGTGAATCTTTAGTAACAAAATCTAAATCCTATTTTTTTGGTAACAAATTTGGAGATTCTTATGGCAAAATTTGAATCCCATATTTTTCGTATCATATTTTATTTTTTTACCAAAATTTAAATCATATCTTTTTTGGTAACAAATTTGGAGATTCTTATGCAAAAAATGTATCAATTATTTATGAAAACAATTCTAAATACAAATTAATTTAAAAACCGTGCAAATTGAATACAAATTTAGGAACCAAATAGTTGTATAATTCTTAACTAATTCTTCCAATCTTATTGAATAATTTTTTCTTTCAAAAAAATTGTGTAAATTGGATAAAGCCACGTGCAATTTTTACTTTAAAATAAAACTGATATTTGGACGGGATGTACATTCAAAATTGTGTCTACATTTTCTGGTAACAAAAGCGGTTCATCATTAATATTTAAAGTCACCTTATCTAATTATTTAGGAAAAATTATGTGCAACTTTTCAAAATTTAAATGTATCGGTTTTTTTGGATTCTTATGTTTTTTCTTAACCATGTTTTACGGAGATTTTGGTAAGTTCATATCTTTTGTTTTTTTTTTGTTAAGTTCATATCATTTTCTTTAGGAAAGAGACAACTGCATAAACATTAACAATTTTTTTCAATTTTTTATTAGAATTATTTTCAATTCAATTTGTTTGATACAAAAATTGGTGCGATGTTAGTAAAATTGGTTGCATTTTTAGAAAAAATTGATGATTTTTTTTGTTTGGTTTAAAAAAAAGATCGGATCAATTTGTTTGATAAAAAAATTAGTTTATTGGTAGGAAAATCGGTTTCACTTCCGGGACTAACTAATGATTCTGTTCAATTTTTCTTAATTGAAATTTAGAATTAGATTCAAAATAAATAATGGGTGAAGATTCCTAAAAAAATTTACTTTTTTTTCTACTTTAATTTTGTTCAATAAATAAGATCCTTTAATTTTTTTAAAATTTGTTAACTAATAACTAATAATATGCAATTTTGGATAAATTCGAACACCTATGTAGTACTTTACGTGCCAAAGAATCAAATCAATAATGTTGCACATAAGGAAGTGTTTAATAACATATAAATTTTATTTTCATGAAATTTTTAATTGCATGAGATAATTTAAATACAAAAATATCTTTTAATATATATATATATATATAATAAATGTTCCCGTGCATCGCACGAGCACCGTACTAGTACAGGAGAATATAATGGTATAGGTAGTTTTTCGATCTCGGAAGATCGATGTGATTATATTAATGAAGATATGTGGTTTTTGTGTATGGTATGTGAATCATTCATATATTTTGTACAGATTTTATTGACTGTTTTAATTCGAAATTCAAATAATGACCGCCAATTCTAAAAAAATTTCAAAAAAGATTACTAAAAAATGTAAAAATGAAATATTTAAGAGGGATTTATACTTCTATTTCAGGTAAATGACAAACCTTTTTATATTTATAAAGATTTTGTTTTGGGAAGATTGAAAAATGTTCACAATAAAATTAAATTGAATTTTTTTACAAGAATAATTGCATATGATAGTTTACATTTTTGTCTTCTTTATCTTGTTGAATAAGACCATTCTTTGTTATTATTTTTATTGGCTAATTAAAACAGTTATAATTCAATTGATATATGTTAGTAGAGTTTTTAAATATTATGCATATTACCTTCTTTTTTTCAGTGACATAGTTTTCTTATGCATTTTTTCACTTGATATAATTCATTATAGTTATTTTCATGAGTTATAAATATATATTAAAATTCAAGTTTTACTCGAATTTTAGTTTTTATTTCCATTCAAATATTGTTTTATTTTTCATGAATCATTACAAACATATGGTACACAATCTCATTTGGATTTCAATAATCTTAAAAAATAATTTAAAAACATTACAATTATTTTGTGATAAATTATATTTTAGTTTTCACTTAAGAAACAAATTTATTAAATTTCAAGTTTCATATCATGTATAATGAGCGATAGTTATGGTCTTCAGGTCACATTTATTCTATATTATTGATCTATTATTTAATATTACTTTCTTATAATTAATTTAATTATAAAACAACATCATAATTATTGCATTAATTATTTTTAGTAAATAGATAAGTAGAACATTTTAAATTAAAAAATATTTTTATCAAGTTTTTGAAGTTT
The DNA here is from genome assembly GCA_008636005.1 of Striga asiatica. Classification (NCBI taxonomy): domain Eukaryota; kingdom Viridiplantae; phylum Streptophyta; class Magnoliopsida; order Lamiales; family Orobanchaceae; genus Striga; species Striga asiatica. The sequence continues at coordinate 642,833 of BKCP01004838.1, forward strand.
TATAAATTATATATATTCTTTGACTNGAACAGAAATAACTACTTTTGAAGAATAAAAATATGTCAAACACAAAAAAATCTTTAATAACATGGATTTAAACTGAAACAATGATTCTCTTTTCCTAAACGAGAAATGAACAAACTTTTAACTATGCAATAAGTATCATATAATATAATGTTATTTTCTATTCATTTTATCAAGCATGCGAAAGAAAATGCTAATAGTCAATCCAGATCATCGTTCAGAATACTTGACTAAAAACTAAAATGGTAGTTACAGACTTACAATCTCCATTCATAACACAATGTCGTTTTAGGATAGATTTTTAGTTTGAATTACTTATTATGTCATACTATTTTCAAACTATATACATATAAATTCTCTTAAAGTATGGGTAATTACGTTTACCTATTTTTAATATAATTTATCAAAGAATTTTAATTTTTACTTATTATAACTTCTTATTGTTAATTTGAAATTTACATTCATGGCATTAAATATATCGTTTGTGAATATATTTTTTTAATTCAAAATGTTAAAGAAAATTACATATATATGAATTAAAGTCCATGTTTTTCAAAGGGATCAACATATGATTATCGAAATTATTTGTCACCTACATTGTTTACATCTTGCACAATCATCAAAAGATGTCACAAAAAATTCTGAATGAATCTTTACACTTTCATGTATATTAGTTGCATACCCTATGTATATAGATAATAACTGATACAATATATTAACTATATTTAAAATCACGTCATATGGGTTTGAAAGAATTATACTAATACATATATATATATATATATATATATATGTGTGTGTGTGTGTGTGTGTGGGTGTGTGTATAAATATTTCAATCAATAATATATAATAAAAGGATCACGTATTTTAAAATCAAAATATTGATACCATATATCCTTACAAATTTAAAAAATAATAAACTAATTATTAATTTGTCATAATTCATTATTGAAAAACTTAAATCTATCAAAATATATATCCTTAAATTTTTCTTAAATAATGAAATAGTTAATGAATTATTCTACTTTTCAAGTTTGTTAGATTATGTATATATTTCACAAGTTAATGATTTTTGTAAAAATTTTAGATATCTTCTCTTTAAAATTATTTATTATATACAAGTTACCCTACAACTAAATTGTTTTTTTTTTTTTATTTATTTACCAGGATAAAAATTTTAGATAGGTAAATAAATAGTTGAAAAATATTTGGATTCTCTATAAATATGTATAATGCTGTTTTATTGGATCAGTTTCTTTAAACAACTTTTATATATCATAATTATTAAATATGATTACTATTGTATCATTAAAATAATATTAAAGATAAAGATATAGTACAAAAAAATAATTCTATATTCCTTTTTAAGCTTTGTTGTTTGAGTTAATGTTGAGTTAATTTTTGAGAGATATAGAAGAAAGCAGTTTCGTAGATGTGGAAAAAAAAAATCGTGAGCAATTAATAATGCGAGAATATTGTTGTTGATTTTTAGGAGTGGAATGTTTTGTTCGTATATTTGTATTTAACTAATTAAATATTAGTTATTAATTAAAAATATAAAATATGATGGGTATAATTTTATTACTAATTTGCAAGAAATTATGACGTGGCATCTAAGTGTAAGCTGATGTGGATGCCATGTCATTTTTCCGATCAGTCATGTCAGCAGAATTGGCCGGAATATGTTTTCGAGACAAACTTGCAATACTTACTAAAGGTTGGGTATTTTCTTGCCAAGTTAAAAAAGATGAGTTTTATTTGCATTTAAACAAAAGCTTGAGGTTTTTAATGCAATTAACCCTTAAAAATATGTCAAGGTAAGAATTTTTTAGGTAGAATATTAGTTATTAATTAAAGATATATGATATGATAAATATTAATGTATTACTAATTTTTCATTAAAATTATGTCAAAGTAAGAGTTTTTTAGGTAATTCATTTTTTTACAAAATCATTCTTCCATTTTTTTGTTTCTCTACCGGTTAATTAGGCAATGTTGGTACTCCCTTAACAAAATTTTATAATGTTCATGAGTGCGACGATGTTTATATATGATTTATTTTATATTATACATCCAAACTTTAATGATTAATATTTTTTATTTTTCAATTTATGTATTATATAAACAATAAATAAATAGGGTATAACCTTTCTATAATGTTTTGTAACAGATGTTCTAAGTGAACAATTTATATATAAAAAAATAGACATAAACTACCCTTCGATTAAACTTTTATATTTGTACAACAATCTTGCTCTTTTAGATAAAATTTTAAAAAATTTATCTACTGTTTCTTTTCCATCTACAAACGAGATAAAAATCCCAACAAACAATTGCTCTAAAATATAATAGTGTTTTAAATGCAATTTTGTCTCCCAAAGTTGGGTATATTTTATTTAGAATTATCAAAGGGTACCCTGCAAGGCATTAAACTGAGCAAAAACAGTCATGTGCTTACCTATCTTTTCTTTGCAGATGATACAATGTTGTTTGCCAAAGCAGAACCAAAGCAAGCCTATATCCTCACCCAAATCCTCTCAAACTACCAATCAATCACTGGTCAGAAAGTCAACCTCTCAAAATCCTCAGTTTTCTTTAGTAAAAACACTCCTCAGAACACTCAAAATCAAATCTGTCACATCATGCTGGGAATTAAACCTCAAGCATCTGCCAAATACTTTGGTCTTCCCCTTGGTATAGGCAGATTAAAAATTGCCACATTTGCCTATGTGGAAAAAGCATTCAGGAAAAGAACTGCTAACTGGGCAAATAATTATCTCAATTGTGCAGGTAAAGAAGTACTAATCAAGGATGTTCTCAGTGCTATACCCACTTACTCCATGTTTTGCTTTCTATTGCCTAAGACAGTGACCAACAAGCTCTCATCCCATGTGGCAAATTTCTGGTGGAAAAATAACAAGGGAGACTCAAAAGGTATACATTGGAAGAGGTGGTCACATCTGTCACTTCCTAAGGACTTTGGTGGCATTGGCTTCAAAGATCTCCATATCTTTAACAAAGCTCTTATATCAAAACAATTATGGAGAATTGTGTCCCAGCCCCAGCTTCTTGTCAGCAGGGTCTTAAAAGGAATTTATTTTCCCCATGACAGTATTCATTCAACTAAGAAGAAAGGCTACTGTTCCTGGATTTGGTCAAGTTGGTGGAAAGTCAGGGATTTTTTTCCTGAAAAGTCTCAGGTACAAGGTTAGAAATGGCAACTCAGTCAATATTTGGGAGCATCAATGGGTGCCAACTCTGCCAGATCTCAGACCAAAAGGGTTGCATCCAAGGAACCCAGACCTCAAATTGGTGAGTGACTTGATTGATGACAAAGGTAGGAGATGGAACTTGCAGCTATTGGATTCTTATTTTACAAATTCAGAAAAGGCTGCTATTCTGGAAATTAAAGGGCTGGATCCACACACTTGAGATTCCCTTATATAAAAAGGAACCTTTGTGGAAAATTCTCTGTTTCATCAACCGACTCCAAGCTTATTGGTGATCACTTGAGGTAGTTGGATATTGCAGAACCGAGTTCCTCACAAATAGAGTTGAAGCAGGCCAGGAAGAGAGCATGGACAATGAAAATCAAGAGAAAGTTGAGACATTTCCTCTGGAAATGCATCAACAACACTCTTCATATAACGCCTCGCTTTGATTTGAAAGAAATTCCGGACTTTCCAAAAATCAATAAAACATTTTCGAAGTCATTTTCGAAATCATGGGCATTATTCACAACAATTACATAGTCCAAGTCTTATTTGGACTCACGGGGATTCATAAATCCGGTTTTCACAAGGTTTTCATTAACCCATTTCACAACATCTCACAAGATATTCAGCTTAATCATAACAGCATGAATAATCAAAATAAACATGATATTCAATACAACACGCATCGTGAATATCCAAATCATCATAGGTTCACCGAAAATATCCCGAATTCAACAATTCCAAACATAGGGTTGAAAAACCGTTTCAACATGTCTCGTAAAACTCAAACATAGGTTCATAAAATGCGGAAGCAAAAGAAATAAATCAATGACCACCCACTCGTCTTTGCCTTGTCATCCGTCACCTGCTTAACCTGCATCCGTGAAGAGACAAGTGGGTGTGAGCACATATGGAACCCGCAGTGCTCACCACTATGCATATGAACAATATGTAATATGTTAAGATGGTGTGGTCGCAGCATGAACATAAACAATAACAACATGTCCCATCTCCTACACAATATCACATCCAGGGCCGTCTCCAGAAATTTGGAGGCCCTAGACAAGTTTTCCTTTTTGAATTTTTCGATTTGAACTTGCGTGGCAATTAGGCTATTTGCAGATAGAATCATAGAAGAAAAAACCTAATTAACAAAGACTATTAAATAAATAAATAAATATTTAAAAAAAATCTTATTTTTCTAGATTTTGGATTTGATAAATTACCTATGGGTTATAAAGATCTTTATAATTTACATTCAAGCAGTCATTAGAACAACAAGGAGAAGAAAATAAAAACCATATCACTGTAAAGCATATTTATTATCACTCAATTGTTCTAACCGAACAACATAAGAAAACGAATGAAATACTTAGAGCCTCAAATTTCCACACAAAGTATATATTTTGTCATTAACTCATTCATTAATTAGCCCCTTTATTTGTATAATGGGCCAAACTCATCACAAATACATAACATTTTAAAATAAAAAAATGGGGCCCCAAATATATGGGGAGGCCCTAGGCATGGGCCTAGGCTGCCTCCCCAAGGAGCCGACCCTGATCACATCAATTCACATTACTCACGTGCACATCTATCGCCAGCCGCAGAACGGGGATTCATTACCCGAAGGCAGGAGTACATGTCACGCTACAGACACGGCCTTCCATATGGGCTTAGTACCTCATAAGGGTACGACAATATTAGGACTTAAGGAGATTGCCACACAAGGGCACCGTACCGTAACTCGACGGGGACAACCGTACCGACGGTCGTAACAGCTCACATCGATAGGCTACGTGCTCATATGCATACATAGATCATACCAATTCAACACATTTAAACACATATGGCATAGACATTTTAGAATAACAAACCCACCTAGTTTGAAGCAAAAGATTTGCACGATAATCACGTGTAGGTAGAGAGCTCGGCTCGTCAAACACCCTACAATAATTATGAGGATCCTATCAACAACTATCCGACCCAAGGAAAACACATACAATAACATTCTCTTAGCCGAAACCGTATCGACAAAGTGATTCGTGGAAATTCCTAATTGGAGTTTTGAACATTGGTTAAATCGTCTAGACCCGAAAAACAAATTACAAGTCATATATAACACATATAGCATGCTTGACATGTAAAATAAACTAACGGGTCAAAAGGACAGTCAAACGGGTCGGGAAATAGCCCAATCGGGGTGCTGCAGGGGCTGCCCGAGGCGCTGACACGGGCTGGGCGCGGACCGGCACTGGATAGCAACCCGGTTTGAGATAACTTCCGAATGTTTTCAAAATCTACTTGACCAAACTCAATGAAAGTTTTACCACATATTATAGACCCAGAAATACACATGTACACCAAAACTCAGCCTCAAGAAATCATTTTAACCTGGGAAGAAAATTTTTGTAAAATTTCAGCCAAACAGTAAAAATTCAAGTTCCCCAGGTAAACCTTCGATTTTATAAATGAAATTTTAACACAAATAGTACAACACCGAGAATAACAACATATCCAATATTCATCACATTTGGAGAAAAATTCGAATTTGTATGATTTTATTAAGATTCTGCCAAGAACATAAATTCAACAAATCACATAGCTACAGCTTGAGATTATATTTGAAATTTTCACACAAGGTACATCATCAATATAGGTCCAACATATCAAACATTCACCACATTAGGACAAGAAATTGATTTATTACGATTTTTTAAAGATTCAGCAGCAGGCTCGGTTTTAAAAATCCATATCTCATAGAATATACATTAAAATGACCCAAGGTCTTCAGCATCAGACCAAGGACATTCCAAAGGTCCTAACACTCTAGGGTTTCCACGAACTTCATAGATGTCCTTTGGTTTCGACATTAAACTGAAAAGACGATCACAATTCGACATTACAACATAACCAATTAATCCCTAAAGCACATTATATCAACCAAACAGCACCATATACACACATACATATCAAAAATAGGTTCAGAGTAAGCCACCCATTACCGTACTCCAAAGGGGAGACGTGAAGACGGTGTACGGGGCTGGACACGAGCACGTTGGCGCGCGCGGGGGATGCTCGGCGGCTAACGATGGTCGAGGGGATGCGAGGGACGGTGTTCGGTTTTAAAAAGAGAGAGAAAGGATTGCGGCTAGTGGAAGAGGAGGGTTTACGTGAGGAAAATAGAGAGGAGAAGAGAGGGAACTCATATATATAGACCTAGGGTACATGTCTTGCCAATCAAGCCAAAAGACAGGCGGGCCAAGCGCGGGTTCGGTTCTGAACTAAAGGTCCGGTTTTCACTCATTTAAAAGGTTCGAAGGCCACCTTATAAGGTCTGGAACGAGTCGGTTCGAGGTTTGGTTCGCGATGGTTCGAAAATAAAATAGAACGGACAACAATTCGGTTTACGCGATTAAACCGAAAATTCGAACGGTGAACGATAAAATAAAATCCAATGACTTTTAAAACTATATTATCCACATAATAATAAAATTTTAAGCACATAATCAAGGAATATAAATAATAAAATAAAAATTCCATTTATTAAAATAATTAAAAAAAATCCAATATCCGAACGCGGCATTACATTCTACCCTCCTTAAAGAAAATTCCGTCCTCGGAATTGCAAAATCAAACTATGACATGATACAATCGAGAATAAAAGGGAAAGCATCAAAACATGAAATTTGGGTACTTCCTCCGAATGTCGGTCTCCCTCTCCCAAGTCGTCTCGCCCTCGTCATGACAACCCCCACCTTGGACTTTGACGAGTACCCCTCCAGGCCTTTCCCTGATGGACCCTCCATTCTAACAGGTCACCGATACCTCCATACAGGTAGGGTTCTGCCTATCACGCAGCTTGTCAAGGTTAACATGTATCCCGATATCACGCACATGTTCCCTCCATCACGAGGTATATAACGTGTCATGCATCCTCGCAAGCTCTGGTGGTGGAGTCATCCATCAGGCTAAGTCATCGACTCGGTCAGGACTAAATAATATTGGCTGTAGCCTCCTCCCTTTACAGAATTAAGGCATACTACACCCATATCCGTACCAACAACCTCGTATGGTACCATTAAGGTTGTCGCTCGATAACCATCGTTACAGCGTACCTCCCCATGGTAAGGAATTTCTCACACCTTACTCATCTATCAATACACAAGACCCTAATCGGTCCTTTCGTGTCACAATAGCATACTCCGATAGTCTAACCCTATATGGTTGATTCGTAGCATCGAGCGTCAGTCTCGTGCTCGAGTCATGCTTGGAAACTCGATTACTACATCGACATGATCCGTGCGTCCTTATAAAACAGGCCGCCACGGATGTTTTTCCAATTTTTGTTATCTTTTTGCTTGTTGGTTTATAGGTTTTAGCCCCCGATTTAGGTTTTTCAATAGGATTTTCGGTTCTCGAGTCGTTTGTGTGATGTCTTTCTATTATTTCGTTATTTTTGTATATTTGTTGGTTTTCTTTGTTTTTCCGGGTATTTTCTTGTTTTTGGAGGTGTGCAGGTTCGGATCTTTGACTAGGTATTCGAAGTTTACCAAGTCGAGCTGTCCCGGTTTTACAAAGCTTATAAAGCGCATGCACTTTCGAGCCTTCCCAGTTGGCACTTCACTCCCTTCACGGTGCGAGCACACACGCGGAGCCTTAACGGGCCTTCAGAAGGTCACTTTTCATTCTCCACGCCGCGACGATGCCAACGCCGTGCCTTCTTCTTCTCCCCGGCAACGGCGTCATTTTGTTGTAATTATTTTTACCGGAGTTAAATCAGAGGATTCAATCCCCTAATCGTCTCTCAAGAAAGGTCAGCCGGATTATTTGTACGGATATTCAGTCACACGAAAAAGAAAATAAATTCTTAAACACTCTAATTCAATGATTTGGGTTTTCAATTATCAACTAATAATTCTCAAACAATGCAAAAAAACAATTAACAAAACTTAGAACGAGTTTCTTCTACGTACGAAGGCTAGGGAATCGGGGATGATTATACTCTAAACAAATTCGAACACCAAGCGAAAATCGTTCGGCTAAATGATTCAATCAACCTACACATCTAGAGATTATTCCTCAATGATTTTTTATTTTTTTTTTCACTTACTTTCATCCAGCGTATCCACAAGACGAATATGGGAAGAACAAAGGCGGCACCGAAGGCTCCTCCTAAAAACACGAGCAAACGCAAGAGAGTTGCACCTCCATCCGAATCATCGAGCGACTCAGACCACTCGAACCACTCCAACTCACACCCAGCGGAGGACACCAGCACTTTGGCTGAAATTCATGGCGTTCCATTCACGGTTCTTAATGAAGATGAGGCGCTTACGTACAAACGCCTTGTAGCGAAACCATTTCCGTGCTCTTGAGTGTTATACTGGGAGATATTAGAGAAACTGGGCATAGTTGACGACGTCCGAAAATATCTTAGGGCTCTTAATCTGGAAAAGTACGCGGACGCGAATTTGACCCCCTTCAAAGGCCTTACCACCGAATTCTTTAGCACTTTAGAGACACACGAAAATATGAAATATCTCACGTGCCGTCTACGAGGAAAAGAGCTCAAGATCACTGACAAGGTCCTTTGCGATATTCTCCACTTGAAGACCACGGGTGCGCGTCAGAAGCCCGAGAAATTTGACGTCCATAAGAAGTGGGCTGCTTTATCTCCTTGCAAATCCTTTAACAAACGCGGCTCGTCGGCAGGTTTGATTAAAGATGTGCCCATTGCAATCGTGCACAAATTCCAGACGTGCAACATTTTCGGAAACACGGAGTGAAACAAAGTCAGCGAGCAAGAGGTATTTATCTTAAGTGCGATGTGCGAAGGCAAACCCGTGTGCCTTCTACCCTTCCTCAAACAAGCCCTCTGGGACACGAAGAACAAGGCGAAAAGTCATCCTACATTGGGGCATGTTGTGAGGGAGATTGCCGACTACTTCAAAGTTCCTCATGATGGCTAACCAAGCACCGTCGCAGTGCGAATTGGTTGGAACGACCTCCAGTTGGCCGACCTCGTAACTGGTGACCGCAAGCTCAAACACTATTCGGAACGGAAGTGCTATAAAGCTTACCAGGATGGGTTGAAGAAAGCTGCAGCTGCGGGCTCATCAGAACAGACAGTTGGAGGGTCATCTCAACAGGCAACAGAAGAGCCTACCGAGCATGCCTCAGGAGATGAGGAACAGCCCGACCAGACCGAGTATCATGCACCTACACCCCCTCACGGCAGCCTAGTCACTCTACCCCAACAGGCGCCTACGTGGTTCATTGAGTATCAGAAGCGTCAGGACGAGTACATGCGGGCCATCCACGCTGAGGTTAGCTCGTACAATGCGCGAGTTGAGGCCTACATCACTGAGAACGACAAACGATGGACCAATGGAAGGATCAACATGATAAGCATGAGGCCCGTTGGGACAGTTGGGAAGCAAAGCAATACGCCAAATGAGAGCAATGGGACAATCAGTTTCAACAGTGGAAAACCCGATGGAGCTCGGGTTCCAGTCAGCCTTCCCTTCCTCCACCGCCTCACCCGGACACACAGTGACTTGTCACTGTGCCTTGTATGTTTTTCTTTCTCTTCCTCTTTTATTTTGTACAGTTTCTTTGCTTGTCAGTTAATTATATGGTTTAACTTTCCTTCATCGCGAATCGAGAATGGGGACATTGTCTGATTTTAAGTGTGGGGGAGTTTTACGTGCTTACGTGACTATATGGTTGGCCAGGTCTAGTTTTTATTTTTAGGATTGCGTTTATTTCTTTATTTCTTTTCTCTAGTTTGGTGGTCCAGTATAGTTTTTAGGATTATTTGTGGTGTCTTTGTGAGCTTGGACTTTGGTGTCTTGTAAGACTAGTTGATGATTGATTGATTGGGCTAGGAAGTTGTGATGATGAGAATGAGTGGCACATTTTGATGAATTGGCTTGGTTGTTTTGTTGACATTTATTTTACCTTGTGAGGTTTTGAGCCGCATTCATTTTTCTTCTTGTGAGTTATTGGTCAGAATCGTTGTCAATTAGAATTTGCCTTGAGTCTGCATTGAAATGAAATAATTGGATTTGTGAACGTGAATATGATTGAGGCATTCTTTGTATTTCCTTTCCCTTTTCTTTTTCTGAGAATAATTTCGCTAGTCACCCCTTTTGAGCCTTACTGATTTTCTTTCTCTTACCTCGTGACATTGATATTGTGGAGTTACGTGTGTGGATTGAGAGGTGATTCGTGTTGGTATATAAAAAAAGAGAGAGAAACTGAATGGATTACGTTAAATATCCAAAGGTTCTCACACAAAAAAAAAAAAAAAATAAAAAAAAATTGAAATCGTGAATAATGTGGGAAGTGTGTTGGTTTTGGAGTAGTGGGAGGAACCGGTTGGTGTCAGCAACTGGAAGAATTCATGATTATGGTTATTTGATGGAGTTGATTTGATTTTTATTTTGGCCAGTTAGCCTATATTTATCCTACCTGATCCAAAGAGCTTACATTACATCCCTTAAAGTCCTCTTGATTCACTGTTTCACAAATTTGATTCTTTTAGAGAAAGAGTTAGACGATAGGCAAATTTATGATTGATTCGACTGACGACCAATTTGAGTGTACCCATCTGATATTTGAGAAAGAAACTGAGTGAGGCACATATGATATACTTTTGTACTCGAGAGTCTATGTCTTCAAAATGGCCAAGTTAATAGTTGAGGTGCGCGCTTGTGATCATTTGAATTCTTCTTGACTTGATTGATTGGTTTGAGATTAGTCTTGCTTGAACCGTTGTCCTTGCTCGTTTGTTTGTTTTTCTTTTCTTTTCCTTTCTTTTTGTTCGGGACGAACAAAGGTTTTAGTGTGGGGGAGTTTGTTTGTCCCATTTTTGTTATCTTTTTGCTTGTTGGTTTATAGGTTTTTAGCCCCCGATTTAGGTTTTTCGATAGGATTTTCGATTCTCGAGTCGTTTGTGTGATGTCTTTCTATTATTTCGTTATTTTCGTATATTTGTTGGTTTTCTTTGTTTTTCCGGGTATTTTCTTGTTTTTGGAGGTGTGCAGGTTCGGATCTTTGACTAGGTATTCGAAGTTTACCAAGTCGAGCTGTCCCGGTTTTACAAAGCTTATAAAGCGCATGCACTTTCGAGCCTTCCCAGTTGGCACTTCACTCCCTTCACGGCGCGAGCACGCACACGGAGCCTTAACGGGCCTTCAGAAGGTCACTTTTCATTCTCCATGCCGCGACGATGCCAGCGCCGTGCCTTCTTCTTCTCCCCGCGCCGCTACAACCTCCACCGCCGCGCCACGTCCACCTTCCACGCCGTGAGACCCTTAACGGGCGTACAGAGAAGTCGAGCTTCTTCAGATGCCACGCCGCGACAAGCCTAGTGCCGCGGCGATTCAGCCCCTTCACGCCGTGACCACTATGCCGCAAGATCCTTCACGCCGCCACATCAGCGCGTCGCGCCGCGGCAGGCCTCGCGCCGCGGCGCTAAACCTTTTAAAAGTCGCTTAATGTTTTGCGTTTAAAGAGGATCGAGCAAGGGTTTTGGATTCATTCGGCACTTTTCATTTTTCTCTCGTTTTTCATCAGACGAAAACATTGTTCTCTTTTTATCTTTGCTTATTTTGAGATTTTTGGGTGTGACACCCAAGGATTTTGATCGTGAATTTGGATTGTGCTTGAGATTCAACACTTAGACTTTTATTTATCGTAAGATTACTTCTCACTTTGATTATGAGTTTGGAGTATTTACTTTATACTATGTCTTGTGTTCATCTTGGCATGAGTGGCTAAATTCTTAAGCTATGGATAGGGGTGATTACTCGTACTCGTGTGCTTATCTTACCTGTGAAATTTGTTCAATCTTTTTGAGTTGATTTAAACCTAGGGTTGGATGCTTGATCACCATTCTGATCTAATTAATCGACTTGTAGAACCGAAAGGGGAGAAGTCGGTCGATTCAGGCTCGACTAGAGTAGGCTTGTTCGTAATTGTATTGCCTACGTGTTAATTGATTGGTTTAATTTGTCGTCTATATTTTTCCTCTTGTTACGAGAAGTTATTGAGGAATAATCTCTAGATGTGTAGGTTGATTGAATCATTTAGCCGAACGATTTTCTCTTGGTGTTCGAATTTGTTTAGAGTATAATCATCCCCGATTCCCTAGCCTTCGTACGTAGAAGAAACTCGTTCTAAGTTTTGTTAATTGTTTATTTGCATTGTTTGAGAATTATTAGTTGATAATTGAAAACCCAAATCATTGAATTAAAGTGTTTAAGAATTTATTTTCTTTTTCGTGTGACTGAATATCCGTACAAATAATCCGGCTGACCTTCCTTGAGACACGACCCGGGGATTGAATCCTCTGATTTAACTCCGGTAAAAATAATTACAACAACGGAATCCCATACGAATGGCTAACAATCATCATAATCACTATATCCTCAACATCGATACCTTCAGAACACACAGGTCTGTGAGATACCGTTGACAATGCCTCATTCCTTGACGACACGAGTAACAGTTCGTATGCGGTTTAGGAAGTATCGACTAGATATTCGGAAACAATCTCCTATCGCAGAATCGATCTCACAATTAGGGATGCTCGATAATCCCATACTAACGATCTAACCCCAATACCCTCTCACTCTTCGTAGGTCTCGATCCCTACGAAGTATACATAGTCTCCAATCGAGACTCGAGACACTGCCCAAAAACGATGCGGGACATATATCTCGCCATCTCGAGAGAATCTCGCATGAGGCAAAGGAAAACTAATCGACAAGCCTCATTTATCGAGAGTTATTGATTAGGGATTTCATACAACGCTTCGGTGGAACTTGGAGTCCTCAGTTTTATGTTCGAGAGGGAAGGTTCAAAAGGTCAACATACATGACAAAGAATACTAGTTTACCGACCCAAAAGAACATAATCGGTTCAAAGTTTAATGCACTGTCACTCGAGAGATGACACACACACTGGCGCTGAATAAGTGGGGCGCTGGGACGCGTGCGTGCACCTGTTCGGAGACCAGCTGCAAGGTCAAGGTTTGGCCATAAACACTGGCCTGGGGAGTTCCTGCGTTCGGTGATGGCAGCGGCAGCTCTCGTGCGAGTCAACGGTCGGCCACTGCAGTTGGCCTCACGTTTCTCAGCACGGGCGTGCGAGCTCGGCCACCACTTCGCGTGGCTACACCCAGTCAGATTCGGTGTTCAGTTTGGGGTACAATCAAGAAATTTTCAAATCCAGGGTTCGTAATGACCAAGGTAACCCGAAGAAAAAGGTTTTCACAAAATTTCCAAAACAATGAAATGTTAGGTTTCAACAAAAACATTTCCCCCAACATTTAGGTGTCCAACAATTTGAAAAGTCTCAAGGGTTTCAAATCATACAAAGCAATAAACCGAGTTCCAAGTTCACCACCCTTTTTCTAAATGATATAAAATCACACGAATTTTAACGATAGAAATAAGGGAAAAACATTCTCGAAGAGGTCGAACATCAGCTCTCCAGCCAGGAATATTACTAACTAGAGCTCATTACCAAATAACGGAATGGTATCTCGCTTGACTTTTCCGACTAACAGCGTCGGCCGCCACGTCAGCTCTAACTGATGTAGCTAAACGTGCCAGCAGTCCTAGACGAGTTCACTCTCACATACACTGCCTATAACTTCCACACTTCGAGATCTTAGCATAGAGCTTCTCTCGCAAGTGTTTCCGTTCAACAATACCACACCAACCAAACTAGGTCCATAAGCGTGCATTTAAACAGTAAATTTTATTTTCGAATGCACAACATGAATTTTTTAAAACATAACCCGCGCAGCGATTTTAAAATAAACACAACTTGCAGCACATATATCATATAATCATGATTCTAGTTGCATTTGAACCCTAAGGCATGCGTCTGCAATTCTTATGAAGACATCAAGAACAAATAAGGTCACTTACCAGGAGATTATTCAGCAAACATTCACAACAAAGTTGCAGTTAAAAATCTGGAAACATACGGCTGATAGGACCTCAGTATTTGCAAGATAAATGGAGCCACAGACATGCTTTTAAGGAGATTCAAAAACCAAAATTCATATAAATAAAATATATAAAACTTTGATGAAGACCCTATTGACAAATAATGATTTTATCATTGACTGTAAACATAAAACATTCGGTTCATAAAAACTGTCAGAAACCAACTCATGATACAAACAACGCCTCAGTAATTATCCTATAATTCATGTTACAGACCTTCAAATGACAAGATTCAAAAACCAATAGACAGCCAAGAAGCAAGTAAAAAATTTTCATGAAGACCTCAGAAGCAAATAATGGCATTTAGCATGTCATAAATCGACTAACATGATGATAGATGCAGTCCGGGAAACAAGAACATACTTGTGCACAACTTCAGTAAAATGGACACAACTCATATACACATAACATATTGACATGATTCTTGCATCCTTAGAAAACTAAGAGACATCCCTACTACTTTAATTTAGATCACCGAAGCAGATAAGGTCATTAAGAAGGGGCAAAATCGATTAACATCAGGAATCAATTTTCTGCCAAAAGTATAAACCCATCTCATGCATTTCCTAAATCGATTTAACACAACTCGAGCTTCAGACATCATATCAGCATGCGTTTTCCCTCACCAGAAAGCTAAGAATTAAACCTATAACTTTCATGAAGATCACTTTCACATTTGAGCACATTAAGACATGGTAAACAAGTCAGACATCTAGCACAACATGCTGCCGGGTTTTTACAGAAAAACTGTAAGCGCGATGTTTTGTAAAATTTATAGCTCATTTGTTTCAAACCGGAATAACATAATTCCAAAGCCCAGGAAAAGCCAACAAAAAAATACTACGATTCATATGAAGATTTCAACTTCAAATTACGGGTTCTTGAGGGTCATAATAGCAGCATAACAAAACAGCAAAAATCACAATAATTCATGAACTTCATTTCTATAATCCCAAATCCAAAGCAATTCAACGAAACCATCTAAGCATCACTTAACTACCATTAAACGCGCATAACAAGAGGCAGTAACATCGCATGATATCCCCAAAAACAACATTCTAAAACTCCCAATCACAACATAACACATAATAACAAGGGAAGGGATTAACGTCTAACATGTTTAAACACGATTTCAAAACAAAACATCATAGACCAAACGTGACTCACATGAATTCATGTACACCCTAAAATATGATTTCTAGCATATCATAACATAAGGTTCGACAGGAATTTCCAGCTTTTAACTAATCACATAAACATGCTTGATCATTAATAAACCACATAATCCTCATCTCATACTTAACTAGTCATGCTTCAAATTAACATGAACTTCAACAACTCATCGTATCACACATGCATAAAAACTCAGCCAAAAGTGCGATAACTGCATATATATCAACTCATCTCATAATTTTCAAAACCCGGCAAGGGTCCGAAGAAGGCGAATATATTCCCGGTCCTCATTGACTGAGTCCTACCAACAATGGTTACAGACTTCCGAATAACCCAACCACCTGGGACATCTTCGGTTGTCTCATTTAAGCCTTCTCTTTCAAGATGGCTGGCGAATGGTCCTTATGCGAGGACACTGAACTAAATCTTATAGCGAGAAAAAATGCTATGGGCAGAGCTAATCTTATTAACGACATACTCACAACAAGGAACCTCTAGAGTCAGAATATAAATCTACATCACTAGAGTTGAAGGTTTAACATAGGATTTTCAAATCACTAAAGACCATCATTGATCATAGGTGGATAGACGTTTCTAAGCCCCAAATAACAACATGACATATATATATCAGTTCACATCACAAGTAGTTTCATTGCTACTTATGTAAAACATACAATTCACATTATAAGTATTTTCATTAATACTTATATAAAACATACCCTTGAGTGGCACGGCATGACGAGGACGAGTGGTCGAACACAAGGTCTAAAACACATTATCACATAAATATGTGATTCGCATATAGAGCAGTCTACAGAAATGTAGACCTCGCTCTGATACCAAACTGTAACACCCCACTTTGATTTTAAAAAAATTCCAGACTTTCCAAAAATCAATAAAACATTTTCGAAGTCATTTTCGAAATCATGGGCAATATTCACAACAATTACATAGTCCAAGTCTTATCTGGACTCACGGGGATTCATAAACCCGGTTTTCACAAGGTTTTCATTAACCCATTTCACAACATCTCACAAGATATTCAACTTAATCATAACAGCATGAATAATCAAAATAAACATGATATTCAATACAACACGCATCATGAATATCCAAATCATCATAGGTTCACCAAAAATATCATGAATGCAACAATTCCAAACATAGGGTTGAAAAACCGTTTCAATATGTCTCGTAAAACTCAAACATAGGTACATAAAATGCGAAAGCAAAAGAAATAAATCAATGACCACCCACTCGTCTTTGCCTCGTCATCCGTCACATGCTTAACCTGCATCCGTGAAGAGACAGGTGGGAGTGAGCACATATGGGATCTGCAGTGCTCACCACTATGCATATGAACAATATATAATATGTTAAGATAGTACGGTCGCAGTATGAACATAAATAATAACAACATGTCTCATCTCCTACACAATATCACATCAATTCACATTACTCTTGTGCACATCTATCGCTAGCCGCAGAACGGGGATTCATTACCCGAAGGCGGGAGTACATGCCACGCTACGGACACGGCCTTCCATATGGGCTTACGTACCTCACAAGGGCACGGTCATATCAGGACGTAAGGAGATTGCCACACAAGGGCACCATACCTTAACTCGACGGGGACAACCGTATCAACGGCCGTAACAGCTCACATCGATAGGCTACATGCTCATATGCATACATAGATCATACCAATTCACACATTTAAACACATATGGCATAGACATTTTAGAATAACAAACCCACCTGGTTTGAAGCAAAAGATTTGCACGAGGATCACGTGTAGGTAGAGAGCTTGGCTCGTCAAACACCTACAATAATTATGAGGATTCTATAAACAACTATCCGACCCAAGGAAAACACATACAATAACATTCTCTTAGCCGAAACCGTATCGACTAAGTGATTCGTGGAAATTCCTAATTGGAATTTTGAACCTTGGTTAAACCGTCTAGACCCGAAAAACCAATTACAAGTCATATATAACACATATAGCATGCTTGACATGTAAAATAAACTAACGGGTCAAAAGGGCAGTCAACCAAGTTGGGAAATAGGTCAACCGGGGTGCTGTCCGGGGCGCTAGCACGGGCTGGGCGCGGACCGGCACTGGACAGCAACCCGGTTTGAGATAACTTCCGAACTTTTTCAAAATCTACTCGATCAAACTCAATGAAATTTTTACGACATATTATAGACCCAAAAACACACATGTGCACCAAAAATCAGCCTCAAAAAATCATTTTATCCTGGGAAGACAATTTTTGTAAAATTTCAGCCAAGGAGTAAAAATTCAAGTTCCCCAAGTAAATGTTCGAGTTTATAAATGAAATTTTAACAAAAGCAGTTTAACACAGAGAATAACAACATATCCAAAATTCAGCACATTTGGAGAAGAATTCGAGTTTATATGATTTTATTAAAATTCTGACCAGAACATAAGTTCCACAAATCACATAGCTACAGGTCGAGATTAGACTTGAAATTCTTACACAAGGTACATCATCAATAGAGGTCCAACATATAAAAAATTCACCATATTATGACAAGAACTCGATTTATTATGATTTTTCAAAGATTCAACAGCAGACTCGGATTTAAAAATCCATATCTCATAGAATATACATCAAAACGACCCAAGGTCTTCACCATCAGACCAAGAACATTCCAAAGGTCAACACTCCAGGGTTTTCACGAATTTCACACATGTCCTTCAGTTTCGACCTTAAACCGAAAAGGCGATCACAATTCGACATTACAACATAACCAATTAATCCCCAAAGCACATTATATCAACCAAACAACACCATGTATACACATACATATCAAAAATAGGTCCAGAGTAAGCAACTCATTACCGTACTCCAAATGGGAGACGTGAAGACGGTGTACAAGGCTGGACACGGGCTCGTTGGCGTGCGCGGGGGATGCTCGACGGCTCGCAATGGCCGAGGGGATGCGAGGGACGGGGATCGATTTTAAAGAGAGAGAGAAAGGATGGAGGCTGGTGGGAGAGGAGGGTTTACGTGAGAAAAATAGAGAGGAGAGAAGAGGGAACTCATATATATAGACCTAGGGTACATGTCTTGCCAATCAAGCCAAAAAAAAGGCGGACCAGGCGCGGGTTCGGTTCTGAACTAAAGGTCCAGTTTTCACTCATTTAAAAGGGCCGAAGGCCACCTTATAAGGGCTGGAACGAGTCGGTTCGAGATTTGGTTCGCGAAGGTTCGAAAATAAAATAGAACGGACAACAATTCAGTTTACGCAATTAAACCGAAAATTCGAACGGTGAACGATAAAATAAAATCGAACGACTTTTAAAATTATATTATCTACATAATAATATAATTTTAAGCATATAATCAAGGCATATAAATAATAAAATAAAATGTCATTTATTAGAATAATTCAGAAAAATCCAATATCCGAACGGGGCATTGCACTTCCGGTGTTAGTAAATCTCAAATCAAGAGGGATGGCCTTAGACATAATATGCAAATTTTGTGGGGAGGCTGAGGAAACAGAAGAACTCATGTTCTTTGAATGCAGAAGAGCACAAGTGATATGGAAGTTACCTCCGATTTCATGGGAAGGGCTGCAGACAGAGACCAAGTCCCTTAAACATTGGTGGACAAGACTCTGCACTATCAACCACAATCTAACAGCTGAGCAAAGAATACAACTCTCCTGCTATTTGCTGTGGTGGATGTGGAAAACACATAATTTGTGGCTTTTTGACAATAATTGGAGGACAGAGATGCATGTGGTTTCACTAGCTTAGAGGGAGTGGTCTGAATTCTCTTTTATTCCTAGTTAGTTTGGACTCTAGCCCCTGTACAACTTTTTTGTTGATTTTCATTTTGTTGTAGGTAGTCTTTTTCTGTCTTTTCTTGTTGTAGGTTTTGTTAGTTTGCTAGGTCATGTTGGGGGTACATGTCTTTTCTTGTTGTAGGTTTTGTTAGTTTGCTAGGTCATGTTGGGAGTACAGTGGCAAACTAATTTTTCTTGCAGGACTTTATAATAGCTGCTGGAATTGTTTCTACATCATGGATTCAAGGGCTTGTCTTTGCCATGAGTAGTGATTGATGTGTAGTTAGGAGTTACGGGCTCCTTCTGATTGTAAGGCCTTAGTGCACTGGTATGTATGGCTTATAAGCCAAAACTGCAACAACCCGCTATTTTAGGGCCAGTTTGTCGCAATTTCTTTTTCGAAAATACTTATACGATTTCGAAATTCTTTGCAAACTGTTCGGGTTGCCGCTAAAAACTTACATGTTAAAAGTCCGTTTCCCTTTTTAATCTAAGTCTAATGACTGGTTTAGACTTTTTAGAAAAATCAGATTTTAAATCTTTTGTCATAACCTGCAAGTTTAGCTGGACCCGTTCGATGCTGGCGAACAGGGTAAAACGTTTAAGTTTTGAAAAATATCATCATGCAAATTCGAACCAAAAGTAGCGTCGCGGAAATTATAAAATGCGTGGAAATGATTTAATTATACAGAGGTAGATAATCAAATGTCCACGAATCGCTAGCTGTGCCGAAGCCACGAGCACAACCACCACTGCTGGACTCACGCCTGCCCACCGACCCTGTCATCTGAAAAATAAAGTGGGGGTGAGTACTGATCCTCTTGTACTCCATAAAAACCCATACTAAAGTAAACAACAATATTAATAACGATATCACAGAACAGGTATATATGAGTACTCAAGTCTCCCGGACAACTGGGCCGGTAACTGAACTGAACTTTCCGGACAACTGGGCCGGACCGTGTGCACACTCCGATGGAAAATTAAGGCAACTGGCATCCACCGGAACCTAGGGGAGGACTTCTGGGCCTCGACCCTAAGCGGATAAACAGCTAGGCCTCGGATGGGCAATTAAGGCAACTGGCCTCCACCCTTGGCAACTCACATACATACCTCGACGTGATATCAGATATTAAACTCAATGTACTACCCAGGCTGGGTTCCCACCTAATCTGTTTGAAAATAATGTAAGTGTTGCGGTGCTGGTAGCCGACTCATCAAGCTACATAAAAATATACGCAAACAAAAATATACTAAGTACTATGCTCGTCATATGCTCAATAATATGCTAAGATGCTCGTTTTTATCTGATAGCTTATCCGGTTATTTAGGAACGTTCTAGGGCTCACAAAAATAATACTAAGTTCGGAACTTAGACCGACATGCTTAACTGATCTGGTTTGGCTCGAAAAATACTTAGATTTTGGAATAAAATCTAGGACCGAAATAATCGAACCAAAACTGACTCGAACCGCCGGTCGAACCGGCCGGTTCGCTGACTGGCTGGACTGCCGGCTCACTGCGGCCGGGCGCTCACTCGGACTGACCGGCATCGGTCCTGTGCCGGGCCTGCTGGGGCCCCGGCAGAAATCTTTTGCGACTAACTCGGGATGCTACTCAAACTCATTTTTCTAAAAATCTGTTTATCTTTAAACTTAGTCTAGTACTTCTTTAGACATAAAAAAAACAGATTTATTTAAACTTACATTTAACTATATCATATTCATACTTCTGAAATGATAAAAACTTGAAATCTGAAATTTATTAAAATGCAAGTTCAAGTCTTAATATGCGTAGCGGAAATACTTAAAAACGTGAATAATTATACAGACATATCAAGTTCATAATAAATGTCCACTGAAAGAAGTGCACGACCACCACCACCACATATCGAGCTCACACCTCCGGCCCGACCTTGTTACCTAAACAACACAATGGGGGTGAGTACTGATCCTTTTGTACCCCGAAAACACCCATACTAAAGTAAACAACAATAATAATACAATATCATGATCGTTGGTATATAACTGGACTGGAAATCTTTTCCAGTAACTGAAACTGAATCTGGCCGATATCTGATCGGATACTTGTGCACAATCTGATGGATATTTCTCAAGGCAACTAAGGGCCTCCATCAGAACTTAGGATATACTCTAAGGCAACTGAATGCCTACTCATCCCAAGCGTATAAACTTAAACTGTATACATACCTCGGACATGATATCAATATTATACTCAATGTAATACCCAGTCTGGGTTCCCACCTTTCTTCTTTTGAAACTTTGAAAAGCGTAAGTGTTGTTCTTTGGTAGCTAACTCCTCAAGCTACATAACAATATAAAAAAATATACTAAGTATTATGCTCGTATACTCAATAATATGCTGGGATTCTTAACTCTACCAGATAACTTATCCGAATCTTAAAGATATTCATTAAACATGCTATTGCTCAAATAAATACTAAATCATTGAAAAACCAAACTTTTCTTAAACTTTTACTCAAGGTCAAATACTTAACCCATATAAATCATATCTTTAAAAATCTTAGATATTGGCTTATACTCGCATGTCCCTTAAATAACTCGTATGTGAAGATAAACTAAATTTCACATTAGACTTAATTGAATACATGAACTCAAAACATGCTCAACTTTTACCAATATCATATACATGATTTATACAGATTTTTAATCTATCAAACTTGTCTTAAACTTGCTTGATATTAAAATCTCAAACTTGATACTTATTCAATACAAGTTTTTATCATAACAATAAATTATGATATTGATATACTAGACTTGAAACAATTTTATAAAATCACATACTCAACATATTGAGCTGAAACTTGGTCAAATTGCTCATCATTCATATAAGAATTTTTCCTAAAAATTCCATTTTAAAAACTCAACCATGTACTGAATACTCTTGCATATAAAATCATCTTGACATGTATGCCATATAAATATTTTAACTCGTCCATTTCTCAACATAAAATCATGAAATTTGGCAGTCATGTTCTTAACCCATATATAAGCATGTCGTAAAAATTTCATAATTTTATCATCCGTATATATCGAGTTATTAAAATTTTAAAGTCACAGCTGAAATAAAGAACATAAAATTCAACTTGCATGCTTAACTTCAAAAATTTATAACTCAAGCTATACTATGCCAAATGACATAATTCTTTCACTTATATACTCAGCACTTACACAAGAAATATCCATAATACGCTTAACATGCCAGGTTATGCATATCATGCTCAAATTCAAATCAAAACAGTACATATATAACATGTGATTGTGCTGAAAACAACTTATCATTTTTTTTTATTTTTTTTTTCATGCTTAAAATTTCTTTAAAAATTGAATATATATATATGGCATGAAAATACATCAATATTCACTTACTATAACATATGATAAAAAGGTAGCATCTAACCTTCTTCAAGAAATTTGAAAATGAAACTTCGGAAGTTGATCTCAACTTATCTTCGTCAAGATTTCTCTCGATTTATCTCTCTTTCTTACCCTCTATATCTAAGACTTTGCTTATTATGATGTGAATTTCGAGCCTATGCTGATGCTCCTTTATATAGGGTAGCAAAGGAGACAACATCACCTTCTTTACATCAACACTCCATCATAACAAACACCATAGGCCCCTTATCATTAATGTTTTTCTAAAATCTTGCACAAAGATGATTAAGCCTTGATAAGTACTTGTAATGCATGATTTATCTTGCATATATCAAGACAAACCTTCTTCCTTTGACCATGCCTCGAAATTAATCTAAAATGGCTCATTTATCCCTTAAAAATACTTAGAAAAATTTTATAAAAATAAATAAAGATAAAGAATGGAAATCATAACTTGTAAACATAACAAATCTATAGTCAATACTTAGAAAGGCCCATCATGTGATCCTAATCTGATTTCCATGATAATATTCGTGACTTAATGAAAAATTTCCAATTTACAGAACCGAATTCTGACTTAAAACGAACGGTTACCGAAAAATCGAAAATTCTAAAAATTTCAGATTTCCATCTTTTGCTTTTGGCCTTTTTCCTTTTTATGTTGAGAAATTTTAACTCTTATTAATGATCTTGAAACTTGTAAAAATACAAGAAAATAAATTTTTCGGAAATGAAATCGGACTTAATTATAGACTACAACTGAACATCGAAAAAACTCGAAACTTGCGAATATAATTTCGAATATACTCTTAATAATATAAATAGACCTTCTTGTCTAAATAACTTCTACTTAATCCTTATAACTTATCAATCAAATCATATAAGTCACATAAAATACTTAGGCAATTTATAACATTTACTCGACTAACTCAATTTAATGAAAAACGATTCCGATTTAACTTTAATGTCGAGCCAACTGAAAATTAAAATTCTAAGAGATTTATTAAGGCTTGGAAATATAAAAGATCATTATTAATAAAAGTAAAATAGTTCTAACTTAGAACTGAAATAATTACTTTTATTAATTACTGAATGGGATATTACAACTGGTGCCACTAGGTGCTACTGGGCACGGTCCGGGTGCTGCTAGGTGCGGCCAGAGGCTGCTGGCACGGGCACGGGCACGGGCACTGCTGGTGCCTCTTGGGCGTGACTGGGCGCTACCGAGGCCAGCTAAGGCGCTGGAGTGCTCCTGGGCACGACTGGGCTCGGGTCTGGCACGGCTATGTGCGGACAGACCCTTACTCGCGCGGACTGGGCGCGGCTGAGACTGTCAGGGCACTGGCGGGCTACCCTGGGCACGCGGGCGTGCTGCTGGGCACGTCCCGAGCCAACTGCGTGATCGGACGTGCTGCTGGGCACGACCCGAGGCCTCTGAACACGGCTCAGGTTCACTGAGGCACAGTACTGGACACTCGGCGTGCGGCTGGCACGACCCGAGGTCCACCTCACGTGTCACGAGCGGCTAGCTCGAGGTCACGCGTGAACTGGCACTAAGGTCACTGGGCGCGGCTGGCGCCGAGACCTCGCTCTCGGGCACGGACAGGCACTGTTGGGCGCTGTCGTGCAGACTGGGGGCTGCTGGGCCTCGCGCCTGCTGGGCGCGGGCACTAGACAGAGGCGCGGCCTGGCCCCTTGGTGGACCTCCGGCTACTTTTCCGGTGACAATGGACTCTATCCAACATAACATGATATAAGACATGTAAATATGCCAAGAAAAGCTAGGGCAACTTGGTTGGATTTATACTTGGTCCGGTAGGGCCGATATGGCTCGTACGGACCCTAGGTCACCGAACAAACTTACTTAACTTATAAATATACTTATGGCCGAATTTAATTCATCAAAAATCATGACTTTAAGGGCTGGGACAATGGCTATAACTCGCATGTACATAGGCTTGGGTTCGAAGGTGAAAATAACTCAATTTCATTAACAACTTGACCGAACCATTGAACTCAAAACATGCCTATCTTTTCCCAATGACATATACATGATTTTTGAGGGATAATGAGCTATGAAAAACGGCCTACTCATGCTTGTACTTAAAAATCTGAATTTAAGGGCTTATTTTTCAAAAATTCGAAACTCATCTTTAAGCATGCTCATGAACTCATTTTCCTACATGATAATTCCTATTTTATCATGTTATAGCTGAGAAAAATGAAAAACACGAGTTTACCTTTCACCAAACTCGAAATGGTGCTAGGTGCTCTCTCTCGTGCTCTACTCGCGGCCTAAGGCTCTTGGTTCGACTTGGAGGATGAAATGGCTGAGATGGTTGAGCTCCAAAGACTTAGAAAAATCCAATAAACTCTTGGAAAGTGCTAAGTCTCAAGAGAACTCGGATTGAACAAGTGGAACTCGGCCTCTCCCTTGCTCGAACACACGCGCGCGGTTATGGCCTCAAATGGTGCCCTCTATTTTTCTAAACTTTCCTCTCAAAATACTTGAGTTCTCTAAGTGTCCAAGAGCTGAAAAAATGCTGGGGAGAGAGGTTTTAAACGTGGTCATGAGATAAAGGGACCAAGACTCCAAAAGTGGGGGGACAAGTCCACCTTCACGCGTGCCTAGGTGTTGGAGATGTCTTGGAGTGACCTTGGACATGCTTGCACGTTTTGGGGACATGTCTTTCTGACTTTTGGGCTGACCAAAGTGGTCAAAAAGTGGAGGGAACATGTTGGTCTTGGTTGCTTGACCGAGGTCCCAAAAATGGGGGACATGTCCACCCACACGTGCGCCTAGGTGGAGGACAAGCCTTGAGTGGTCTTGGAATGGCTTTGGACATGCTTCCACGTTTTAGGGGACCTTGTTGCTGACCTTGAGCTGCCCAAGACGTCCAAATGGTGGAGGGAACAAGGCTGGTCTTGTGGAGGTGAGTGGAAGGGGACCAAGAGACCACTTTTCCTTAAATTGGGGAAGCACTTCACATAGCACTAGACCCTTGTCCCTTGACTTGGCTTGGACCAATTCAAGACCTGAACTCACCCCACTTTTCCTTCTTAAAATTTGCATGGTGTGGGCCAAGATGTTTGGGCTCGGGTTTTCTCACCTTGGGCCACGGATTAGGCCTTGCGTGCGGGCTGGGCGCGGCATCGCGGGCGCGTGGGCTGGCCGCGGTTTGGGCTGGAAAAAGCCAACTCTTTGGGCCGAAAATAACTCCCATGCTGGACTAATTAATGGTTGGTCTTGTAGCCAAAAACACTTAGAAAAATCCCATGGAAATAATGGCCGGGACTAGGCCTCGAGCACCGACTCGCGCGAGGCTTAGGCGCGTGGCCCTAGGGCTCGGTACACATGGTCCCTTTGGACCGAGGGACTAGCTTGGTTCTTGGTTAAGTAATGGCTGGACTCATGAGCCATTATACTTAGAAATATTCCACTAAGGCTCTACTATAGCCAAGATCTTGACTCGCACAAAACTTAGAACGAGTGACTTGGCACCACACACGAGCTAGGTGCGGGTAACTTGGCCGAGGAAAGATACTTGGTTCTAAGGCTCAACAATATTGACCTCATACTTAGAAAAATTCTAAGTAAGTCTACAAGCACGACTAGGGCTTGATCAAGACTCGAGACTTGACTATGCGCGAACTAGGCGCAAAACTCGCGACCGAACTTACTGGGTTCAGGGCATGGCTTAACTTAGACGATTTATCGAAACATACTTGGATTCGATATTCGTCAACTGGAAATAATTAATCCCGACTGAATAAAATCCATCGCTAAAATAAATGGACCGGAATTAATAACTGGGATTGAATAGCAGAATAACTGGGCTCGAAACTCGACGAGCCATATTAATAAAAGGAAATAGTTCAAACTGGGAACTAAACTGTCACTTTTATTAATAAAGGAACTGGGCTATTATAATCTACCTCCCTTAAAAATATTTCCGTCCTCGGAAATGCTAGAACTGAAAATACATAGGACTGGATACAATCAGAACTCAAAATCTGGAAAACGAGCTCTAATATTGGCTTCGCGCTCCCAAGTGGCGTCTGACTCTCCGTGGCGATTCCATCTAATACGAACGAGGAGAATGTCTCTCTTACTGAGCCGGTGGATCTTACGATCCAAAACTGCTACCGGCTTCTCCTCGTAAGTCAAATCTGACTTAATCTGGAGCTCTTGGTGCTGAAGCACATGCTCTGGATCGCACACGTGCGGGCGCAACATCGAAATGTGAAACACATTATGCACGCTGGCCAACTCAGGAGGCAATGCCAATCGATAGGCTACTTCGTCCACTCGCTCAAGAATCTCGAACGGACCTATATATCGTGGATGCAGCTTCCCTCTCTTCTCGAAGCGAACGACACCTCTCATGGGTCGAACCTTCAGGAACACTTTCTCTCCAGGCTCAAACTGCAACTCTCGCCTGTGCTTGTCGGCTGAGGACTTTTGCCGACTCTGGGTTGTCTTGAGCCTCTCCCTGATCAAGGCTACCTGCTCAACTGTCTCCTCGATCAACTCCGGACCGAGTACTTGTCGCTCTCCGACGTCATCCCAATAAAGGTGCGAACTACACTTGCGGCCATAAAGTGCTTCGTAGGGGGCCATTTGAATCGACGCCTGATAACTGTTGTTATAGGCGAACTCGATTAGTGGCAACCACTTCTCCCACTTATCACCTCTGTCCAGAATCAAGGCTCGAAGCATATCCTCGAGCGTCTGGATCGTCTTCTCAGACTGGCCGTCTGTCTCTGGATGGTAAGCCGAACTGAACTTCAACTGGGTGCCCATTGCCTCATGCAAACTCTCCCAGAATCTGCTGGTGAATCTGGGATCTCGATCAGACACAATCGAAACGGGAACTCCGTGGAGTCGGATGATCCCACGGGTATATATCTCGGCTAACTTCTCCATCGACATAGTCATCGTCGCAGGCATAAAGTGGGCGACCTTCGTCAACCTGTCCACTACTACCCAAACTGCGTCGTGCTTCTCGGACGACCTAGGTAGTCCCGTGACAAAGTCCATAGTCACCTCTTCCCACTTCCACTGGGGAATCTCAAGTGGCCGTAGCAGACCTAATGGGCTCTTGTGCTCGGCCTTAACCTGCTGACAGGTCAGGCACTTCCTCACGAAGTCTGCTACATCTATCTTCATTCCTCGCCACCAGAACGACTTTTTCAAGTCTTGGTACATCTTTGTACTCCCAGGGTGGGCTAGGTATGGTGCACTGTGGGCCTCAGTCAGGATCTCCTTGTTCAGTGCCTCGACATTCGGCACCACAATCCTTCCCCTGTACTCCAAGGCACCATCTGTGCCTCAGTAAAAGTCCTATACTCCACCGGCGTGAATCTTCCCTCCCATCGTACGAATGAAATCGTCAAAGGATTGATCCCGCCGGATTCTATCTCGTAGCGTGGGCCACACTCTCATCGCTCGCATACCTCCCACAACTGGCAACTTGGGAGGCGAGTCAACTACTTCGAGCTACATCCGGGCGAACTCATGAATTAACTGGCGCTGCTGAGTGATGACACAAGCCAACTAACCCCTAACCTTTCGGCTTAGGGCGTCTGCTACTATGTTCGCCTTCCCCGGATGGTACTGAATAGTGCAGTCATAATCTTTCATAAGCTCCAGCCATCGCCTCTGGCGCATGTTGAGCTCCTTCTGTGTGAAGATATATTGCAGGCTCTTGTGATCAGTGTAGATCTCACACTGACCACCGTACAGATAATGCCGCCAAATCTTGAGTGCATGCACAATCGTTGCCAACTCTAGGTCGTGCGTAGGATAATTCTGCTCATGGGGCTTCAACTGACATGAAGCGTACGCAACGACTTGGCCATCTTGCATCAGCACACACGCAAGACCCTGCTTCGAAGCATCACTATAGATGGTGAAACCTCGAGTAGGATCCAGAATAGTCAGCACTGGAGCCGTCGTAAGCCTCTGTTTGAGCTCCTGAAAGCTCTCCTCACAACGACTCGTCCACTCAAACTTCATAGATTTCTTTGTCAACTTGGACAAGGGAAGGGCAATCTTCGAGAACCCCTCAATAAATCTGCGATAATACCCTGCTAGACCGAGAAAACTGCGGATCTCGGTTGGACTCTTGGGCGCTGACCAGTTTCGAACTGCGGCAATCTTCGCTGGATCCACTTCTATGTCTCTCTCGGTGATAATGTGGCCTAGAAATGCCACTCTCTTCAGCCAAAATTCACACTTGGAGAACTTGGCGTACTTTTCTCGCCTAAGGGTCCCGAGAACAACCCTCAGATGCTGTTCGTGCTCCTCCAGACTCTTGGAGTAGACCAAAATGTCATCGATGAAGACGATAACAAACTGATCCAAGTACTGGTGGAACACACGGTTCATCAACTCCATGAACACCGCTGGTGCGTTGCTCAGACCGAACGGCATGACCACGAACTCGTAATGACCGTATCTCGTCCGGAAAGCGGTCTTGGCTACATCGGACTCCTTAATCTTCAGCTAATGGTAGCCTGAGCGTAAATCGATCTTGGAAAATATACAAGCTCCCCTCAGCTGATCGAACAAATCGTCTACCCGGGGAAGCGGATACTTATTCTTCACCGTTAACCGGTTGAGATCCTGGTAATCGATGCACATCCTCATAGATCCGTCTTTCTTCTTGACGAATAGGACGGGTGCTCCCCAAGGTGAGACGCTCGGTCGGATGAAACCGAGTTTCAACAGCTCCTCAATCTGCGTCTTCAACTCCTGCAGCTCCTTCGGTGCCATTCTGTATGGAGCCTTCGACACCGGTTCTGCTCCTGGCATGAGATCAATGGTGAATTCCACCTGCTTGCTCGGTGGTCCTCCTGGTAGCTGGTCTGGGAACACGTCTACAAACTCACGAACAACTGGAACGTCATGAGGTGTCTGTGCTCTCGACCCCTCCTCCACAAGGCTCACCAGATAAACCTGACAATCTCCTCTGCGTAGAATCTTCCTCGCCTTCACCATGGAAACGACATGAGGTAGGGTTCGCATCTTCGAGCCGAAAAATGTAATCTGTCTGTCCTCCGGAAGATGAAGAATAACCTCCCGGTCGTGGCAACGAATGTCTGCTTGATAACGCGTCAACCAATCCATACCGAGAATGAGATCGAAATCCCTCATCTCGATAACGTAAGCTTCGTCATGCAAAACTCAACCGCCGATACTAAGGCTAAGGTTCTCTGCCTTGGAGCTCGTCGCTATCTTCCTCCCCGAGGCTAGACTCACCTCGAGAGGGTCAACAGTGTCCATGGGCCGAACTCCAATGGCCTCTAAACATCGAGTCGACAGAAACGAGTGCGTCGCACCAGTATCGAACAGGGCAAATATAGGCATATCATTTAAAATAATCATCCCAGACATAGTACCTGGGTGCTGCTCTACCTCGGCCTGCTCGACGGTGTAGACTTGTGCCTGCTATCCTCGCCTCTGCTGCTGAGGTGGCCTCTGCTACTGCTGCTGCCGGGGCGGCTGCTGAGGCTGCTGCTGCTGCTGCCTCTCGGGGCAATGCCGGATGGCATGCCCTGGCCTCCGACAGTGGAAGCAAACGTTCTGTCCAGCAAGACACTCTCCGTGGTGAGGACGTCCGCAGGTGCCACATGTTGGAATCTGTGGCTGCCTCTGCCTGTTCCTCCGGTCATTCTGCTGACCCCGCAGCTTCCTCTCGTTCTTGGGCTTCGCCTGCTGAACAGGCGCTGGCTGAGCTGGTGGCAGAGCTGGGTACTGAGCTAGGGGCCGAACTGAGGGCTGGACTAACGGCTACACCTGGTCCATCCAAAGACTGGCCTCCGTCTCCTGAGCCTTGGCGACAACATCCGCGAAGGACTGAATGCCATGACCCGCTACATGGTGACTGATCGCTGGTAGCAGACCATCACGGAAGAGTCTCGCTTTCTTCGGCTCGGTGTCCACGAAGCAGGGGACAAAGGTGCTGAAACGGGCAAACTCCCGCTCATACTCATCCACGGAGCGGTGGCCCTGCTTGAGCGCCAAAAACTGGAGCTCCATCTCTACCTTGTAGGTGTCAGGGTAATACTTCTCCCTGAGCATCTCCTTGAACTGGGGCCATGTAAGGTTCTCCTTCTGGCCAAGGCGCAGAGCCCAGTAGCCGTTCCACCATAGACGGGCATCTCCCGTCATCTGAAGCTGAGCACAGAGGATACTGTGCCTTTCTGAGCACTCGATGATCTCGAATATCGCTTCGAGACCTTGGATCCACTCATCAACTAGGCATGGATCCCCTTGCCCCGTAAACTTGTCGGGGGTGTAGCCGCGGAACTGGGCGACTACCTCTGCCTGAGATAATTCCCGCTGAGCCTGACATCCACGGCGAGCCATCTGATAAATAAGCCGCGGTTGGGTCAGAAATAGGGGTGGAATTGAATAAGGCTGAAAGGATGCGCTGATTACTGGAAAAGGAACAAATTTCTTGACGAGTTGCTAACTCGAAAAGCTAGAGTTCAAACTAGGGTTCGAACTAGAGTTCTGACTAGAATTCTGAATACTGGTATACTTAAGACTGCTAGGAGTCCATCTTACTGATCTTAGAGCATCTAGAGTTCGGATTATCTGAATCCTATTGAGCATAGACTTAGTACAGTTTGCTTATACAAACTTTGAAAAATTTTGGCAGCACTTACCTGGTGGTCGGCGCGACGTGAGTGTGGTGTGGTCGGGTTTTTCTGAAATTTCCTGTCTCTTAAGTATTCAGAAACACAAAAGGTGCTCTGATACCAATTGCAACAACTCGCTATTTAGGGCCAATTTTTCGCAATTTCTTTTTCGAAAATACTTATACGATTTCGAAATTCTTTGCAAACTGTTCGGGTTGCCGCTAAAAACTTACTTGTTAAGAGTCCGTTTCCCTTTTCAATCTGAGTCTAATGACTGGTTTAGACTTTTTAGAAAATCAGATTTTAAATCTTTTGTCGTAACCTGCAAGTTTAGCTGGACCCGTTCGATGCTGGCGAACAGAGTAAAACGTTTAAGTTTTGGAAAATATCATCATGCAAGTTCGAACCAAAAGTAACGTCACGGAAATCATAAAATGCGTGGAAATGATTTAATTATATAGACGTAGATAATCAAATGTCCACGAATCGCTAGCTGTGCCGAAGCCACGACCACAACCACCATTGCTGGACTCACGCCTGCCCGCCGACTCTGTCATCTGAAAAATAAAGTGGGGGTGAATACTGATCCTCTTGTACTCCATAAAAACCCATACTAAAGTAAACAACAATATTAATAACGATATCACAGAACAGGTATATATGAGTACTCAAGTCTCCCGGACAACTGGGCCGGTAACTGAATTGAACTTTTCGGACAACTGGGTTGGACCGTGTGCACACTCCGATGGGCAATTAAGGCAACTGGCCTCCACCGGAACCTAGGGGAGGACTTCTGGGCCTCGACCCTAAGCGGATAAACTGCTAGGCCTCGGATGGGCAATTAAGGCAACTGGCCTCCACCCTTGGCAACTCACATACATACCTCGAAGTGATATCAGATATTAAACTCAATGTACTACCCAGGCTGGGTCCCCACCTGATCTGTTTGAAAATAATGTAAGTGCTGCGGTGCTGGTAGCCGACTCATCAAGCTACATAAAAATTATAAGCAAACAAAAATATACTAAGTACTATGCTCGTCATATGCTCAATAATATGCAAAGATGCTCGTTTTTATCTGATAGTTTATCCGGTTATTTAGGAACGTTCTAGGGTTCACAAAAATAATACTAAGTCCGAAACTTAGACTGATATGCTTAACTGATCTGGTTTGGCTCGAAAAATACTTAGATTTCGGAATAAAACTCGGACCGAAATAATCGAACCAAAACTGACTCGAACCGTCGGTCGAACCGGCCGGTTCGCTGACTGGCTGGACCGCCGGCTCGCTGCGGCCGGGCGGTCGGGCGCTCACTCGGACTGACCGGCATCGGTCCCGTGCCGGGCCTGCTGGGGCCCTGGCATGGCGCTGGGCACGAGCTGGGTGCGACCGGCCTCGGTGCTAGGCGCTGCTGGGCGCGGGC
>BKCP01004838.1:675979-707030 GCA_008636005.1 Striga asiatica
GGGCCTCGCGCCTGCTGGGCGCGGGCACTGGACAGAGGCGCGGCCTGGCCTCTGCGACACGGCCTGGCGCTGCGCGCGCTATGTGCGTGGCCAGCGACCGTGGCCGGTCCTTGCAGGACCTTCGGCTACTTTTCCGATGACAATGGACTCTATCCAACATAACATGATATAAGACATGTAAATATGCCAAGAAAAGCTAGGGCAACTCGGTTGGATTTATACTTGGTCCAGTAGGGCCGATATGGCTCGTACGGACCCTAGGTCACCGAACAAACTTACTTAACTTATAAGAATACTTATGGCCGAATTTAATTCATCAAAAATCATGACTTTAAGGGCTGGGACAATGGCTATAACTCGCATGTACATAGGCTTGGGTTCGGAGGTGAAAATAACTCGATTTCACTAACAACTTGACCGAACCATTGAACTCATAACATGCCTATCTTTTCCCAATGACATAAACATGATTTTTGAAGGATTATGAGCTATGAAAAACGGCCTACTCATGCTTGTACTTAAAAATCCGAATTTAAGGGCTTATTTTTCAAAAATTCGAAACTCATCTTTAAGCATGCTCATGAACTCATTTTCCTACATGATAATTCCTATTTTATCATGTTATAGCTGAGAAAAATGAAAAACACGAGTTTACCTTTCACCAAACTCGAAATGGTGCTAGGTGTGCTCTACTCGCGGCCTAAGGCTCTTGGCTCGACTTGGAGGATGAAATGGCTGAGATGGTTGAGCTCCAAAGACTTAGAAAAATCCAATAAACTCTTGGAAAGTGCTAAGTCTCAAGAGAACTCGGATTGAACAAGTGGAACTCAGCCTCTCCCTTGCTCGAACACACGCGCGCGGTTATGGCCTCAAATGGTGCCCTCGATTTTTCCAAACTTTCCTCTCAAAATACTTGAGTTCTCTAAGTGTCCAAGAGCTGGAAAAATGCTGGGGAGAGAGGTTTTAAACGTGGTCATGAGATAAAGGGACCAAGACTCCAAAAGTGGGGGGACAAGTCCACCTTCACGCGTGCCTAGGTGTTGGAGATGTCTTGGAGTGACCTTGGACATGCTTGCACGTTTTGGGGACATGTCTTTCTGACTTTTGGGCAAACCAAAGTGGTCAAAAAGTGGAGGGAACATGTTGGTCTTGGTTGCTTGACCGAGGTC
Source organism: Striga asiatica (assembly GCA_008636005.1). Lineage (NCBI taxonomy): Eukaryota > Viridiplantae > Streptophyta > Magnoliopsida > Lamiales > Orobanchaceae > Striga > Striga asiatica. Next base: position 677,149 of record BKCP01004838.1, read on the forward strand.
CCAAAAATGGCGGACATGTCCACCCACACGCCCGCCTAGGTGGAGGAGAAGCCTTGAGTGGTCTTGGAATGGCTTTGGACATACTTCCACATTTTAGGGGACATTGTTGCTGACCTTGAGCTGCCCAAGACGTCCAAATGGTGGAGGGAACAAGGCTGGTCTTGTGGAGGTGAGTGGAAGGGGACCAAGAGACCATTTTTCCTTAAATTAGGGAAGCACTTCACATAGCACTAAACCCTTGTCCCTTGACTTGGCTTGGACCAATTCAAGACCTGAACTCACCCCACTTTTCCCTCTTAAAATTCGCATGGTGTGGACCAAGATGTTTGGGCTAGGGTTTTCTCACCTTGGGCCACGGATTGGGCCTTGCGCGCGGCATTACGGACGCGCGGGCTGGCCGCGGTTTGGGCTGGAAAAAGCCAACTCTTTGGGCTGAAAATAACTCCCATGCTGGACTAATTAATGGCTGGTCTTGTAGCCAAAAACACTTAGAAAAATCCCATGGAAATAATGGTCGGGACTAGGCCGCGAGCACCGACTCGCGCGAGGCTTAGCCGCGTGGCCCTAGGGCTCGGTACTCATGGTCCCTTTGGACCGAGGGACAAGCTTGGTTCTTGGCTAAGTAATGGCTGGACTCATGAGCCATTATACTTAGAAAAATGCCACTAAGGCTCGGGTATAGCCAAGAGCTTGACTCGCACAAAACTTAGAATGAGTGACTCGACACCACACACGAGCTAGGTGCGGGTAGCTTGGCCGAGGAAAAATACTTGGTTGTAAGGCTCAACAATATTGATCTCATACTTAGAAAAATTCTAAGTAAGTCTACAAGCACGACTAGGGCTTGATCAAGACTCGAGACTATTGGGCTCGAGACTTGACTATGTGCGAACTAGGCGCAAAACTCGCGACCGAACATACTGGGTTCAGGACACGGCTTAACTTAGACGATTTATCGAAACATGCTTGGTTTCGATATTCGTCAACTGGAAATAACTAATGCCGACTGAATAAAATCCATCGCTAAAATAAATGGACCGGAATTAATAACTGGGAATGAATAGTAAAATAATTGGGCTCGAAACTCGACGAGCCATATTAATAAAAGGAAATAGTTTAAACTGAGAACTAAACTGTCACTTTTATTAATAAAGGAACTGGGCAAACTCTATTTTCTTTGAAAACAGACAATTACATACATTGTGGGATTGATTGGAGAGAGACATACGGATTGAATGCTCTAATATTTGTGGGGGAAAAAAAAAGTTGTAAACATATANAAAAAAAAAAAAAAAAAACTCTATTATAAGTGGTATTTTCAAATGTCTATACGTGTGTGTACTGAAGCCTACTCTTTTCCCTAGACTAGAGTTCTTGGAACCGGACCCTATTTCTAGTTTGTTTATACAGCAATAACATTAAACAAGCTCAACAGGCAGTCTCTATAAAAGAATTGGAATGTAACATCATAACATTAAACAAGCTCAAAAGACAGTCTCTATAGACGAATTGGAATGTAACATCACAACATTAAACAAGCTCAAAAGACAGTCTCTATAGACGAATTGGAATGTAACATCATAACATTAAACAAGCTCAACAGACAGTCCCTATAAACGAATTGGAATGTAACATCACAACATTAAACAAGCTCAAAAGACAGTCTCTATAGACGAATTGGAATGTAACATCATAACATTAAACAAGCTCAACAGACAATCTCTACAGACGAATTGGAATGTAACATCATAACATTAAACAAGCTCAAAAGACAGTCTCTATAGACCTATCGACTTTTGGCGAGGCTTGTTCTTACCCAATAGCAACATGTGATCATTTGCTAGCTCCTCTTCCTCTTCCTCAAGCCTTCTCCTTCTAGCAGCCTCTTCTTTCTGTCTTTGAATCAATTCTAACTCTTTGAGCCTTTCTTCTTCCTTCCTCTGCAGCTCCATAGCTTCTCTCCTCTGAGCCTCTTCAACCCTCCTACGATTCTCTTCTAGCATCTTATCGAGCTCCTCTCTCTCCCTCCGAGCTTGTTCCTGTTCATGTGTGATTATATTTAGATTATTAAAATACCATGCAAGAGTGAGTTACTAAATTCAGAGCCTCTTAAAATCATTTCAGCTAAGAAATATAAGACTCGATCTCAACTGGAAAAGACTCAATTACTACCGAGTGCGAAGGAGAGGTAGAAGTAAAAGAAAGGATATATTGTCAATATTTTTTTTTTTGTTTTTAATTTCATATGAGAGACGCTTTAAAAATAATGTAATTTTTTTTTATATATATGTTATGTTTCAAGCAATGTTTCAAAATCCGGCCCAAACATGACCTGTGTCCATGTCTTGGTCAATGGTACAACCATTTGGTGGCTAGATCAATTGCAAGTAAATAATTATCCAGTGGAACATTATTTTATGATTATAATTATATTAGGAGAATGCAGAATGTATTTTCATTTCCATATCCCTATGTTTCTAGTGTAGTTTACGTAGGTTGAGAAGCAGCAATACTGAATGTTAGCAAGAAACGTTTTTAGTAAGAAAAACAGAAAGATGAAGCGCATACACAAGAGAAGTTTCAAACTGAGATGTATATATTAGCACCAGAAGCACTTACCTCCTTTCGCCTAGCTTCAGCAAGAGCAGCTTCCTTTTCTTTTCTAAGTTGCTCTTCAACATCGTGAAACAACTTTTTCCGAGCTTCTTCAATTTTTCTTTCAATATCTAACTTGACTTCCTCAGAGGCCAATTTCTCCTCAACTCTTCTCCGAATCTCCTCCTCCAGTCTCCTTGCCGTCTCTTCTTCTAATTGTTTCAGCTCAGCCTCATTCTGCAGCCTAAAAGCACATAAAAGTTTCGTTTGGTAGGATGAACTTTCTTAAAAAAGCTTGAGCTTATGTTTAGATCCTCTCTACATAGTGTTTCAGAAAAGCCCATTGCGATTTTTGTTTCAACTGACTTATCAACTAATTTTACAACACACTTTTTATTATATCAAATAGTTTTCCAGTCATCACTTATAAGCTATATGTTCGAATGTAACTTATGAGCAATAAGTTAACTTATCAGATAGCTCTAGTTTTTCAACTAGATTTACCAAACATATCCTAAATTCTACATAAACTCATAACCAAAAAAGACTTTCAAGGACAATACTTATGGAGGTTTCTTAAACTAGACTTTAATGCATCCAGAATCAAGAATAAGCAAATAAGCTTATTATGCAGATTGTGATATATAAAATCTCTCCTTTGTCAAAAGTTAACACGGAAAAGTTCCTCAGCCTAAATATCTGACTCATCATTATGTAACATAGCATTACAGAAAGATAAGTACCAAAATAGGCAAAAAAAATTAAAAAATGCAGACATTCATCGAAAGACATCGTAAGAAAAAGTCATAAAATTACATAGATTAAGCTTGCAAAATATATGATCTTTTACGTATTGGCTAACACTGCCATCATACAGATATGACTCTTGATACATGTGAGTAATTTACTTCCCATACAAGGAGGGTTGTTATCTAACATACATACATTTCCCATACAATAAAAAACACCGCAAACCAAAACATCACTAACTATGACAATCCCACAATTCAATCACTACAAAGATGGGATTTTAAGGGGGATTTGAAATCAAAGGTTGCTGGAAAAACTGAGACCTCCTACAGTCAATACAAGCAAAACAGGCCTATAGACTTTATTTTCTCTTTACATATGGACTTCCAGAATAATCATCAACCCAGAATATTTGGAATCAACTTGGATGCCGTGCAATACAAGTAATTAAAAAACCAACAAAAAGAAAAAGAAAAAAAAAACAAGAAACCAAGAGTAGTTAATGGATAACAACTCTACGGCAACAGTAGATAGAGGGACTTGTTACTATACCTTTTCTTTTCTTCTTCTTCCCTTTTCAATTTCTCGCTCGCGAGCTTGGTATCAGAATTTGAGCTGGGAGTACGAGATTTTGGTGAAGGAGACAAAGAAGAGCTATGGCTTCTATGTCTCCTGTAACGCCTTGGTGTTGGGGAACGGCTCTTCCGACGCCTCAAAGCGGGAGAACGACTTCTTCGCCTGTAATAACAATGAATAATTGTAAAAAGTACACATTGAAGTCTTCAAGAATTTATGACTGTGTGACAACTTTATCAATGGACAGGTTGAAAATCAAATACCCTTCATATTCTCTTTTTACCATATCAAATCTTTTGCTTGCATTCATATCTAAGTGACCAACACACAAGTGATTATTACTTTACTCCCCAAGAATATTTAATTTTTAGGCAATTACATTAAACAGTTAAATTGATGGGTGGAAGACCAATAATAAGCATATACACCAAAAGAAGGATTCAAGCTTACAACTTTCAAGCGCTAATTTCCAAAAAAGTTACAGTATTGGGGAAATATAAAGAAGAATGGTAATTAAGGTAGGGCAACGACAAGCGACCTGCTGTGAGGTGAACGCGAACGGTCGCGGCGGCGGGTGCTGCGGCGGTGATTGGCGGCCGGTGAACGGGAACGGGAGTGCCGCCTCCTCGAGTACGACGGCGACCTTGATATACTGCGGGGCATTGCAGGTGTTTTATTCAAATAAATGCCCCAAACAGTGAAGCGTATATATATATATATATTGGACGGATTCAATGAGATCACTCCTTAAAATGAGTACGTTAGACTCAATCTTAGCCATTCATTTTGTCTAGATCAAAATCAATTAAAATATATATTAATTAAATAATAAAATAATTATTAGTTGACTCCGGCGTTGACCGTTGACTCCGGCGTTGACCGTTAACTTTCAGCGTTGACTTCCGGTGAAAATCGTTGACTTCCGGCGTTGACCGTTGACTTCTAGCGTTGACTCCAGTGTTGACCCGTTGCATTGAAAGAAATAACCTAGCAACAAAAGACACTCAACCTTGAGTGGTGTAGTGGTTGCATTGCTTGTCTTGCTGGTACCAGGTTCAAATCCTATGGGTTGCAATTTTTTTTAAAAAAAAAATCTATCAACAAAAGACAACAACTAGGAACCTATCAACAAAAGACAACAAATCTATCAACAAAAGACAACAACTAGGAACCTATCAACAAAAGACAACAACTAACCTAGCAGCAAAAAAAACCTATCAACAAAAGACAACTAACCTAGCAACAAGAAACAACAAGACAACAACAAACCTATCAACAAAAGACAACTATCAACAAAAAGACAACTAACCTAGCAACAAGAAACAACAAGACAACAACTAACCTAGNCTTGACGAGCTTGACCAGATTATGGCTCGTTATTTTTGGGGTTATGAGGACGGGTCTGGGAGGGGGAGACGTACTCACTGGGTGATTTGGGACTCTATCTGCCGCCCTCTTCCCGAGGGTGGCCTTGGCATCCGCCGCCTCAGGGACATTGTTACAGCTTTCTCATACAAGCTGTGGTGGCGCTTCAGGGAAGGAAAGTCGCTTTGGGCTCAGTACCTTCGCGGCAAGTACTGTCCTAGACGTGCCAACCACCCTTGTTGGGTCACGGCTGTTGATCATGATAGCAGACAGTGGCGGCGCCTCACTAAGGTCGGGAGGCGAGTCCAGGATCACATCTTTTGGGTTTTGGGCGGGAGCGATGTCAGTGTATGGGATGAGTGGTGGGTAGGTGATAGGCCATTGTATAGGGATAGGCAGGTGTCGCATTCTCCCTACCTGCTCGTGAGCGACCTCTGGACGGACGGGTCGTGGGATAAGGAGAAGCTTGATAGGGAGTTGGGGGCTGGTGCGGGTTTTAGCGAGCAGTTATTAGATCAGATCCAGCAGATCCCTATCTCGGGGGACGGTACAGATAGCATGAGGTGGAGACTTACATCATCGGGTGTATTTTCTACTACCTCGGCTTGGGAGCAGATCAGGCTGAGGGATCGGCCTAATCTCCTATTCGGGGCTATCTGGAGTGACCTTTTCACGCCTACTATTTCGGTATTCCTTTGGCGCCTCCTCTTACGCCGGATACCCGTCGATACTGTGTTACACGCGAGAGGGATCTCCTTCCCCTCTCGGTGTGTGTGTTGTTCTGAGACTGGACGCCATGAGACCGAGACCTTTACCCACCTTTTTCTAGAGAGTGAGATTGTGAGGAGAGTGTGGGAGCATTTTGCCACTTGGACTCATATATCCCTACCCACCACATACAGTTTTTTTGAGCTCCTGAGTTTTTTCTCACAGAGCACACACCTTAGACACGTGACCTTCCTCATTCCTTGTCTGATCCTTTGGTTCACCTGGACAGAAAGGAATAGTGCGAAGCATAGGGATACTACTTTTATGTTTTCTCACATTGTTTTGCAGGTAGAGAGACACATTTCACTCCTCATCGCTTTAGGCAGGCTCACGGCCTGAGACTGGACAGGCTGCACGCCACCGCATCGCTACATGGTGGCCCCACCACCGCCTATTCGGCCTCCTCGGGCCAGAGCTGTTGTTTGGCTTCGACCTGACTCCCCATGGGTCAAGCTGAACACTGATGGCTCCTTTGATCGCCACACTGGACTTGCCGGAGGAGGAGGCTTGATTAGGGACCATAGCGGCGCCCTCATCACCGCCTTTCACGCGTCCATTCAGGCCTACTCGAGCTACGATGCAGAGATTCAGGCACTACAGATTGGCCTTCAGATTGCTGTACACCTCTCTAGTCATATATGGATCGAGCTGAATGTTGCGGCTGTCGCCACCCTCCTGACTTCGGGCCATCAGGGCTCGTGGCATATTCAGCACCCGCTTATGCGCATTAGAGATCTACTTCGGTCAGTCCATCACAGGATCACGCATATTTTCCGTGAGGGGAACAGACCGGCTGATTACCTGGCCAACCTTGGGGCCACCATGCCAGGCACACATACACTCCAGACCGACACTGCTCCACTCTGCCTTCGCACTCTTGTACGGATGGACCAGCTTGGATATCCAGCGTTCCGCTTTCACTAGTTTAGGATTTCTGTTTTCATTAGTATAGACATGTATATCGGGCATCTGTTAGCCCGAAGATCGGCTTTGTACTGTAGTTTTTGTTTCTTTTTCGTTTTTCGGTTTTTCCTTTTTGTTTTTCTTTTGTTTTTGACTGTGATTGTGAGACACCATAGACTTTTGTATCTAGTTCGTTGATATTTTGGGCTCCCGATTTTGGGGCCCTGATCTATGCACAGGTTGGGGATCCAGCCCAATCCCCCGCCCTTCCGGGGGGTTGTTTTGAAGAAAAAAAAAAACCTAGCAGCATCAGACAACTAACCTAGCTGCTAACCTAGCAGCAAGAAAGAAATATCCTAGCAATAAAATACAACTAACCTAGCAGCAATAAAATACAACAACAAGAAAGAAATATTCTAGCAATAAAATACAACTAACCTAGCAGCATCAGACAACTAACCTAGCAGCAATAAAATACAACTAACCTAGCAGCAAGAAAGAAATAACCTAGCAACAAAATACAACTAACCTAGCAGCAATAAAATACAACTAACCTAGCAACAAAAGACAATTAATCTAGCAGCAAGAAAGAAATAACCTAGCAACTTAAGACAACTAACCTAGCAACAAAACTCAACTAACCTAGCAACAAAAGACAACTAATCTAGCAGCAAGAAAGAAATAACCTAGCAACTTAAGACAACTAACCTAGCAACAAAACTCAACTAACCTAGCAGAAAGAAATAAATAACCTAGCAACAACAGATAACTAACCTACCAACAACAGACAACTAACCTACCAACAAAAAACAACTAACCTAGCAGCAAGAAAGAAATAAAATACAACTAACCTAACAACAATGAAATACAACTAACCAGATAACTAACCTAACAACAAAAGACAACTAATCTAGCAGCAAGAAAGAAATAACCTAGCAACTTAAGATCGGCTTTGTATTGTAGGTTGTGTTCCTTTTTCGTTTTTCAGTTTTCTTTTTTGTTTCTTTTTTGGTTTTGACTCTGTTTGTGAGACTCCATAGACTTTTGTACCTTGTTCGTTGACATTTTGAGCTCCCGTTTTTGGGGCCCTGATCTATGCACAGGTTGGGGATCCAGCCCAATCCCCCGCCCTTTCGGGGCGTTGTTTGTTTAAAAAAAAAAAAAAAAAAAAAAACCTAGCAACAAAACTCAACTAACCTAGCAGAAAGAAATAAATAACCTAGCAACAAAACACAACTAACCTAGCAACAAAAAACAACTAACCTAGCAGCAAGAAAGAAATAACCTAGCAACAAAAGACAACTAACCTAGAAGCATCAGACAACTAACCTAGCAGCAAGAAAGAATTAACCTAGCAAAGATTCAGGCATTACAGATCGGCCTTCAGATTGTTGTCCACCTCTCTAGCCACATTTGGATTGAGCTAGACGCTGCGGCTGTCTCCACCCTTTTGACCTCAGGCCACCAGGGCTCGTGGCAGATTCAGCACCCGCTTATGCGTATTAGAACTCTACTCCGGTCTGTCCATCACAGGATCACGCACATTTTCCGTGAGGGGAACAAACCCGCCGACTATCTTGCCAGCCTTGGCGCCACAATACCAGACACACATACATTCCAGACTGACACTGCTCCACTCTGCCTCCGCACGCTTGTTTGGATGGGCCAGCTTGGATATCCATCTTTTCGATTTTAGTAGATTAGGTTTTTTATTTCATTAGTGTAGACATTTACTTCGGGCATCTGTTAGCCCGAAGATCAACTTTGTATTGTAGTTTCTGGTTATTTTTCGTTTTTTGTTTTCTTTTTCTTTTTGGTTTTTTGTTTTGATATTGGTTAGTGAGACTCTGTAGACTATTGTATGTGGTTCGTTGGTATTTTGGGCCCCGTTTTTGGGGTCCTGATCTATGCACAGGTTGGGGATCCAACCCAATCCCCCGCCCTTTCGGGGCGCTGTTTGATTAAAAAAAAACCTAGCAACAAAACACAACTAACTTAACAGGAAGAAAAAAAATAGCCTACAACTTAAGACAACTAACCTAGCAACAAAACTCAACTAACCTAGTAGCTACAAATATCTAACCTAGCAACAACAGACAACTAACCTAGCAACAAAACACAACTAACCTAGCAGCTAATGATAACTAACCTAGCAACAAAAGACAGCTAACTTAGCAGCAAGAAAGAAAATAACCTAGCAACAAAAGACAACTAACCTAGCAACTACAGATAACTAACCTAGCAACATCAAAAAAATAACCTAGCAACTTGTAATGCCCCATTTATTTGTGGTCTATTTAAAGTGTTATTATTATTATTATTATTATTAATATTATTATTATTATTATTATTATTATTATTATTATTATTATTATTGTGATATATTAATTATTGCTTGCCAATTTGAATGTCTAAATATTATATGTCTATTTGTCAATTAATTGCTAATTGTATATTTTGATTTATAATATTAGTATTTTAAAAATAATGTTCGTATTTAATTTATATTGTCTGGATTTTGTTTATTTGTCGTACGATCGATTTGAACTGTCGAAATTAGTAATCGGAGAACCCGAGCCCGAGAGCTGGATTTATTTTCGTGTAATTGAAACGGGCCTGAGAGCCGAATTTAATAAATCGTGCAATTTAATCGGGCCCGAGAGCCGAATTACTATCCCAAACCCGCAAGCCGAATCAGTTTTATTTTTTTTCGACCAAACCAACCGAACCAGCCCGCGAGCCAATTGAACCCACACGTAGTCGAATCGGTTTCGCCCGCCACTTGAACCGACCCGCCAAGACCCGGTTTCTCTAAATACCGTGCGTGTGTGTGCGTGTGAGTTTTTCTTGTGTTTGAAGAAAGTCAAACCTAGCAAGCATATAGATATATATGCCTGTATCTATTTTCCTTCTCCCAAATATCATCGCGCAGCTCTATCTCGATCTGATATATTTCTTTTTTCTCTCGTCGTCCTCCAACTCAATCTCTCATTGATCTCACCTATCGCTCAAATTTTCTTGTCTTTCTCTCAAGCCCGATCAAAAATCGCGCAGCCCTCTTCCCCGTTTTTCCGTCGCAATCTCCCAAGCGCAGCGAACGACCACCGCCGCAACCTCCTCTTTTTCTGGCGAAACCCTCCTCCGCCGCAACCAGTAGGCCCTCGATGATCCCCCTCCACGAAGAGCGACGACCCCAGCGCCTGCAAGCTTCTCCCCGCCGGCGACCCTTTGTCCTCCACGAGCCCGTCGCGATCGGGTTTTCGTGAATTCTGTCCGCCACTGCTCCCTCCGCCGTGACCACCTCCTTCCTGGCGAGCCCCGGTTCATGAACTCTCTCTCCGCTGTTGCCTTCCGCCTGCAAGTCGACGACCGACGACCCGCAACTCCTCGCCGCTGCAAGCTTCTTCCTCCGACGAGTTCTTCTCGCGCCGACGAAGCCTCAGCAAGCCTCCTTCCACCGGCGAGCAGAGCCATCCCCGGCCGCGACCCACCTCTGCGAGCAGACCCAAGTTCCGGCGACCCTCCACCGCTGCTCCTCCGCGAGCCCCGCTCAGTCCGCAGCCGCCGTTGCTCCTCCTCGCTGTGAGAAGCCGTCCTTAGCCGCGACTCGCCGTGAGCCAACAGCAACTTCGCAGCGACCCCAGACACGCCGCTACAGCCCCTTTCGCGAGTCGAGCATAGCCGCCGAGCGCCGCCGCTTGCCGCCGCGTATTTGCCGTTCGGTTTCTCTTTCGATCGTTTCGTATTTTTCCGAGAACGGTACATAGACGAAATCCCGTCTCGTTCAGATTCGTATATATATTAATTTTGTATTATGTTTGATTGTTGTGATGTGCTTGGCGATTTAATATATATGCGATATGATATCATATGTGAAAATCGTGATTTTATGTATTGTTTATTTGTTCGGGATCTCTTCGATTTTTAAAGAATCGAGCGAAACCACGAAAGTCGTGTAAGTCGGTGGATATTGGAACAATGTTGAACCCCTGGTCTTATGAAAAGGCCTCGGACGAGAATTTACGTGTTGCGAATTAATTGTTAAATTGCCGAACGCATATGTCGCTGTTTTGGTATTTGAATTTTTAGAAATAGCTCGCTGCTCGAAACGACTTGAAATTTTTAGGGTGATGTTCTCTGTTCAATACTAGCCTTGTGTAAAAATTTCGTGATTTTTAGAAGCCTGTAGAAATTTTTCATAATTATAGTGAAATCTGATTAGAGTAGTCTTAATTGCATAATAAATTTATTTGTGAACCAAATGAGATAAAATTCGAGTATGTCATGCCTCTGTGATTTGGACTAGGTTTGATAGGGTTAATAATTTAATTGGTATTTCTGCCCGAATTTATTTTAATTATGATAAGTTGGTCTGAAGCTGAAAAATTCTGAATATTTGTGGAGGTGCTGATTCTGTGGTGTTTAGCATGCTGTAAAAAGGTTGGAATTTTTGGAGTTCGTTTGCATTCAGTTCTGATGGAAATTTGATTATTGGCTGAATGTTGTTTTAATTTTATAAATTTATACACTGAGTGTTAAGGGCTGATATTTTTATGTGTTGTTGTTAACATGCTGAAATATTTTAGATAAAAATTTCATGGCCTGAATCGTTCATCATCATGTGTTTCTAATTTAAGCTCGTTTTTGTTGAAAAACTTGTATGAATTTTATAAAATTATGTACAATGAGTTGGAAGCTGAAACTTGGTTATTTTTCTTAGAACTGGGAGGTGAATTTTATGTAAAATTTTCAGAGCCTAACTCGTTGGTTTCATTGGCCTTCTAATTCAAGTGTGAATTTTGAAAATTGTTTTTTATAATAAAATTTGTTAAGTGTTGTTGACCAAATGTGCTATGTGTTTACTTGTGGCTCGTTTGATTGTCTTTCATTTGTGATTATGTGGACTTGAGTATGTAGTTTGATCGAGTCTAAGTCCTAGAGTTCCCATATCCACAGAACTTCACGAATCACTTGGTCGAACCGAGTTCGGCTAAGTCAATTTGTGATTTCTACTTAGGTCTAGATAAAGCGTTGACTTTAGTATCTGGACTTAATGTAGGTATCTAGAGGTGTTGACCTCGCCCTGCTTGTGAGATTCGTGTTTGAGATCTGTCGCTGCAACCAGGTGGGTACATTTATGATGTATTCCATAATTATCGCACTTATTATTTCGTGTAATGTTTCTTTTAAAAATTATTGTATGCATGAGAACTCTAGTCTAAGTGTCCCGAACGATAGTGCCTTTGATGAATGCGAAAGCAGTGGAAGTCGCCTGCCCGTTGTATCCGGGAGGTGGACGCACGAATCCGTGTAGAGCGGAGGGGATTGTCTGATTTACTCGAATCCGTGTAGAGCGGAGGGGTAATTCAACTTCACTGTCTCCTGGAAAGGATCCTATGTACCGTCGTATCCGGGGATGGGAAGGTTTCCAGTTACAGCTATGCCGTCGTATCCGGAAGGTTGTTGTATGTACATAGGAGGTTTGCGATAGGGCCGAGTAGGGGGTTTAGGCTATGAATTCTATGCATACCGGTATTGATATTGTACACTGCGATTATTTGTTTGTAAAATTTTTATGCGGAATAATCGTGCGATAATGGTGAGCTAGTTGGTTGCTCACCCCCATTGTTTTTTTTCTGTTGTTGTCTCCTCTTCCTTTCTTTAGGTTGAGCTGAGTTGGTGGCGGGGGCGTAAAGACGAGCGAGAGGATGGTCGTTGGTCAAATTACGTTATCGCTATATTATGCTTCCGCCTGTTTATAATTTGTGGAACTGAAACTTGATTTGAATTATTTTCCCGCTTGGATTTGGATATATTATTATGTGTTTATATCCCTGCTTGATTTTGTATATTGATTATGTGTTATGCATGAACTTGTTACTTATTTCATTTGCTTTCAAACACTTTGGTTTGTTTATTTATTTGTCTTCGAACTATGTTTGAATTTTGTTTGAACCTGGATTTCCTGCTAGTCGTTCGGGAATGATTTTGAAATTTATGATTTGTGAGATTGTCATTTTCATAGCTCGAGCATGTGTAGGTTCATTGGATTGTTTGATTGAGTGTGTTTATTTGTTGTGGTTAATAAGTAGCGCCCGTTTCTCGATAAATGTTTTAATTTAGATTTAAAAAAAATAACTTTGATTTTTATTAAATAAATTCGGTAAATTCTTTAAAATAAAACGGGGCGTTACACAACTACAGAGAACTAACCTAGCTACTAGAGAGAACTAACCTAGCAACTAGAGAGAACTAACCCCACCGCAGAAGGGCATTCTCCGGGCACCTCCACTGGCCCACTCTCTTTCAAGGAGGCTGTTACGGGGAAGAAAAATGTTGACACGGGTGCCCCTCGACCGACGGCCAAGGATTTTACCTTTGATGGAGGTTACGAACATGCTTGCGGAACCATTATCCACTCGGAGGGAAACAAGGTGAAGGCCCGATTCACCGAAGCCGAATCTGACACTCTAGCAAGTAAGTTAGCTAACACCCTGGTGTTTAAGTTTACGTATGCTATCCCTGCCCCCCGAGATATATCTGCTGGATTAGGTAAATTGGGTTTGAAGGGTAGAGTGTCGTCTAAGTGGTATAATTTCAATAACCTCCTAGTCACCTTTTCTCTTCCCGAGGACTATAACGAGGTTTGGCTTAAGACCTCAATTCATCTGTGTGGATGCCCAGCTAGGGTGTTCAAGTATAATGTCGGGTTTAACCCGAAGACGGAGACGCCTGTTGTCCCCGTGTGGTGCCGTCTTCCCGGCGTCCCACCCCATCTTTATGACCGTCCTGCCATCACTACACTAGCTAAGTGTATTGGACAGCCAATTCGTATTGACGCCCCGACGGCCCTTCAGTCGAGGGCGAACGTGGCGCGATTTTGCGTAGAGATTGACCTCAGAGTTCAGCCCGTCCATGAGATTGAGATTGAGCAGGGCTCGGAGACCTTTGTTCAGCGGGTGATCTATGAGAAGATCCCCGCGTTCTGCACTCTGTGCAGTCATGTGGGTCATATTGCGGCTGATTGCTACACTAGTGGCAATAAGCCACAGCCCGCTCTTCCACAGCGCCACCGCGCGAACCAGCCGGGACCCTCCACCGACTGGAGGGACCCGAAGGGAAAGGGCAAAAGCCCTCTCCGCGCGCCCGAGACCCCGAAGGGGTCTAAGGATAAGGGCAAGGCTGTCATTGTCGATACTGCCCAAACTGGGAAGGATGCTCATCCTAACCAGCCTAAGCAGTTGTCCTTAGTAGGGCCCAAGCCCAAGTCCACGGGCTTTCTCCCCAGACAGACCTTACAGTCGGCCTTCAAGGCCAACCACTCGTATTTTGCTATTCTCTCTCCAGAGGCAGAGAAGGAGGCTGTGCCTTCCTCCAGCGGACTACCTAAGATTACCGATCTTACACTTCTGGATGACGACGACCTCCTCGGAGACGATATGGACCAGCCGGACGCCACGCCCAGGGGAGAGTCCATCCACCTATCCGATGACAGTGAGCGCGATGTCGGTCCTTTGACTGTGCGTGCATCTAGCCCGGTCCGATCTTTGGATTTGAGGGCCACTGCCGTCACCGCTCCTCCGAAAGGGGATGAGTCGGCCCATCTCCTCCCTGCTGAGATTGGGACCTCGGCTGCGTATATATCCAGCTCCCATTCTCCTTCTGGCGGCGAGCACCCGAGTGCTGCGCCTGCTCGATCCTCTCTTTCGCCCGTTCCCGAGCAGGTTTGCGGTCTTAACCGCGCTCAGCATGACGTATCGTGCGAGAGCTTCGCGTCTAGTGCCTTCGTTCACTACGACAGGTAGGAGACTGCCCCAGAGATGGGGCAACCCGCTAGTGCTGCTATAGGTCAGTCTGGCCAGCCTGACGACTCACAGGCCACGAGCACATACCGAGGCAGACATCCCACGAGGACCAGAGCCACGCAGCGCACGACACGCCGGACGATCTCCCCTGTTATTGGATCCTTCCGCTGCATGCCTTCTTTAGGTGGCCCGACTCAGCCTCGCCATAGGCGGACTCCGTCCGGTGGCTCTTGCGACCGTTGATATGTCCATTGCATCCATTACTTGGAATGGCCGTGGCCTGGCGAATAGGGCTACTCTCTCTCATCTCCATTCTCTCATTCGTGATCACAGAGTCGATTTTGTTGGCTTTATTGAGCCAATGATTCGCACACCTTCTTTTGACTACTACTCGCGTCGTCTTGGCCTCCACTCGGGCGTGGGTAATATTTCGCATAAGATCTGGTTCTTCCACTCGCGTGACTACACTTGTCGGGTCCTCCGTGACACCGATCAGGTGCTTCACGTTGAGCTTTCCGCTGCCCACCTCCCAGAGCCCATCTTTCACACCTTGGTTTATGCCAAGTGTACTAGGGTCGGGCGATATGACCTTTGGGACACCCTGCGTGAGATTGCCGAGAGTATGGAGGGATTGCCATGGATGGTTAGTGGCGATTTCAACATCTTTCTGCATCCCGATGAGCATGTGCGTGGCCGTACGGACCGCTCATGGGAGATGTGGGATTTTGCTCAGGCGGTGGCGGACTGCGAGTTAATTGACGTTGGATGTGATGGTGAGCCCTTCACGTGGGTGAGGGACGGACTCAAAGAGAGGTTAGACCGTGCCTTGGTTTTTGAGGCATGGGCGAAGGTGTTTGCGGTTACGACTGTCACACACCTTACTCGATTCGGGTCTGACCATACACCCCTTCTCATCCGGTGCCGATTTTCGAGCACCCCCTGCCGCTCCTCATTTAGGTTCCAGAACATGTGGGTTCGCCACCACTCCTTCCACGACACTGTCAGGGATTCCTGGCTTCAGCCGACTGGGCTCTTCGGGATGCGTAATCTCGAGGCAAAGCTCGGCAGACTGCGGCGTCGGTTGAGACAGTGGAACTGGGATGTTTTTAGAAACCTTCATCAGCGCCTTGCTGCGGCTCAGAGTGCGCACGCGACGGCTGAGCAGGCCTATGACCTGGACCCCACTCCGGAGAATAGGACTGCAATGCACCGCTACCACGCCGAGTACCAGCTCCGACTCCTTATGGAGGAGGACTTCTGGAAGCAGAAGGCGGCCGTTCGCTGGGTGGCCGAGGGCGAGCGGAATACTAGGTTCTTCCAGGGCTACGTTAGACAGAAGCGTGCTAAGTCGTACATCCATAGTATCGAGGCTAATGGGTCATCATTGACCCAGGAGGCTCAGATTCGAGAGTCGGTTGTTGCTCACTTCCAGACCCTCTTCACCTCTGACAGAGGGTCCCTTGTGGCCCCGACCATTTCTATTTTTCCCATCATCCCTCCTTCGGTCGATCTCATTGGCCTCTGTGAGCTCCCGAGTAGGGAGGAGGTTAGGGATGCTGTATTCGGGATTGATCCCAACAGCGTTTCTGGCCTGGATGGTTTCTCCTCCCTCTTCTATCAGGTCTGCTGGGATCTAGTCGAGACTGACGTCAAGGAGGCGATGTTGGATTTTTTTCTCCGGCCACCGGATGTCGGATTCCTTCACGTCTACCTCTGTCGTCTTGATCCCCAAATGACCCAACCTGAGCTCTTGGTCCGATTACAGGCCTATCAGCCCGTGTAACGTTACCAGCAAGCTCATTTCGAAGATCCTTAACGGCCGTCTTTCCCCTCTTCTCCCCTCCCTCATCTCTCCGAACCAGAGTGGATTCGTCAAGGATCGGGTCATTAGTGATAACATCCTTCTGGCCCAGGAGATGATCCACGACATCTCCCGAGCGGACTGAAAGCGGGCTCCGAATATCGCGCTGAAGGTAGACATAGCTAAGGCGTATGATAGGGTTGAGTGGTCGTTTCTTAGGGAGGCGCTGGCTAGGATGGGATTTCCTGAGCATTGGATCAGCTTTGTGGAGGCGTGTGTGGAGCATTGCACTTTCTCGGTCCTGGTTAATGGCAGCCCCACCGATTTTTTTTCCCTCCTCTAGAGGCCTTAGACAGGGCGACCCCCTTTCCCCTTCCCTCTTCGTTCTTGCGGCGGACTACCTCTCTCGCTGCCTTGACAGCTTCATCCGCGACTCTCCTCATATGACCTATAGCACCCGTGGCTATGGTCCTCTCATCTCTCACCTCTCTTATGCGGATGACATCATTATCTTCACCCGGGCGGATGATGATGGACTGGTCGAGTTTATGCGCCTCCTGGAGCACTATCGCTTGGTCACCAGTCAGCTGGTCAGTGTGCAGAAGAGCACCTTCATTCTCTCATCTGCCACCGTGGACAGGTGGGCTCAGCGGTTCCACGACATTACTGGCTTTGCGCGTGGCGACCTTCCCATTACCTACCTCGGGGTCCCTTTATATAAGGGCAACCTCACGAGAGCGCTCTTTGCGGGCGTCAGGCAGAGGATGATCGACAGGATCTCTGGTTTGTCGCATAGACATCTTTCTTTCGGTGGTCGGCTAGTGCTGATCAAGAGCACTCTTAGCTCTCTTCTGATTCACTTGCTTATGGTCCTCGACCCCCCTAGGTCTACTCTTGACGAGCTTGACCAGATTATGGCTCGTTATTTTGGGGGTTACGAGGACGGTTCTGGGAGGGGAGACGTACTCACTAGGTGAGTTGGGACTCTATCTGCCGCCCCCTTCCCGAGAGTGGCCTTGGCATCCGCCGCCTCAGGGACATTGTTACAGCCTTCTCATACAAGCTGTGGTGGCGCTTCAGGGAAGCAAAGTCTCTTTGGGCTCAGTACCTTCGCGGCAAGTACTGCCCTAGACGTGCCAACCACCCTTGTTGGGTGACGGCTGTTGATCATGATAGCAGGCAGTGGCGGCGCCTCACTAGGGTTGGTAAGCGCGCCCAGGATCACATCTTCTGGGTTCTGGGCGAGGGCGATGTCAGTTTCTGGGATGAGTGATGGGTAGGTGATAGGCCGTTGTCTAGAGATAGGCAGGTGTCGCATTCCCCCTACCTACTTGTGAGCGACCTTTGTCGGACGGGTCGTGGGATAGGATGAAACTTGATAGGGAGTTGGGGTCTTGTGCGGGTTTTAGCGGGCATTTATTAGATCAGATCCAGCAGATCCTTATCTCGGGGGACGGTTCAGATAGCATGAGGTGGAGACTTACATCATCGGGTGTGTTTTTTACTACCTCGTCTTGGGAGCAGATCAGGCTGAGAGATCGGCCTAATCTCCTCTTCGTGGCCATCTGGAGTGACCTTTTCACCCCTACTATTTCGGTGTTCCTTTGCGCCTCCTCTTGCGCCGGATACCCATCGATACTGTACTACACGCGAGAGGGATCTCCTTCCCCTCTCGGTGTGTGTGTTGTTCAGAGACTGGACGCCATGAGACCGAGACCTTTACCCACCTTTTTCTAGAGAGTGAGATTCTGAGGAGAGTGTGGGAGCATTTTGCCACTTGGACTCATATATCCCTACCCACCACATACAGTTTTTTAGAGCTCCTGAGTTTTTTCTCACAGAGCACACACCTTAGACACGTGGGCTTCCTCATTCCTTGTCTGATCCTTTGGTTCACCTGGACAGAGAGGAATAGTGTAAAGCATAGGGATATTACTTTTATGTTTCCTCACATTGTTTTGCAGGTAGAGAGATACATTTCACTCCTCATCGCATTGGGCAGGCTCACGGCCCGAGACTGGACAGGCTGCATGCCACCACATCACTACATGGTGGCCCCACCACCGCCTGTTCGGCACCCTCGGCCCAGAGCTGTTGTTTGGCTTCGACCTGACTCTCCGTGGGTCAAGTTGAACATTGATGGCTCCTTTGATCGCCACACTGGAGTTGCCGGAGGAGGAGGCTTGATCCGGGACCATAGCGGCGCCCTCATCACCGCCTTCCACGCGTCCCTTCAGGCCTCCTCGAGCTATGATGCAGAGATTCAGGCATTACGGATCGGCCTTCAGATTGTTGTCCACCTCTCTAGCCACATTTGGATCGAGCTCGACGCTGCGGCTGTAGCCACTCTTTTGACCTCTGGCCACCAGGGCTCGTGGCAGATTCAGCACCCGCTTATGCATATTAGAGCTCTACTCCGGTCTGTCCATCACAGGATCACGCACATTTTCCGTGAGGGGAACAGACCTGCCGACTATCTGGCCAGCCTTGGCGCCACCATACCAGACACACCTACATTTCAGACCGACACTGCTCCACTCCGCCTTCGCACTCTTGTACGGATGGACCAGCTTGGATATCCAGCGTTCCGCTTTCAGTAGATTAGGATTTTGGCTTTCACTAGTATAGACATTTATCTCGGGCATCTGTTAGCCCGATGATCGACTTTGTATTGAAGTTTTTGTTTCTTTTTCGTTTTTTGGGTTTTCTTTTTGTTTTTTCTTTTGTTTTTGATTTTGATTAGTGAGACTATGTAGACTTTTGTATCTTGATCGTTGATATGTTGGGCCCCCGATTTTGGGGCCCTGATCTATGCACAGGTTGGGGATCCAGCCCAATCCCCCGCCCTTCCGGGGCGTTGTTTGCTTTAAAAAAAAAAGAAAAAAAACCTAACAACTACCGAGAACTAACCTAGCAACTACAAAGAACTAACCTAGTTGGAAGGTTAGTTATCAACGGTCAACGCCAGAGTCAACGTCGAAAGTCCACGGTCAATGTCGGAAGTCAACACCGAAAGTCAACGGTTAACGCCGGAGTCAACGGTCAACGCCGGAGTCAACGAGTCAAAATAATATTTAAACAATTAAAATAATAAAAAGAAAAGAGTAAATCTTGGCCACACATGATATGTACCAAATCTTGTGGCTAAAAATGAGTCTTACGACCTCACTTTAAATAAGTGGATGCATTGGAACCATTCCCTATATATATATATATATATATATATATATGGAGGAGACGAAGTCACGAGGTAGAGCCCCAAGACCAGACAGACTGAATTTGCCCGAAATCGCTACACATTCACAGTTGAGGGTTCACCAGAAAGTTCACCCCTCTGGCCTCTAACTTTAGTACAGAGGGCCAAAAGGTCGAAAATTGTTGCCGCGAATATATATAAAAAATGCTATAAGTACATAATAAATGTACGTAGAAATGTACATAACACTCACAGTGAATGGAGTTCACTTAATTTTTTTATTTTTAGTCGGTTCCACTTAATGTGAGTGTTATGTACACCCCTATATATAATATTATGTACCTATAACATTTCTCAAATATATTTTATTTTGTATATACTAGTGCAGATTCAGTGTCATGCGCGACCCTTGTTACTTAAACTTTTTTTAAAATTTTATTTTAAATATTATTACGTATATTTAACATCTCATTATTTCAAGAAAAAAAATACTAAATATTAAAAATTTTATATTATTTATTTGAATAGAATGAGTGTCCTCACTCAAATTAATATCATCTAACACATTATATATGATAAAATTAATTATATTAATCGCCCATGCTTTTTAAAAAATATATATTTAATAAATATGTGATATTTAAGATTTGCATTAAAATTTGTAATTTTGATATGGGGTGAAAATGTCGAACATATTTTGAAACGTGTAAATTCGTATTATTTTTGTGTCAGATTCAACATCATTAATTGGTTTAATTTTATTTGGACCGAGGATATAATATAAAATTATTATATACCGTAAATTAAATGATAGTTAGATAATTACAAAAATAAATACATCTGTATAAAAGTGTATGAAGAAGTTGACATGGAATCAAACTCATTAATGTAAGTGACATATGTGGTAAGTAAATATATGTAAGATATATATTATGTAATCCTTCTCCTAAGGGTTCAGGACTTCATAATACATACTACAATAAGTATATACCATATATTATTAATAATAAATACTAGGATCTTAATTAATTCACAAATAAATAAATAAGAAACTTCCCTTAACATGACTAAACTAAAGAATTAAAAGATTCGATTTATTTTACTTGGCTAATAAGAAAATCATCCGTAAAATATTTAGGTTTGTCTTAATGGCGAGGTCATCATATTCTCCACAATTCTTCCTTTATGTCGACCTATTCAGGTCGCCTTTTATCCCGATCGAGCTCCTTACATTTGTAATGTTCCAGTCTACAAATATATGGCTATATTAAAGACGATCGGCTCTGGCGTGACTCTCTCCCCTTAGTCTTTGTTCGGTCGCTTTCTTCGACGAAAATGCCTTCCCGACTTTGGGGCTGCAGGATCTGTTCGCCACTTTTTTGGCGGACGGTGTTTTGGTTGATGCTGGTCCTCTGCCCCATTTCTCTTCCGTCTCCCTGGGGCTGGGATGGGGAGATACCTCGAGCGGGAGACCCCTCCGGCTACGAGCTTTCTCGGGTGCTTTCGTCGGGGTAGTGGTGGGGTTGGGATCGGTGTGGGCTACTGGGCGACTCCGTGATTAACCTTTGCTATGAGTGGAGGTGGATCTACGTTAGCCGTCACCAGTTCTTGGTGAAGGGAGTGGCTAGATTTGCGTACCTGGCGGGGTCAAGCTCTGGGGGGTCTTTTTTGGCTCTGGTCTCGTGTGGTGGTGTTTTGGGCTACTTGTTGGCTGTTGGGGAGGGCATTATTTATTGCTATTTGTATTTTTCTTTTCCTTAGTGTTTTTGGTGTTTAAGTACTGGGTGCTATGTGTTTTTTCAGTTTTTGTTTTAGGATTTATTCTCCGGTTAGGAGATATATTCCACTAATGGGAGTATTGTATTATTGTGAGTGTGTTGTGGTAGTACAGGCTTCTCATTGGGTTGTCCTTCCACTAGATTCAACAGTGTGGCTGATTGGCTATTCTAGTTGTTGTCTATATGTCAATATGTGATTTTTACTTAATCCTATCATTTCGAGAAAAGAAAGGCACTATTTCGGTAGAAATTCTATGGTGCCCATATGGGCACCATATTGTGCCATAATTTCACGATCCAACGCCTAATATCCATTGTGGTATTGATAGAATGGATATTAGGCGTTGGATCGTGAGATTTATGGCACCATATGGTGCCCATATGGGCACCATAGAATTTCTGCTATTTCGGGGATAAGAGAGAGACCAAAGAGTATCGGCATGATTATGGACCGATTATTTTGCACATTTGGAAAGAAAATTTCCCTCTCCCTCTCTTTATATATTAATGAAGAATGTCCAATCCTACGTATCTATTTTCAATGCTTCGTAATTTTTTTGTCGAAATTTTTGTGCATCGTAATTTTATGTTAATTTTTTGTGTTTTTTAATCACATATGTTTGTTTGCAGTAGTACAAATAGATCTGGACATTTAGCCATACGTATGACTTTTAAAATTATAAAATATTTGGCTAATTTAAATTGTCAATATATTTAAAAATTATTAACTTTTGTATTTGTTATTAGATTTTCGTATATAATGTATCAAATTAATTATTTTTTTATGATGTTCGATTTGATATCCACATTGCATACATAAATAAATAAGCAATTTTATTTTTAGTATAAAATTAAATCATCTATTAATACTAATTTAAAATTAATAAGAATATATATTATTAATTCAAAAAGTCATATATAAATTCAGTACATATGAATTTATTATACTATAAGTTGGAAAATCGTATAAGTGAAAAATATCATTTTAAATAAAAATATTAAATAAAAAAGTCTCTTACATTTTATTTTAAGAATTCAGTATAAATTTTAACTAGAACCCGTATTATTACACAGATGTTGTACTACTATTGATTATGGAGAGATGAGAATATCTAGTATGTTATGCCTTGTATTAAAGCACAGGCATTCATTCATTTGCACATTTGGAAAGAAAATCTAGTATCAGTAATAGTATGTTATGACTTACTGTTAATCATTGAGTGTTAATTTGCTAAACTAATATTCTTCCTACTATTCCTCCTAATATTCCATCAACTTTCAACCTTTCCCAATTAATGTGTCGGGCATCTTCTGTAAATTAATTATGTGGTTGGGTGTGGCAACTAATTTAGTAATGAAGTCCACAACACCAATTGCTTTTGTATCTATAAAAAAGGATCATCTCATTTGGAGAAAAAAGACACGCAGAGAAAGAAAGGGGAAGGAAAGAAAAGAAAAGGAAGAGAGAGAAGAAGAGAAAAGGAGAGAAAAGAAAAGGGAGAGAGAAGAAAGAAAAGTGAAGAAAAAAAAAACGGATAAAAAGAAAGAAAAAGAAAAAAAAATATAAGATATATTTTTATTTTAGTGCTCAATTCTCGATTCCGTTCCAGTTCGCCGGAGCTCGTAAATCTGGTGTGCTACAGATTTAGAGACGTTTGTCGTTGTATCTTTGGAGAAGTTACGCCTGAACCGTTAGCAGCCACACGGGGCGTATTCTTCTTGCGGAAAGAGTTTTACTCGCCTCGGCTAAAATCTTTCCATTTTGATTTTTCAATTGTAATTTATTTTTCAGTTCAATTGTAATTTTCTATTTTTTAGATTATTTGTAAGAACTGAAAAATAAATATCAGTTCGTAGGATTCTCGTGTCATTTTTATACCCGATATCTAACAATCGCAAGAAGAATAACTCAACCTACTAGACTGATGGCTTCCACCGGAAATGGCTCCAACACTCAGCATCCGATCAATCATGTACCTGCTGTTCATGTCCCTACTACTGAGAAGCCCGAAAAATTCAATGGGCTTGATTTTAAAAGGTGGCAACAAAAGATGCATTTTTACCAGACCACTTTGGGTTTGGTGAAATACCTGAAGGACGACCCCCCGGTTATTGCTGAAAATGAGACCAATATTGAACTATGCACTGCGTACGAAGCTTGGGGGCAAGGTGATTACCTTTGCCGTAACTATGTCCTGAACGGACTTAGTAACGAGTTGTACAATGTGTACAGCTCGGTTGGTTCTGCCAAAGAGCTTTGGGCTGCTTTGGAGAAGAAGTACAAGACTGAGGATGCCAGGGCGAAGAAATTCGTCGTCGGCAAATTTCTTGACTTCAAAATGGTTGACACTAAGACCGTTGTGTCTCAAGTGCAAGAGTTCCAACTCATCTTGCATGATATCCATGCAGAAGGAATGTCTCTAAGCGAGTCATTCCAATTTGCGGTTGTGATTGAAAAACTGCCGACGGGTTGGAAAGACTTCAAGAACTACCTCAAACATAAGAGGAAGGAAATGAGTCTTGAAGACTTGATTGTTCGTCTTCGTATTGAGGAGGACAATCGTAATTCGTCGGGGAAAATTTCGATGATGGAGGCTCGTGCTAACTTGCTAGAGCAAGGCAACTCGAGCAAGAAGAAGTCCCTTGATAAAGGGAAGCAGTCTGCCAAGGTTTGAAAGTTTACCGGAACTTGCTATGATTGTGGAAAGTCGAACCATATGGCTAAAGAATGCAAGAGGACAAAGAAGGCTGGGCCAAAGAAAGGTAAACCGAGTGCCCTTATGGCTGAACACGGCCCTGTGCCGGATGAACTAACCGACTTTGATATGTCGGTTGTGGTGTTTGAAGCTAATATGGTGGGTAACCCAAGGGAGTGGTACATCGATACTGGTGCCACTCGCCATGTGTGTTCCGATAAGGAGGTGTTCTCTGAATACACTCCTGCTAAGAGTCGGAAACTTTACATGGCAAACTCAGCCACGGCTGATGTGGCTGGAGTGGGCACTATGGTGCTGAAGCTGACTTCTCGAAAGGAGTTGAAGCTTAAGGATGTTCTGCATGTCCCAGACATCCGCAAGAATTTGGTCTCCGGATCTCTTCTTGTTGAGCATGGATTTAGGCTAGTATTTGATGCTAAGAAATTTGTTCTTAGTAAGTTTGGAACTTTCCTTGGTCATGGCTATCTCGACAAGGGTATGTTCAAAATGAATGTAATGGCCGTGAGCCGTGTAACCGTTTTAAATGATAATGAAAAGCTTATTTCTGTTTATACCGTTGAGTACTCTGATTTACGGCATATTAGATTGGGGCATGTAAATCTAAATGCAATTAAACGGTTGATGAATTTAGAATTAATTCCTAATTCTAAATTTGAGACAAATACAAAATGTGAAATTTGTATTGAAGCAAAAATGGCTAAGTTGCCTTTTCACTCGGTGGAAAGGAGTACTAAACCATTAGGCTTAATCCATACTGATGTATGTGATATGAAAAATGTGCAAACAAGAACGGGTAAAAAGTATTTTATTACTTTTATCGATGATTGCACAAGGTTTTGCTACTTATATTTATTAAGAAGCAAAGACGAGACTGTGGAAGCATTTAAAATCTATAAGACCGAAGTTGAAAATCAACTCGGCAAAAGGATTAAAATAATCCGAAGTGATAGGGGTGAGTATGTATCTCCTTTTGAACAAATATGTTCTGAATATGGCATAATTCATCAAACGACGGCCCCTTATTCACTACAGTCGAACGTGTTGCTGAACGCAAGAACCGTACTTTAAAAGAAATGATGAATGCTTTGTTGATAAATTCAGGATTACCACAGAACATGTGGGGGGAAGCTGTTTTAACAACAAATCATATCCTGAATAAAATACCACCTAAAGGAAAAAATGAGACTCCTTACAAAATGTGGAAAAATCGTAAGCCGTCTTATAAATACCTGAAAGTGTGGGGTGTTTGGCTAAGGTTTCAGTACCTGAACCAAAACAAATGAGAATCAGGCCAAAGACGGTCAATTGTGTATTTATTAGATATGCGTACAATAGTACAGCATATAGATCTCTGGTTCATAAATCAGAAAATCCAGAGGTATCTGTTGGTACCACGATTGAATCGAGGAATGCTATATTCTTTGAGAATATTTTTCCTCTGAAGGAAAGAGCAGAATCTAGTTCTAATAAACGAATGTATGAAACTGCTAGTGGTTCTGTACCAAAGGGTACTGATGAAGAACCGAGACGTAGTAAAAGGTTAAAAAAGACGAAAATGTTTGGACCTAATTTTATTACGTACATGTTGGACGATGAACCGAGTTCCCTTAAGGAAGCTCTGTCCAGCCCAGATGGACCACTCTGGGAAGAAGCTGTAAATAGCGAAATCGAGTCCATTATACGAAATCATACTTGGGAGTTGATTGATCTTCCTGATGGTTGTAAACCTTTAGGATGCAAGTGGATCCTAAAGAAGAAATATAAAGCTGATGGATCGATTGATAAGTTTAAAGCACGATTGGTGGTCAAAGGCTTTAAACAAAAGGAAGGGTATGATTTCTTTGATACCTATTCACGAGTTACGCGTTTAGCGTCGATAAGAGTGCTTCTCTCGATTGCTGCTTTGCACAATCTTGAGATTCACCAAATGGATGTTAAGACGGCATTTTTGAATGGTGAATTGGAAGAAGAAATATACATGGAACAACCTGAAGCGTTTGTTGCACCTGGACAAGAGAGAAATGTGTGTAGATTGATCAAATCCCTGTACGGACTGAAACAAGCTCCGAAACAATGGCATTTGAAATTTGATGACGTGATGTTATCAAATGAGTTCAAAATCAACGAATGTGACAAATGTGTTTATGTCAAGAGTGCATCAAATGCATTTGTGATTGTATGTCTATATGTAGACGATATGTTGATCATGGGGAGTAGCCATGAAGTGATCATGGATACGAAAATGTTGAAAAGAAACTTCGACATGAAAGATATGGGTTTGGCTGATGTTATTCTAAGAATAAGGATTATCAGAACCCAAGATGGAGTTGTGTTGACACAATCTCATTATGTAGAGAAAGTGCTCAAGAAATTTGATACCTATGACGGTGCACAGTCTAGGTGTAAGACACCCATTGATCTTAGTATAAATCTGGTAGCCAATAAAGCTCAATCAGTGGCTCAGTTGGAATATTCACGGATAATAGGGAGTCTGATGTACTTGGCGAATTGTACACGACCAGACTTGACCTATCTGGTGAATAAGTTGAGCAGATTTACGAGCAATCCCAGTCATGAACACTGGAATGCTTTGAGAAGGGTACTTAAGTACTTGAGGTACACCCTTGAATACGGGCTAAAATACTCGAGATATCCAGCCGTACTTGAAGGGTACTGTGATGCAAGCTGGATATCAGATTCGAGAGATTCTCGCTCCACTAGCGGATATGTTTTCTGTATTGGAGGAGGTGCAGTTTCGTGGAAATCTACAAAACAAACGTCTATAGCTCGTTCAACTATGGAATCGGAGTTCATCGCTTTAGATAAAGCTGGTGAAGAAGTCGAGTGGCTTAGAATTTTTTTATCTGATATTCCATGTTGGGATAAGACTTTGCCGTCTGTGATGATTCACTGTGATAGCCAAGCTGCTATAGATAGGGCGCAAAGCAACTTGTGTAACGGTAAGTCTAGACATATTCGTCGTAGACATAATACCGTACGCCAATTGATCGCAAATGGTGTTATTTCCATTGACTATGTGAAGTCTAAAGAAAATTTGGCTGATCCTTTGACGAAAGGATTGAACAGAGATCAATTGGTAGTTTTGCTAGAGGGAATGGGCTTAAAAATCCACAATGAAAAGAATGATCATAGTGGTAACCCTACCATGCTGAGTGGAGATCCCACGAACTTGGTTCAAAGGAAAAACTAAGCTATGAAAATTCAGTTGAGCACTTGGAACATATGAATGTTCAAAGCTACTCCCTAGAGCACTCCAAGTGAAAGATGACATGTTGATTGTGGTGAGGGTAAGTCATATGGACTTTTAATGAATCCCTAACCTTGTAAAGGTGGAGTATGACAAGATATTCTTGATAGGGAGGTCACCTATATAAGTGTGAAGTGTGAGCCGCTTCAAATTTAAACACTTATGAATCCATTGTGTTGTCCATGGCCAAAACGGACACAACTATAGAACGGAATGGAGTTAAGACTTTATTGTGTGAATGTCATTGTCTCGGTGTACACTATGGAGGAATAGTTCAAGGCATTATGTCCACTAGTCCGCCTATGCATCCGATGATGTTTACTAAGAAAGGTTCAAAGTCAAAAGCTACCTTTTCTGATACAATAGAGTTTTGTGAGGATGAGCACACTAGTATGCATATATTTAATTTACACTCATGTGGGGGATTGTTAATCATTGAGTTTTAAATTAATTTGCTAAACTAATATTCTTCCTACTGTTCCTCCTAATATTACATCAACTTCCAACCTTCCCCAGTTAATGTGTCGGGCATCTCTTGTAAATTAATTATGTGGTTGAGTGTGGCAACTATTTCATTAATGAAGTCCACAACACCAATTACTTTTGTATCTATAAAAAAGGATCATCTCATTTGGAGAAAAAAGACAGAGAAAGAAAGGGGAAGGAAAGAAAAGAAAAGGAAGAGAGAGAAGAAGAGAAAAGGAGAGAAAAAGAAAAGGGAGAGAGAGAAGAAAGAAAAGTGAAGAAAAAAAAAACGGATAAAAGGAAAGAAAAAGAAAAAAAAAGATATAAGATATATTTTTATTTTAGTGCTCAATTCTCGATTCTGTTCCAGTTCGCCGGAGCTCGTAAATCAAGTGTGCTACAGAATTAGAGACGTTTGTCATTGTATCTTTGGAGAAGTTACGCCTGAACCATTAGCTGTCACACGGGGCGTATTCTTCTTGCGGAAAGAGTTTTACTCGCCTCGGCTAAAATCTTTCCATTTTGATTTTTCAATTGTAATTTATTTTTCAGTTCAATTGTAATTTTCTATTTTTTAGATTATTTGTAAGAACTGAAAAATACATATCAGTTCGTAGGATTCCCGTGTAATTTTTATACCTGGTTTCTAACACTTGTTACAATAGAGACAACATGCATGACACTTCTCGGCAAGTTCAATTCACTGCGAACGAAGGTTTTAATTGTATAATTAGTGATCACACATACCCATATGAACATGTGTTTGATCCAACCCCACGGTTGCAGATGACTTACAATAAATTTTGCAACAATCATTATGCAATATTGATAACTGCAGAAGCAATAACAATTTCTCTACAAAAATCCAGCACTAGGGCATATCATTTACTGCGCAGCACAAATCATTATAGATACAACAACAACAACAACATACCCAGTATATTCCCAACAGGTTGGAGTCTGGGGGGTCAGTTGTACGCAGACCTTACCCTTATAATTTTACAAGGAGGCTGTTTCCGTAGCGACCCAAGGTGCATTGCACCATTTGATATTTTTTTTTTTTTTTTTCTAGAAATTTCACTAATAGAAGAAGCACTAGAATTTAATTGAGTCATTTTGATCTAGTCCATTATTAGCACTATGCCAGGAGAATTGTCAACAATGACTCTTCCAGCTCCATTTGCAATGAACACGCACAAATCATTATAGATGACTAACAATATATTTTTTAACAATTTTATGCAAGTGAGATTAATAACTGCAGAAGCAATAACAATTTCTGTAAAAAAAATCCAGATGTCATGCATAATATATTCACTTTTCCTCAACATGTATCTCCAATGTGAGGCTGGACTTAAATCTTTCTGGGCGAAGTTTAGGCAGCTCCAGAGACAACCATAACAGCAACAAATATTATTCATCATAACCTAAATAATGCAGGCAACAACTCACGATTATACAGGAATCTATAATCAACAGGCAGAAGACTAATTCACAGCGTTCTAAGAATCAAAGGAATTGAGGAGTGCCCTTTCCTGTCCAAGTTTCAAGGGCTATGGAAAGAGATATGTATCTCAATAAAACAACAATCAACAAAGGTGTAATGCATTTGAACCAAATAATGAATGTCCCCAGTAGTGATTTCTGCAGAATAATGAACCAATGGAGGACCTTAAACTAGGAGATGGGGGCACATTTTTCTTACAGTTCATATGACTTAATAATAAAACACTATTACAATTGACAGTATTTTGACAAAAACTTCTAAAAGAACATATATAAATAGAAAGACAAAAGCTAATTTTGGCTATTATGATGCGCTACATGATAGCCTGCAGAAAAACTGTCAGACAAGTCCTTAGATAAACATTAGTAAAAAAAAAGAAAAAAAAAAA
>BKCP01004838.1:707064-746702 GCA_008636005.1 Striga asiatica
AAGCGAGGGCGTATGTAAGTGTTTCTTCCTCTTTGGGCCGCCACATGGATTTCTGGGCACATAGCAACCCTTCCTTGTCCTTGGAGTATGTCATTCGAATGTCCCATTGCATGGACTTGAAAATGGCCTCGAGTTCATTGATGATCTCGACGGTGTCACGGACAATAATTTTTCCTTCTGGTCTCAGAATTCTATCAACCTCAGCAACCAAGCCCATGAAGTTGCACCTGTAAAGCCCAATATCCCAATGACTTAGAAAATTATCTTAAATAAAATTAGGATCCCTAAAAATTCAAGGGTATATGATGATACACACTTCTTTTGGATCTTCGAGAAAAGATGGTCAGCATGCAGAAGGTCGTAAGATCTTGGATAAGTACTGAATGATTCGCACCAATCGTGATAAATTCCAAATAATCCTCGTTCGTATATGATAGGCAGTGTATCTGGAGCATCTATAGAGACGACATTCATAACCCACACATTTAATTCTCTCATAGCAGCAGCCAATCTGAAAATTTAGAGTCATCCATTAGCAAAGCACGTAAAACCAAAGGGCACACTATGATTATTGAGCAAGTCCAAACTCCAAACACCAGAATGTAATGTCTTAAATGGCTAGTGTTCAATAAAAGGCAGCATTGAAATTTCTCCTATATGTTCAATTTCTTTCCACTGAGATTTTGAAAAAGTAGATCAGCATTCAAAAACAAAACAAAAAACAGGATATCACATGGCACCAATCTAAACTCAGAGAGAATTGTTTGAATAACACTGTAAGAAAAGAATGGTTGATTCAGAATTACATGAAACAAGTCTGTTGGAAGAATTAATATATGCTGCTTCAATAAGAGAACTAGAACAAAAGGATGGTTTTTAATTGTCTTCATGGGGGGTGGTTTGGGAGGAGTATATTAATTTTATTTTATTTATTTATTATTATTATTATTATTATTATTTTTGGTGACTTACCCTCCATAGACAGCTCGCATATCCATGGCATTCCTCACAGTAGACCAGTTTATACCCAATCCTTTTAGATATGAGTTGTCAAACACACGCTTCCAGTGTTTATAATCCGCAACAAAATCTTCGGTAGCTGGTTTTCCATAAACTCCAACCTCAGAGCTTGACAGCCAGTAAGGCACCTTCTCAACCCTAGCAGGCCACTGCTCTGGCCACTGGGCCCCTCGTTCAGATGAAGTAACAGGAACTTTGTGCATGCATGCTTGCAAAGGCACATTCCTGATCATTATAAAAGATTAACAAAAACTTGTAAATGTAAAAAATAGAATCCTAGCTTCCTGCTTTTAACAAAATAACGAGCGAATTTTCAGCTACAAATCAAAAGCAATGTTCCCATTGACGAAATAAAAAAGGCATACCAAGCAGCATTGGCGTCATCAGTGTCTTTGCATAGAGGAGGCTCATTTTTCGACCTCTGTTCATAGCATTCATTTGTAGTGGGCTTTCGGTACAAGGCAATTCCAACTCCATTTATTCTATCCTTGGTTATCGAGACAACTTCCCAGCACAATGCTTTTGTCAACTGCTTCATGGCTGCCACAAATAAAAACATGAAAATCAATTGTTTGTCTAAGTGCAAAGAAACACTGAGCTTCTGGTAAAAGTGGAATATAAGAAGTACCTTCCCATATCTCAACATCCTCTGGAAGTTTCTGGTAAATGGGGGTCGCAGACCAAACAAAGAAACCACCAGGTCGAAGTAAACGGTTCAGCTCCAAGAGAAGCTTACCACCTAAACAGCGCATTAAAGAACAAACCATGTCCATTCAATATAAGAAATATGCCAATTACAAATAATGGATGTATTTCATGAATGTAATTCATAGTTGAGGAAATCCGGAACTATAGTACCTTCGATATGCCATGGCACCCTACAACGTGCACAATGAACAACATCGAAAACTCTGGCAGGATACGGAAGTCTCTTCGTACCCATAACAGCAGATATTGCTGGGATTCCTCTCTCAAGCGCAAATTGAACCTGAGCCTCGTGTTCATCTTTTGGGGCTAATGACATAGTAAGCACATCCCTATCAAAGAGGAAGCCTCCGAAACTAGCAACCCCACAGCCAACGTCCAGAACTACTCGGGAACGCTTGCCCCAGTCAATTTCAGGTACAGACTACACAAGCAAAAATAGTCAACGCAAGTTAGCTTAGCAACTCATCCATTCTGGCCATTAAACAAGATTTTGAATCTACTTTGGCAGAATGAAAGAGACAGATATGAATTCATCATATACAAATTAATTTGAAAAGTAATAATACAATGCTACACAATTATTTAACATACACGAAATATTCAAAAAAGAAAAGAAAAGAAACAGACAATCTTTTTGCAATCTTCAGTTATAAAACATACATGCATTAGTCGAAGAAGAGATAGTCTCAGAGGCACTAAGAATAAAGTAAAGCAAGTGCAACATATGTTACCTGTTGTATGAAGTCAATGTAGTGAAGAGCACCATGCTTAAACTGGGTGCCACCACCGGGAAACGTAAGGTATTCACCACTAATTTTAACCCAGTTCTGGTGTCCCTTAACTTCTGCAAGCTTTGTATGGGGCACATTAGTGTACCAAATCTGTGAAAACAGAAAGCAAGCCAATTAAGAAGGAGATATATATATATATATATAGAGAGAGAGAGAGAGGACAAATTAATCTAAAATTAGTCTGTTCGGCAATATAATACCTTCTCTCGACTTGTGGGCCACTCAATCGAACGTTTATAACCTTCGGGAAGGGGAACAAGGCAGGTAGGTGATTGATCAGGACAGTGCCTCTCCCTGTGTTCGTAGTGCTTAGTCGAAGTAAGCTTTTTTATTGCCTCCAAGTTATCAAGGCATGGAATGTAATCCGTTCCAGCAGTGGTTTTGCAAACCTTCCAACTGTATTTACTTTGATTCTCTGATTTAGATGACTTTTGAGCATCTTTCTCATTTTTTGACTCCGTTGCCTGAGTCGAAAATGATCCGTTCTGTGTTGCCGACTCATCCGTAAGTTCCGCTTGCGCGCCAGAAGGAAAGACTTCACTAGATTTATTCTTTTCGTCAGTCATCTTCTCATCTGTTTTGTTCTCATCCTTCTCCTCTATCTGACCCTCTCCTTTGTCCCCATCCGTTTTGCCTAAATCTTCTTCGGACTTCTTCTCCCCATCATCAGAGGAGGTGTTTTCGTTATTTTCTGAGTCTTGATTCACATAGGATTCCTTCTCAGCTTTCTTTTCATCTTCTCCATTTTCCGTCTCATTATTAGACCCTTCATCCTTCTTTTCTTCATTCCCGGACTTCTGGTCCTCGGGTTCATCAGTGTTCTTTGCTGGCTCCTCTGATGGCTCATTTTTTGTGTCCCCCTTGGTGGCCTCCTCAGGCAAATCACCAGGGTTATCCTCAAACTGCTTTGCCTGTCCCTCGTCTTTTTGGATTCTGTCATTATCTTCATTTGCAACATTGCTATTGTCCTCATTTCTGGTCACCTCATTTTTGTTCGCCTGAGAGACATCTGAATTCTGAACAGGGACCACAGATGATGATGTCATCATCCATACCCCAACCAGGCAGAGGGCCACGAAGACCACAATCGTGACGGTCGAACAATAGCCTGATGACGATTTCCGCCCATCAACTTTAGAGTATTTTCCTGAAGCCATGTCAGGCTTAGTATGTTGCAATAGATCTGACGATGTCTTTATCTTATTGCACCTACATTACAAGCGAATGACATTAATTAACAATTTTCGTATAGGATCTCAACCAAGCATGAGCATAGGAGCAAATTTTAGGACAGAAGGTAGTACGATCTACTCACTAGCATGCATTTATCAAAGCCTAAATCATAATTGCCTTACCAGTTAAGTGGGAAGTTTTAAGTAACAAGCATGAGAATTAATTACAAGTCAATTTGGGTGCATAATATGAAAAGAATGTAATAAGTGCAGATGATCTTCAGATCAGTTTATGATACACATAAATCGCAGATAAAAAATGAGGATTTCAGCAAGATATGTTCGCTTCTGCAATCCAATCGCATTTGTGTTCATCTCCCCAAAAACCAAAAATGAGAGAGAAAAAAACTAGCATGGACAGACCAGATCTCGAATGTAAATTCAAATCCAATAAGTAATCTTCATCATAAATGAACAACAAGATCAGATCGGAGAAATCTCGAAGAGAGACTAGACTTATCAAGATTTCCCGACGCGCATTGAGAAAAAAGGAGACGAGAGAACCGTACCTTTCCCTGTAAATTCTCAACACAGATCTGAGATAAACAAAGCTCTGATCATTGGCACATATTCTTCTGTATAAAAAACGCTGTGTCGGTGCCTACGACAAGTGGCTTGAAGCTTGCAGTGAGAAGAACAATAGCCCCTGTATTTATATAAGTGACTTCAGCTTTCTGTGTTCCTCTTGTTTTTTTACTTTCAACAATTTTCCCTGATTTTAGTAACTATTCAAGTATTTTGAAAATTGACGTACGTATACTACGTATGGCCATTTTCATAATATTTTAATGATTGCACGCGGCAAGATGGGATCACATACTGACATACTTCACAGTTCACAGTACAGAACTTTTCTGTTTTACATTTCCTAATGTGGAGCGTGTGAAATCAGGATTGTGTTCAACTTTGACAGCAAATGAAAATGAGGAGTTCATAGGGAAAACAATAAAACAACGAAAAATCACAAGACGTCCGTGAAATTCTACCATACGGTTAGCGTGTGGGTGCGCGTGAGATAGATGTCAATTCACAAGTATAACCATGGAATGGGACATTTTTGCAGCAATTAATATTAATAATAAGGGGAAAGCAACAGTTCAGTTAGAGTATGATTCCGTCGTTTTTTTTTTTTTTTTTTTTTTTTTCGGTACAAAGATGGAGTCTAAAAGCCCAAAATAACTAGGTTAGAACTCGTCGTGAGTGGGACACCCCGATAATGTCGTGCTCAAGCGAAGCTCCCATCCCTGGGGGAGGTAAAGCGAACCGTTGCATACGTAACGAGGAGGATGACGCCAAGCTCGCCATATGGTCAGCCGCAAAGTTGGCTTCCCTATATACGTGTTGGATTCGAATGCGCCACTCCCTTTGAACCAGACTACGAATGGCCCGAACTAGTGCATCATGAGTTCCAAAATTATCATCGGACCCAAGGATCATTCTCCTCACACATTGGTTGTCTTTTTTTTTTTTTTTCTTGTCGAAACGATAGGGAATCTATTAAAAAGCTCAAGCGAACCAAGTTCGAATAATACAAACCAACCCGAGAAGGAAAAGTGGGAGGACACGCATATAGCGGCCTAGAACCTCAACACAGAAAAGTAGAACACAAATTGGTTGTCGACCTCTACAATAACCTGCCGAAATCCCAACTCCTAAGCCAACTGTAGACCCTGAAAGAGACCCCAAAGTTCGGCACCCGTAATGGTGCTACATCCAATATTCATGAGGAAACCCTCAATCCATCTACCAAACTCATCTCGAAGCAAGCCTCCAGCGCTACTAAGGCCTTTGGTGTTATTAAAAGCACCGTGTGTATTCACTTTCATCCACCTCGAGTCTGGCGGGACCCAATGTATCATACGAAACACTTGAAACTCAGCTCCGACCTGCCTGTAAGCCTCGGTTGCCTCGGCATATGTGTCCGTTTTACGTAGAACCTCCACTCTTCGAGATTCACAGTTTAGTAATCGGTGGTTGAAGATATGGTCATTTCTCCAACTCCATGAATTCCATGCTGTAAACGCAAACAGGCTACTCCAGTTATTATACGATCCCAACTGCACCATCAATAAATTTTTCCTCAACCAAGTTTTAAGTGGTTGTCGAAAGAATTCGCTATCAATGTCTTTTGGGAGCAGCCGAATCCATAAGCTCTTAGCGTACGGGCAGTCCCTTAAAGCATGCAACGCTGTTTCATTTTCTCCACAAAACTCACAATCCGCCGACGTGGAGATATGTCTCTGGACCCGT
This sequence comes from Striga asiatica, assembly GCA_008636005.1. Classification (NCBI taxonomy): domain Eukaryota; kingdom Viridiplantae; phylum Streptophyta; class Magnoliopsida; order Lamiales; family Orobanchaceae; genus Striga; species Striga asiatica. The sequence goes on from BKCP01004838.1 coordinate 713,066, forward strand.
TCCAAATTGGTCACTAATAGACCTTTAGCCGCAAGCCACAAGAATTTTTGAAACAGTTGCGGTACTGGTGACTGCCAAATCAACTTCCAAAGTGGTTGATCCGAATCACTTTTCGATTGTACAAGGGTCTGGTAGGCGGGTTGCGTTGAGTACCATCGTGGGAAGGTCCCCATATAATCCGATCCTCTCCAGCCATGTCTCTTGGTGGGAGTGTACCGGCAATGCACAAGATTATGGCTGATGTGAGAATCCCGTGAAAAGCGTCCCATTTCCAGCTACCCCTCGCATACATGAATTCCACTACCTTCAAGTGGAGGATGCCTTCCGGCGGCCTTTGAGTCACATATTTTATCAACGGTCCGGCCTTGCCCAACCAAGGATCGAGCCAAAAGCGGGCTGTTTCACCGTTGCCTAAGTTCCAATGGACTTATTTCACGATATCGGGCCAAATCTTACTTAGAGCTCGCATTAAGGTCGAACCCTATCTACATCGAAGATTTTCCAGATTGTTCCAGAGATTGATGCCATACTGAGCGGTCAGTAGTCGCACCCATAGAAAATTACTTTTCGTCAAAATTTCCCAGCCTAACTTCATCATTAGGGCGTAGTTCATGCGACGAATATTCTTAATGCCCAGGCCCTCCTCTTCTTTAGTTTTACACACTTCCTTCCAAGCGTGCAAATGTATTTTCCTTTTCTCTTCGTAGCCACCCAGACGAAGGCACGACTTCTACGCTCAAGTCCGTCAGTAATGGCACCCAGTAGCAAAGTGGCCTGGATGGAATAATAGGGCAGCATGGTCAACACAGCCTAGGTAAGGGTGACTCGGCCCGCCATCGATAGTGATTCCATGTGCCACCCGGCTAATCGCGATTCTGCCTTATCCAGAATGTGAGAGAATGTAGTTTTGGTCACTCGGCCATGCAAAATGGGCACTCCAAGGTAGTTACCCAGATTGTCCGTCCACTTGAACTTTAATGCATCTGCCAACCTATGTTGTTCATCATATCCCACATTATTGGAATCTCTGAGCTTACTTTCAGTCCCGAAATATTGCAAAAAAGTCGAGGACTTGCTTCAGGAACCCCACCTGCTCCCAATCTATCCATGCATAACACGAATAGATAGGGGGAAATGGCTCTCCATGCCTAACTCCTCTGCTGGGCTGAAACTCCTTCCCTATCGTCCCATTCCACAACAAAGTCATCAAGGCCGATCTAACACTTGCCATGATAGTCGTAACTAAAATAGCAGGGTAGCTGACTAGTCGAAGGGTTTCTTCAATGAAGTCCCACCTAAGATAGTCATAAGCCTTCTCCAGATCAACTTTAATAACCATATAGCTCGTCACTCCGTTTTTTATGGCGCATAGAATGGATCAACTCTTGCGCTACTACAATATTACTGATAATCTGGGTACCCGTGACAAAGCTAGCTTGTGTTGGATGGGTTAAGTCAGGCAGTGTACCTTTCATTCAATTCACCAAAATTTTTGTGAAAAGCTTGTAGATGACGTTGAGCAAGCTAATAGGCCGGAACTGCCTAATTTTAGTTGCATTCTCGATCTTAGGAATTAAAATATTTATTAGTTTGATTCACTTCACTTGGGACGACACCATCTCGCAACATTTTGCGAATGAAAGCTCGCAATGAGGGGCCCACAGTTTCTCAATTCTTCTTAAAGAACAATGCGTTTAAGCCGTTTATCCTTGGGGCTTTTAAGGATCCCATGCTTTGCAAGGCAGAAAAGATTTCCCCATCCGAAATATTCCCCTCCATGGCCTGCATCCGATCCACATCACAGACTATAAATAAGTTAGGCATAGTTCCAACTGTTTCTGGAGGTGGCCCTACCATATAAATTTTTTAAAAACTCCGTTGCTAAATTTCAAAGGGACGGTTGATCCGTTACTAGGTTACCTTCAGCATCTTCTAATTTCGTAATCCTTCCTTGTCGTCGATGGACTTTAAGTTCGATGGTAATATGAAGTATTTCTATTCCCCAAGTGCATCTAATCTCTTGTAGATTTCTGGAGAAGTAGTAGTTCCTCTTGCAGAATGACATCGTCTAGTTCCTCACGCATCTGTTGCTCTAACTTCACGAGTTGTTCCTTGAAATAAAATTGTCGGCTTCTCTGGATACCCCGTGCTAGTAGTCGTTTCTTTGGCTGAAAGATATTACCAAAAACTATAAAGTTCCATTTTTTCACCACTTCCGCGAACTTGTTCGTCACTTCAATAGAACAAAAGGAGGGTTGCCACGTGTCATGTAGCATTTCGGAGAATCCCAGGTGAAGAAGCCAAGCTGCTAGGAATCGAAAGGGTTTCATTCCTTGTGATATAAAGTTATGTTTACCAAATCCCAACATATGGGGGGAGTGGTCTGATTGAATTCGTGGAAGGAGACGGACCCTGCCCATCTCGAATTTCTCCATCCAGGTCATATTTGCTACAAAACGATACAGCTTTTCTGTAACTCTTCCATTTTAGCCTTCCTAACCCACGTGAAAAGGTGTCCGTCCGTAGCCACCTTTTGTATGCTGTTAGTGAATACCCAATCCGACAATTCCTTGCTTATATTACAAAAGCTAGATGACCCTCCAATTTTCTCCGACCGATAGAGGAGGCAATTAAAATCACCCCCGATTAGCCAAGGGTCTGATATACTCGAGGCCAGTCGCTCTAGCTCATCCCACAGTTTTCGACGAATTATTGTGTTGGGACTTGCATAAACAAACGTGATCTAACACAGCCTAGATGGAAATGAACGCATCATCGGAACGGTTGTAGTGTCAACGGTACAGTCGGTCTTGACTGATTAATTGCCCTAATACATTTATGTATTGAACATGATCCCAGAGAGTTACAGTTTGTTTTATACTAATCATTATAAACAAACTTAGATCTCGGTTAATTACTGCGTTCTCTTAACCCGTAAGGTATTAAACAGACATGTGCATATAGTATTTATTTCTTTGATTCACTTGGGTGATATTCAGTTCGTTGGATCAGTAGTCTTACTGTCTTGGGTAATATTGCTATATGTATGATGTGTTGTTAGGATATTTACGGTCATCGTGTGCGTTATAGTTTGATGATGTCCCCGAAGTGAGTTCATGAAGGATTGTTATGCTAAACCCTGTAGGTGGATTAAGTTCCGACATAATAATAATTTGATGAACGAGCGCTAGCTTTGGTAATATAATATATAAATTAATTCTTGATTATCAGTAATCGAATTAATTAATGTACATTATATCTTAAACATGCGGAGGTAATTCGAGTAATTATTATTGGAGTATCAAATGTAATTTGGGATAGGAAAAGGGAGTGCAATAATATTGCGTTAGTGGACCGTGATATTATTTAAGTATTGGCAGAGTGGGGTAGGCTCACTGTTTGACCCAATGCTTAAGGAGCCCTAATCCTATTCTCCTAAGGATCCATACTGTAGCTCTATATATACATCATTAAGTTAATGGAAAAGAGAAACAAAAGAGCTAACGTGAAAACACATGCACGCCCCCCCTCTCTCTCTAGTCTTTCATTTTAGTTTTATCTTCTTCTCGTTGCTCCACCAGTATGGGTTGAAGAGGTGTATGGGTAATACAGTAGAAGATCCCATGGTATACGAGACCCCGTGATTAAATATATTCATCAACCTCGGAGATCCACCGTCGACCACCGTGACTCGTCGGATCACCGACTCGAGCCACGACCAGTCGACGCAAGCACGATGCCGCACGTGCCGCCGAGCCCAACAACGCGAGTAGTAGCCCGAAGCTGCAAGCCCGTGACGTCCTCGCCCTGGCAAGCCTCTGCGATCAGCCCGGCGACCTCCGTGCAGCCCGTCCGTGATCTCGAAGTGACGAGCCCCGCTTCCATCCGTGATACCCGGCAACCCCACGACATGCTGCTCTGGGTCAACCCGAATCTGTCATATTCAGAAACTTTTAAGCCGTAAGTTTTCTATGTTAATCTTTTAGATCCGCCGCTCATAGGTTTACGTTTGCTATTGAATTCGTGACTTGTACATAACGAGATCCTCATAGATCCCAGCACTTGGTTAATTTTTTTCGTACAAAGTTTGAATTTTTACGGCTTTATTTGACAAGATGTGTTCAAACGCAGCCATATATATTGGATTATATTCGCATAACTTGGTTTTGCATGAATTAGTTTAATCCACTATTATGGTTGTATATGTGTTTGATGAATGTTGTTGAATGTGATGAATGGTTTTAATTGGTTTTTAAAGCCTCGGACATGTTGAGAAATTTAATGGATGAATGTTTGTAATAATTATTCGTCCGGTGGGGACATTGATAGATTTAATTATTTGTTTAGAAAATATGTAAATCCATTCGTTGGATCTAGGATCGAATTATGTAATTTTGTGAATTATATTTTTCGTATTGTGATCGTGCAATGATGACCGGAAGATCACAAGGATCAATGAGCCTCGAAGACCCGACCGGACCCGGGCCTAGGCGATGATGGGGAACCACCGCGGCAGCCCGTGCGGCTCGACAGCTCGCTACTGGGAGTCGCGCGTCGAGCAGGCCATGTGGTAACGCACGGCGGTCGCGAGCCGCAGGCGTAACTGATTGGACGGCCGCGTCGACGGGTGAAGCCGCCTGCTGGCCGCGCATTACGCATGCTACCGGCATCGCGCGAAATTCTCGCGCGACGGGCCATGCCAGCGGCCGACCGCGACAGGAGCTCGACGCGCGCAATGGCCTTTTTTTCGGCGAGCATGGCTGCGGCGACCGGACCGACGCCGGCGGGCAACGTTCCTCCGGCGAGTTCCATGGTTTACTTGCTGGACAAGTAGTACAATATCTATCAGGATTCTACTGCAGTTGGAGTTTCAGTTGAATTAGAAAATTGAATATTTTTATCTGATAGTTTCCTTGTTCAAGGAGACTCAATAAATAATGGCCATAATAGTGGACTTATTTATTTAAATTTATTATGCAATGAATTAATATTTATTTATACATGAGAATTAATTATTGCTTTTGCATGAGATTAATTTAGAATTGCATAAATATTTAAAAATCCTCTTTTAAATAAATACTATGTTTGAGAAGGGATTTTAAAATTAAAGTTAATTTTAAAAATTCCTAAGGCCTTCATTTCTAATTTGTTGGTAGATCAATTAATTGAAGTATGGGCTTCCCCACGGATGACATCACTAAAATTAATTGTAGAAAATTACCAGAATAAATTTCTAATTTAAACGATTAGAGAAAATCTTATGAGAGCGTGGACCTCCCCACGGGGGACGGATAATCGATTTTGATGACCTCAAGATCGAGGAATGAGATTCACTTAGAATGCATAAAATTTATAAACTACGAGGTCCCTGAATTTTATCGCATGGCCAAACAGAGACCGACTATTGAGTTCGTTCGTCATGAATTTGTTTTTGACTTATAGAAATTAATGGGTTCTTGAAAAACCCTTCTCTTGTGAATGTTGAGTATGTAGGGCGACCCACGTAGCATACTTACTCACGGTGTTTAGGGATGTCGGTGGATTTAAGTTAATATTGTTTTGAGGATATCAATATTAACAGTTAAATTCAAAATGTTTAATCTGTAAAATATTTTCGTGATTCTCAGGATATATTCATCATGTCATTCAATCTCTTATCTTTCATTCTAAAAGAAAATCAGCTTACTGACCCTAATTATATTGATTGGAAGATGAACTTGGACATTGTGTTGATTGCAGAGGAGTACAAGTATGTATTCACTGAGGCTTGCCCGGATGTGCCCGAAGACAAGGCCCCAGATCACGAGAAAGAGGAGTATGCCCAGTGGAAGAAGGCTGATGAGATGGCGAAGTGTTACATTCTGGCATCTATGTCAAATGTTCTTCAACATCAGCATCAGTCTATGGACACCGCGGCAGAAATGCTTCTCAATCTCAAGGAGCTGTTTGGGCATCTCTCTATGGCTGCCAGGCAGGAAGCCTTGAGCACTCTGATGAACATGCACATGGTCGAGGGCACACCCGTAAGGGAGCGCACCCTAAGGGTTATAGCGCAACTCAATGAGTTGGAGGTCTTAGGAGGTTTTATTGACGGGGAAACCCAGGTTTATATTATGCTCCAGTCTTTGTCGAGGAGCTTTGACCAGTTCCGGTTGAACTATAACATGCACAAGATGCATATGGGTCTCCCGGAACTGTTGGCTGAGCTTCAGTTGACAAAAGCCTTTTTTACTCAGAAGTCTCAAGTGCTAGTCGTCGAGCAGAATGGACCTTCCAGGCCTCACAAGGGCAGGAAGGGAAAGAAGTCTGCAGAAAAGACGAAGGCACAGGCTGCTTCGGCTTCGGTTGCTCCGCAATCAGCCCCTCAGATAGAGGTAAAGAAACCGAAAGGGAAATGCTACAAGTGCAACAAGTTAGGACACTGAAAGGTCGATTGTCGTCTCCTCAAGAAGGGAAAAGAAGGTAACTCTCTTACTTATGTCGTAGAAACATGTTTAGCGGGTGTATCTACCAGTACTTAGTGTGTAGATACTGGAGCCACTGATGAAGTTTGCAATTCTTTGCAGGGGTTCTAGAAAACCAGGCGACTTAAGGAGGGAGAGATCACCGTCTACATGGGCAATGCCACGGAAGTGGAAGTGGTTATAGTGGGAGACATTACTTTATCTTTTGATAGTACTAGTTTGGTTTTAAGACATTGCCTTTATGTTCCGAGTTTTAGAAAGAACCTTGTTTCAGTTTCTAAGCTTGTCTTGGATAATATTTCTGCTACATTTGGTTATTATTCGTTATGGAAATTGTTTCATTTGTTCTGGTTCATTAGTTGGCAATTTGTATGTTCTTAAACCAAACTATCCCACAGTGCTTCAAACTGAATTGAATAATGTCTTGGCTAAATCAATTAAGAGGAAGGAATCTTCACAGATGAATCAAACATATCTTTGGCACCTTATACTAGGGCACATCAACCTTAGGAGGATTCAAAAGTTGGTATCTAACGGACATCTTGGTCCAGTAGAAGATAATTATCCAACTTGTGAATCATGCCTGGAAGGTAAAAAGGACAAGAGGCCGTTTTCGGTAAAGGGGTATAGGAGCCAAGAAGTGTTAGGATTGATTCATTTTTTATTTGTGTGGTCCTATGCCGATCTAAGCTAGAGGTGGTTATGAGTACTTTGTCACATTCATTGATGATTACTCGAGATATGGGTACGTCTACCTGATGCACCGCATGTCCAAATGCTTTGAGAAATTCAAGGAGTATTGGGCAGTTGTGGAGAAGTATCATGGTAAGAGTATCAAGGTGCTTCGATCTGATCGAGGTGGCGAATACCTATTTGGAGAATTTAAGACATACTTATCAGAATCTGGGATTGAGTCCCAATTGACTGCACCCGGCACACCCCAGCAGAACGGGGTTGCAGAGCGAAGAAATAGGACTCTTATGGAGATGGTTAGGTAAATGATGAGTTATTCAAAGTTGCCCAATTCGTTTTGGGGAATGGCACCGGAAACAGCATCGTATATTCTGAACTTAGTTCCATCGAAGTCAATAGAGACTACTCTTTACGAATTATGGAAAGGGCCTAAGCCCGGGTTTTCACATATTCGAGTATGGGGTAGCCCTGCACACATTTTGGTTCAGGAGGCTGGCAAATTGGAAAAACGTTTAGAAGCACGTGTTTATTGGCTATCCCAAGGAAACGAAAGGAGGATTATTTTATAGTCTTGAGGATCAGAAAGTGATCGTTAGTACGAACGCTAGATTTTTGGAAGAAGACTATATTATGAACCACAAGCCCACGAGTAGACTTGTCTTAGAGGAGTTAAGAAGTGTGATCGATAGTTCCCCACCGAGTGCGCAAGCAGGTACATCACATAATACTGCAACACAGCACACTGAGAGTGTACCAGTGCAGACAGTACCTTGTCGTAATGGGAGGGTTTCTATGCATCCCGACCGATGGATAGGTCTTGGAGAGTCATCAGACTCAGTTCCAGGAGATCTAGAATCAGACCCACGGACCTGTGACGAGGCACTCCAAGATAAAGATGCAGATTCATGGAAAGTTGCAATGAAAGCTGAGATGGGGTCAATAGACTCCAATCTAGTCTAGGATCTTGTAGAACCACCTGATGGGGTACGACCCATTGAATGCAAGTGGGTCTATAAGAGAAAGAGAGGATCAGATGGAAAGGTGGAAACCTTTAAGGCTGGGCTTGTTGCGAAAGGTTATACCCAGAAAGAGGGTATTGATTATGATGAGACCTTTTCGCCAGTAGCTATGCTTAAATACATTCGAATTCTTTTAGCTGTAGCCGCTTATATGGATTATGAGGTCTGGCAGATGGATGTCAAGATGGCCTTCCTTAACAGAAACCTTCAGGAAGACATCTATATGCAACAACCAAAGAGATTCATTTCTAAGGGACATGACTATCTAGTGTGTAAACTTAATTGGTCTATTTATGGACTGAAGCAAGCTTCAAGATCTTGGAATATCCAGTTCGATGAGGTTATCCAGTCGTACGAGTTCTTTCAATGTCCAGATGAGCACTGTTTGTACAAGAAAATCAGAGGGAGCGTGGTGGTGTTTCTTGTTCTATACGTAGAGGACATACTTCTTATTGGAAACAGTAAGAATGAGTTATCAGACGTAAATGTATGGTTGTCTAAGCAGTTTGATATGAAAGACTTAGGTGAAGCAGGACACAATCTTTGTATTAGGGTTATTCGATACCGTAAAAAGAGAATGTTGTACTTATGCCAATCTACATACATAGATATTATCTTGGCTAGAGTCTGCATGCAGGATTCCAATAAAGGTATGTTACCTTTTAGATATGAAATATGTCTATCCAAGGAGATGTCTCCTAAGACGTCTCAAGAGATAAAAGACGTAAAGACAGTTCCTTATGCATCGGCAGTAGGAAGTCTCATGTATGATACACTGTGTACGAGGCCGGATATTAGCTACGCCGTTTGAATGGTAGCAAAATATCAAAGTAATTCGGGACGGGAACATTGGTCTGCGGTGAAACATATACTCAAGTACCTAAAGAGGACTAGGGAGTACATGTTAGTTTACCATACAGACAGCTTGTTACCGCTGGGTTACAACTATTCCAACTTTCAGTCAGACATGGACGAAAGTAAGTCAACCTCAGGTTATGTGTTTACCTTGGGAGGTGGAGTCATTTCATGGAGGAGTGCTAAGAAGAAATGCGTAGCAGACTCCACTATGGAAGCTGAGTACATCGCAGCCTCTGAGGCAGCGAAAGAGACAGTTTGGCTCAGGAACTTCTTAGTAGAGTTAGAAGTGATTCCGTGTTTGCCACATAGTATCACCGTGTATTGTGATAATAGTAGAGCAGTAGCAAACTCAAGGGAACTACGAGTCTACAGAGCAAGCAAACACATAGAGCGCAAGTACCACCTAATACGAGATATCGTAGGAAGATGAGACGTCGATGTTGCCAAGATTGCATCAGAGGACAACCTAGCTAATCCTTTCACGAAGAGTTTGCCGGGGAAGGTCTTCGTCAAACACGTGGGAGGAATGAGAGTCAGATGTATGGCGATAGGATCGACATAGGTCTTTTAGAATAACAGATTGATAGGACTATACTTGTAAAAGCGAAAGCATTAAGTATAAGTGGGAGATTGTTAGTGTTATATACTAAAATCTTGGCTTTGGTTGATATCCCACTTATGCCCTTTATGAATGAGAATCATGTTCGATTAAACAGGTTCTATGTTCTGTTGTTTTGCACTTCAATTAAATGGTTCATTAGCGGGTGAACAGAAGATCATTTGATCAGTCACTTGCGAAACAAGAATTAATGGTTCACAACCTAGATGAAAATGAACACACCATCGAAACGGTTGTAGTGTCAATGGTACAGTCGGCCTTGACTAATTAGTTGCACTAGTACATTTATGTATTGAACAGAATCACAGATAGTTACAGTTTGTTTTATATTGATCGTCGTAAACAAACTTAGGTCTTGGTTAATTACTGCATTCTCTTAACCCGTAAAATATTAAACAGATATGTGCATACAATATTTATTACTTTGATTCACTTGAGTGAGATTCAGTTCGCTGGATCAATAGTCTTACTGTCTTGGGTAATATTATTGTATGTATGATGTGTTGTTAGGATATTTACGGTCACCATGTGCGTTAGTTTGATAATGTCCCCGAAGTGAGTTCATGAAGGATTGTTATGCTAAACCTTGTAGGTGGATTCAGTTTCGGCATTGTTGATATCAAATCCAGTAATCAGAATTAAGGTACTAAAAATCGGAATATACTATAGCAAGTTACCGACTTCCATAGATCTCTTCCGACAGACCGACAAGGAGGATCAAAACCGACATCCGAAACCGACGTAAATAAACCGACATCAAGTCAACCGACTACCACAAAGTTTGAGCATTCCAAACAGAAAGTAATCATTAGAAGCATCTGATTGGACCAACAAAACAAAAAGGCAATCATTGATGTTTCCCGCCGCCTCAAAACAAAGCAGCTCAATATTAAATGCATCTCTATCCATTTCGAGGAAGAGGACAAAAGCCACCGTACTATAAATAGCAGAATTTATGATAGTACGAGGATCTTGGGACAATCACATTGTACACGAACTTGAGACAACCTCGGTTTTCAGCTAAAACCCGACTTCTGTACTCTTGTGAACATAATCAATAAAATCCAATTAAACTTTTATCTTCATCTTTGAAACATCAACTGTGTTTAATTTGAAGTTGTTAATTCAAGACGGCAACAGTTTGGCGCTAGAGGAAGGGCCCTTTTCTTTTCAATTGTTTATCTTGGAAAACAACACACAAAGGATGTCAAATTCTGGACGAAATGAACGAAATCCTGATCCAGGGATTAATCGTCACCTAACTCATACAACTGGAACTTCTGCAGTGCCATCAACTTCGATTGATTATTCAGCCCTATTTCAAGATCCAGAGTTCTTGAAAAACTTGACTGATTTTATGGCACGAACAAGAATAGAATCAACCACAGCAGCTAATCCTCAAACTCGCTCAACTCCAGTTCCACGAAGAAATAATATTCCTGCAACATCACATGCAACGTCCCATCCACATACACATGAATCACAACATGACGTAACAACTCAAAATCGTGGGGTAGTTCCAGTACAAACTCAAGTTCCAGAACCAGCGCGATCAGAAGCGACCGCAGAAAGCCATTCTGGACATCGACCACGACAACCTACTCCATCGTTACCAGAACTATCACGACATGATCAACCTTCTGATTTACGACACACTCTTGAACAAACTCATGCTCGTCGTGGGCAGAATGAATTACGTCGTTTGATTGAAAGAAATCGTCAAAGACGCGAATCAGAAGAGTTAGAAATGTTGAGAAAAAGAATTGCTGAGCTGGAGACTTGTCAAGGTGAACATGGAGAGTCGCCACGACGAACTCCAGTGATAGAAGAGACGTATCAAGAGGTTGGAACTCCCTTAGCTCCTCACCTGACCAGAGAACCAATTCCAACTAAAGTGAAAGTTCCGCAAATCGGCTTATATGATGGAACTTCCGACCCTGATGCCCATCTCGGTCAGTACACGTCTTGGATGGATCTTCATGGAGCGAATGAAGCACTCAGATGTCGGATGTTTTCCTTAACTTTGGGACCACGAGCTCAAAAATGGTATCATTCTCTATCTCGGTATTCGATTTCCACGTGGCAGCAGTTGAGAACGGCTTTTCGCTCTCATTTTATTGGGGCCCGAGTATCTTTAATTCCTAAAGAGTCAATCGCAAATATTGTACAAAAAGATGACGAAAGTGTGAAAGACTACATTACTCGGTTTAATGAACGCATACAAAATATGGAACAATGCCATCCTGAAACGCTATTGGTCACAGCTATAGCCGGATTGAAGCCAAATTCGTTGTTCCGATGGAGTATATGTCAAAATAAACCGACTTCGTTTCAAGACTTTCTAGCTCGGGCTCAACAGCACATTTTAGCCGAAGAATCAATGTCGGTTCCTAATATCGACTTTTCCTCGTTGAAGTCGGAAGTCGGGCAGGAATCAAAAAAGAAGAAAAATAAATTTTTCAAGCCAAATAAGTCTCGATTTGGGAATCCAAAAATCCCTGAAGTGCAAGAAGCTAGGACTAAATATCTTAATGAAGTTAAATCCAGCTACCAGACGGTATTCTCGGCAGGAGCAGCAACAATATTTGAAGAGTTAAAGGGGAAAGGAATTCTTCCTGATCCTCGACCTGTCAGAACACCTGAAGAAAAACTTGATAAAACGAGATATTGTTCATATCATAAGTCGGCAGGCCATAATACTGATGAATGTCTCGGTTTACTCTCTGCCTTGTTGCGACTTATTGGACATCCTCAAGTCCAAAGATTTGCCAAGAATGTTGATTATAAACGAAAAGGAAGAATGCCTGATTTACCAGACGATGAAGATGATGAAGAGCGTCCAATTAATCCAAAACGGGTGAGATCAAATGAAAAAGAGATATACATGACGAATCAAAGGGAAGGAGACTCGACTGAAATGATGTATCGAGGAGGATACTATAATCCTGACAACTCACACCATGTACCTCGGGTCAACAACAGCAGTAATACAACATTGGAATCACGAAGGCAAATAAAAGCGTACGCACGAAAAGCTTTTAACTCGGGAAAAACAGTTCTAACTACCGACCTCCGAGATAAAATTAATGCTCGGAACAATTGCCCGATTACATTCAATGTCGATGATGCGAGTTATTTTGCTCACCCTCATGTTGATCCCTTAATAATCACGGCACCCATCTGTGGAATACCGATACATCGTATGTTGGTGGACACTGGCGCATATTCAAGCATTATGATGCTGCGTACATTTGAACAAATGGGAATCGATCCGGCCGAGCTAAAACCCTATAAAGATCAAGTTCAAGGCTTTAACGGAACTATAACGACAACCCTTGGCGAAATCACTATGCCAATCCGGTTCGGAATCCCTGGACAAGCTTCCAAAGTAATTATGGAGACATTCAAGGTTATGGATCTTAAAAATCAATATAACGCCATCATTGGACGGACTGCTTTATACAAGCTTCGTGCAGCTGTATCAATATTTCATTATGCACTAAAATTTCCTACTAATAATGGAGAAGGAACTCATTATGGAGACCAGTACGAAGCTCGCGGAATGGTATGGGTTAAGCCCTGGCATGAACCCTGTATGCCTGTACATATGATGGAGGATATTGAAGAAAATCGAGATAGTTCAACACTCATTAACTCGGAATCCTGCAATACCGAGATGGAACTTGATCCTGTGAAATCAAACAACGATCTGATTTGTGATCGTGGAAGACGTCCGGGAAAAGAGCCAATCAGAGAAGAAGATGTACTTGACCCACGAGTTTAATTTAAGGAGAAAAGCAAACTTGAACGAGCCGAACCATCAGAAGAAGTTGAGATAATATTCATTGATGATCCAGTTTGTCACAAGTCAGTGCAAATTGGGGCCAATCTTCAAGAACCAATACGAACTCGGCTCATTCAATTCCTCAAAGCTAATTCCGACGTATTTGCCTGGAAACACGAAGATATGAAAGGAATTGATCCAAAGGTCGCTTCTCATCGACTCAACTTGGATCCAACAATTAAACCAGTGGTTCAAAAACGACGTAAACTCGGTCCTGATCGACAGAAAGCTCTCGAAGAAGAAGTTCAGAAACTGGTTGACAACAAATTCATCCAAGAGACCAAATACCCGACTTGGGTGTCAAATCCTGTTCTCGTAAAAAAGAGCTCTGGTGCATGGCGACTTTGTATTGATTTTACCGACTTAAATAAAGCCTGTCCCAAAGACAGTTACCCTTTACCGCATATCGATTACATGGTGGATGCCACAGCTGGACATGAATTGATGAGCTTTATGGATGCATATTCAGGTTATAATCAAATTCCAATGGACCCTGATGAGGCAGAACATACATCTTTTTATTCAGCCCGAGGATTATATTGTTATATTATGATGCCGTTCGGTCTTAAAAATGCTGGGGCCACATATCAGAGGCTGGTTAATAAAATGTTCGCCCAACTCATTGGACATACCATGGAAGTTTACGTGGATGACATGTTAGTTAAGTCGGTTCATGCGGCCGATCACATTGATCACTTACAGGAAATGTTCAACATCCTGAGAGAATATTCAATGGTGCTTAACCCAAAGAAATGTACTTTCGGAGTCGGCTCTGGAAAATTCTTGGGATATATTGTCACTCAACGGGGTATTGAAGCCAATCCAGTAAAAATAAAGGCAATTATGGATCTCTCACCTCCCACATCGGTAAAAGGAGTTCAAGCTCTTACCGGCCGGCTTGCTGCCTTAAATCGGTTCCTATCCAAATCAACAGATCGATGCAAACCCTTCTTTGAATCTATAAAGAAAGGAAAATGCTTCGAATGGACAGAAGAATGTCAGCTAGCTCTGGATAAAATAAAAGAAACACTCCATCAAATCCCGACTTTACAGAAACCGATTCCCGAAGAAATGCTGTATCTATATTTGGGGGTTAGTGACTCTGCAATCAGTGCTGTTCTTATTCGTGAAGAAGGACGTCAACAGTATCCAATCTATTATATCAGTAAGGCCTTACATGAAGCCGAACTACGATACCCGGCGATGGAGAAGTTGGCGTATGCCCTTGTTATCGCTGCTCGAAAGCTACGTCCTTATTTCCAAGAACATTCAATAACGGTGCTTACTTCTTATCCCTTAAAGACGATTTTACACCGACCTGATACGTCGGGAAGACTGATCAAATGGGCCGTAGAACTCGGTCAATATGATATTCATTACAAACCGAGAACTGCAATAAAAGCTCAAGCTTTATCCGACTTTATTGCCGAATTTACTCCTGCAATCGAGATGATCAATGAAGATCAATCATGGACATTGTACGTTGATGGCTCCTTAACTCAACATCGAGCTGGAGGAGGAATCATTCTTATTGACCCTCAAAACAAGATGTTTTGTCATTCTGTCAAGTTCCTCTTCCCAGCAACAAACAACGAAGCCGAATATGAAGCCTTCCTATCTGGATTAAATCTTGCAAACTCCATGAATGTAAAGAAGCTGAAGGTATTCTCCGACTCACAATTGCTCGTGAATCAAGTTCGTGGAGATTTTGAAGTTAAAGAACCTCGGCTACTTCCATATTTGACGCTCGTAAGACAGAAGATGTCTCGATTTGATATTCAACTGGAACATATTCCTCGTTCACAAAATGTTCCAGCTGATGCTCTGTCTAAACTCGCATCAAGTACCGGACTGGAGGATGTCGAATATGTCCAAGTCGGTCATCAGGAAGAACCTTCTATTTCTGTACCTGAAGTCTTACATGCCGAGTTACGTAAATCCCCGACTTGGATGACACCGATTATAACATACTTGGAAACAGGAGCTTTACCTCAAAATCCAAAAGAAGCTCAAACACTTCGCATACGAGCTGCTCGGTTCACACTAGATAATGGAGTTCTTTATAAACGAGGATACTCTCTTCCCTTGCTGAAATGTTTAACTGAACCAGAGTCACGATACGTCCTTGAAGAAGTCCATGAAGGAATTTGTGGGAATCATCATGGAGCACGAACATTAGCGTACAAAATACTTCGACAAGGATATTATTGGCCGACTTTGAAAGCAGATGCAATGAATTGGGTACGAAAATGTGTGAAGTGTCAAATATTCTCTCCAAACATAAATCAGAGCCCAGAATCTTTAAAATCTATCTATAGTCCATGGCCATTTGCCAGATGGGGAATCGATATAATCGGACCGCTCCCAACTGCTAAAGGAGGTGTTCGATTTGCTATAGTAGCAGTTGATTATTTTACCAAGTGGGCCGAAGCTGAACCATTAACTACGATAACCGAACAGAAAGTAGTGGACTTTGTTTGGAAATCAATCATATGCCGGTTCGGTATACCGAGTTCAATAATAACCGACAACGGTCGACAGTTCGAAGGAAAACAACTTGAAACTCTTTGTGAAGAATATCAGATTAAACACTTCTTTTCTTCGCCATACCATCCTCAATCTAATGGACAAGTCGAAGCCATTAATAAGATCATCAAAAACGGCTTGAAAGTTCGACTTGATGCAGCAAAAGGATCATGGCCTGAAGAATTACCACATGTACTGTGGGCCTATAGAACAACAGTAAGCAATGCAACGGGAGAAACGCCATTTTCTCTAACTTATGGGTCAGAAGCAGTAATCCCAGTTGAACTCGGATCTCCAACTTATCGAGTAACAGCATTTCAAGAAGCAACCAATTCGGAAAATCTGAAAGCCAATCTGGATCTTCTGGATGAAACTCGTCTCATGACAGAACTTAAAAATGCTGCATACAAACAGAAAAGTGAAAGATATATCAACTCGAAGATGAAGCCACGATCATTTCAAGTCGGTGACTTGGTACTCAAGAGAATTATGGGACCAGATCCGGGACCTTTAAAACCGAAGTGGGAAGGACCATTCAAGATTAATCAAGTACTCCCAAAAGGTACTTACCGACTTGAAAAGCCAGATGGACTAACTCTGCCCTATCCTTGGAATGCTGTTTATCTGAGGAAATATTTCCAATGAAAGTTCCTGATGTAACAATGACTCTGTACACATTTTGATGTATATAATGGATTTGTGTGCTAAAGAGTCTCTTAAAAAGAGCCGAGATACTTTAACTTGGCATATCATTAGTCTTTATTTAGCCAAGGTTATAACTTGGACAAGACTAATGCTTAAACTTTTTTGTAAGATATATCAAATTTAAACCGAGCCTTATTAACTCGGTAAGTTATATCTTTTCGACCAAACTAATAACCTTCAAATACCAAAGTACAGTGACTTGGGAAGGTTATGGACTTAGCAAAATTAATATCGGATAGTCTTAAAATTCAAATCCTGAAGATTGGTTTGAAATAAGATGATATCCGAGTTTCCATCTCAAAAGATGGTGTCCACTTAAAAATTTAAAGTTTGGCCGACTTCTTAATACTTGAAATATTCAGCTAAAGTGAAAAGCCATGCTGGATATATGAATGGAAAAACTTAAATAAAATTTTCATTCATACTTCATAATAAAATCCATTACAATAAAAAGATTGTGTCTCGACATGCCGAGAACACAATTTCAAAGAAAAAAAGAGAAGAAAAGCAACAACGAAAGCAAATTTTAAACTAAGCAGATTTCGCTGGTTCATCAACTGTCTTGGCTGTGTCGGCATTATTTTCATCTTCATCAGCCGTCTTAGTCACTTCGACATCATTCCCCTTGGCCGCCTCTTCAGCACCATCTTCCTTCTTGGCTGCTTCCTCCGCGTCGTTCTTGATAATCTGTTCGTACATCATGCGGCTAATAATGTCGAAGACTCGGTCCTCTTCAGCCTTGGCAGCCTGCTCGAGCTCAGAAAGGGTCACGGGGATATGCTTATCTAAAACTGCATCTTCTTCCCCGACTTCAGAAGACTTGGTCGCTTCAGACTGATCACCTTTCTGCGACAGCTCCATAACTTTCCTCTCGAGGAAAGCCACAACCGACTTCCGAAGCTGCTCAGGAGTCATTTTCTCCAGCTCTTCCTGTAAGCTAACTTCGGACAAGGTCTTCACATAAATGTTCGCCAGCTCCGACTTCTTTTCCTTCTCCCCCTCCAGCACCATATTAACAAAAGCGCGACGAAGACGAGCCTCCCTTTCTTGGCCCGATTCAGAAATCTCAAGACCGGCTTCGGCCCTGATGGAAGCAAGAAGGCCCTCGCAGAAACTTTTCTCGTCCTCGTCTGCCTCAATATGAGTCGTCGCAATGGAAGGGTTGAAGTTATGGCTTTGGATTTTATGCAGAAGGAACTGGCGAACTTCCTCGATACCATACAAGCCGTCATCAAAGCGCTCAACCATCCAGCGCAAATTCAGACAAGTATTCATCTCGAATTCCCGATCTTCATCTTCAGAATCGGAATCGACCTTAGCCTTGAGTCGGTTGGCCTCTGCCTCAAGAATTCTCCCTGCTCGGAGACCGTCATTATACTTTTCCTCGGCAAGTTTGATCTTTTCTTCCTGGAGTTTGCCGAGTTTAGCCAGGTGTGCGTCTCGGTCCCTCTTCAACAGTTCTTCAACCTCGGACCGACTCTTCCGAGTAACCTCATGGGCTTCCTGCTCCTTTCGAAGAAGGCTCTCGCACCGAGATAGCTGCTCCTCTAAAACTTTGACACGCTGCTCGGAAGTAATAACCTGACTCGTCAGCTTCAGAACGTCATTGTCGAGAGAAGCCTTATCAACTCTCAGAGCCTCGATCTCCCCCTGAGCAATTGTCAACTGCTCGGTTTGCTCATCAATTTTCATTTGCAGCTCCTTCTCCTTAGCCGCTGCTTCTTCTCTTAGAGATGCAAGTGCTCCATCTCTAAGTTCCAACGTATGCTTTTTCTCATCGACTTGGGCCGCATTAAGCCGAAATTCATCCTCGGCCATTACCAAACTGACAAGCGCGCGACCCAAACAAGCCTTAGCGTATTTGAACTTGTACGCGCTCGCCAACGAGGATACACCGATCTCGGATCTCGGATCCCATACCATCATTGGGACCCGAGCAGCATCTATGACATGGGCAGGCAGCTCCACGGTACTCGATATCTCAGGAATCTCAACCGATTCAAAAGTCGAGAACCATTTCTCGACCGATTCCCGAGGCTGCCTGAAGTTCAGAAACCTCTCCTCATCCATTGGCAAGAAGGATCGATCAATAATTGGCTCCTTCTTCTTCTCGCGATCACCGCCATCATGCTTCTTTTTCCTCCGCTCCTCGGCAACCGGAATACTTTCAGCCTGCCTCTTTTTCGACCGAGTAACGGGCACTTCGCGCTCAACAGTTACCTCGTGGCCCTCAGGCTCATCAGAAGCCAAATCAATAACTGGCGGATTTTCTGCTGGAGAAGCCTCAATAACCGGCTCGACTTCAGGTGCAGCAGCAGTAGCAGCGGCGATAGCGGCCATCGGACCCGCTGCCGCAATAGCCAAAGGATTAGGCTGCGGGACAACAACTGCAGCCGCCGACGTCGCACCATCCCCGACGTCGGTTTTCGGTGGATTCATAATCGGATTCTCTAGGTAAGCCTTCACTAATTTCTTGCGACCCATTCCTGTCAGACGCAGCTCTTTGCTCTTTCCGACTTTAGTTCGCAGTTCCAAATTCGGACTCCTCTGTCGGAAGGCTCTAGCGTCACGAACAGTCTTGAAACCGAGCACTCCGAGAAGCGGATAATATACTGCAATTATAAAACCGAGTTATCACAATATCCAAAATCTACCGACTTTGAATAAGATTGAAAAATTCGATTCAAATTTACCTGGCTGGAAAGAACCGTCTAAGATTTCTGGACACAAACCAGCAGCTTTCAACCTTGAATCCTTCAGAATCAGCTTGAAGCCACGTTGTGTCTTCTTGAGCTTGAATAGTTCAGAAATTCTTCCTTTCAAAGTCGCACTAAGTTCAACTCCTTTGCTTTTGGCTGCAAATAGTAAAGTTGATGACCTGTTAGTACACAAATAAAAAGCAAGTCAGGACAAACTCGGTTAGTTTGAAGGAAGGACAATACTTACAAACTGCAGAATTAATATTAATTGGAATTGACATTCCATCAATCAAGGGCTTATTGAAATTCGGAGTCTGCCAATCCCCACCAACCCACAACCATTCCTCTTGGAACCCATGCAGCGAATCCGGGATTTCTGTGATCAGATCACCGATCTTAAAGCCACTCTGGGGCCTTCCCGCGCAAGCGTAGCAAATCAAAGGATCTGCCACTTGCCTGTCAGTACATCTCCTAAACGAGAAAAGGCTCCTTAACTCCTCCACAGTTGGCATATCCCAACCCTTCTCCCTCAGCAACACCAGAAGACCAATAATTCTCTTCCATGAATTGGGCGCTACTTGACATAAACTAATACCCCAGTTCCTCAGATAATCCGTGATCAGAGCAGGAAGCGGGAATCTCAAGCCAGACCTCAATGAGTCGGCAAAAACACCAACACAACCCGGAGGAGGACAAGTTATTCTTTCACCTGGATAAGGGGCAAATAGCTTTACCGAAGACGGGATATAAACTTCCCCACGGAGCATGACGATGTCGGCGTCAGTAAGAATACTCGGCTCTCCTCTATACTCGTCAATCGGCTCTGGCCACCGACGAGCAGGACGCCTCCAATAATCCGGAAGTGACATAGCGTCCTCTTCAACTCGCTTATCCTCATCGATGATATCCCTATTGAGATTAAGACTCTTTACTAAAAGGGGATCCCACCGATAATACTCCAGGGGCAATTCCAAATCCTCATCGGTAAGGATCGGAATGTCCGAAATCGTTCGGCTACTGCTATTTTCGGTTTGCGCAGACATCTCGAAATCGATGGAAACAAAAAATTCGAAACAAAATACGAGAACAGAAAGATTAGGGTAAACTCTTACCAAAACTTTTGAAGAACTCTGGATTGATGATAAGATCACAGAAAGTAGCGAATGTGCGAAGAAAATATGTGAAGAAGGGATTGCTGAAAGAACGCAAGAAAAATCGAAAAGATTAAAGGTACAGAAATTTTTTGCGTCCCGAGACCGACTTCAATTTATAGGTTTCGATTTATGACCGTTAGAAGCATCCGGAAACGGCGCGTGTAACGGACGTATCTTCAAGGAACATAACGTTACAGTAATTATTATACCACGTGGCCACATCCTGAAACGCCATGTCGTTACAAAATTGTATCCGTTGGGCCCATTTAATGCGGACGCGTCTTTTAAAGAGCCGCCATGTCAGATCAAATACAGCGCAATATCAAATGAAGCAAAGTGTTCTCGTGTCGGTAACAACGCAAAACAAGTCGGAATAAGGTGAAACAACAGACAACATCAGCAATCATTTAAAAAGCTTCAAATACTTACTGATGTCGGGGGCCTCACTGTTGATATCAAATCCAGTAATCAGAATTAAGGTACTAAAAATCGGAATATACTATAGCAAGTTACCGACTTCCATAGATCTCTTCCGACAGACCGACAAGGAGGATCAAAACCGACATCCGAAACCGACGTAAATAAACCGACATCAAGTCAACCGACTACCACAAAGTTTGAGCATTCCAAACAGAAAGTAATCATTAGAAGCATCTGATTGGACCAACAAAACAAAAAGGCAATCATTGATGTTTCCCGCCGCCTCAAAACAAAGCAGCTCAATATTAAATGCATCTCTATCCATTTCGAGGAAGAGGACAAAAGCCACCGTACTATAAATAGCAGAATTTATGATAGTACGAGGATCTTGGGACAATCACATTGTACACGAACTTGAGACAACCTCGGTTTTCAGCTAAAAACCGACTTCTGTACTCTTGTGAACATAATCAATAAAATCCAATTAAACTTTTATCTTCATCTTTGAAACATCAACTGTGTTTAATTTGAAGTTGTTAATTCAAGACGGCAACAGGCATAATAATAATAATGTGAGGAACGAGCGCTAGCTTTGGTAGTATAATATATTAATTAATTCTTGATTATCAGTAATCGAATTAACTAATGGACATTATATCTTAAATATGGGGAGGTAATTCGGGTAATTATTATTTGAGTCTCAAATGAAATTTAGGATAAGAAAGGGAGTGCAATAACATTACGTTAGTGGACCGTGATATTATTGAAGTGTTGGCGGAGTGGGCTAGGTTCACAGTTAGGGCCAATTCTTAAGGAGCCCTAATCCTGTTCTCCTAAGAATCCCTACTGTAGCTCTATATATACATATTAAGCTCCTAGAAAAGAGAAACAAGAGACCTAACGTGAAAACACACGCACGCCCCCGTCTCACTCTCTAGTCTTCCATTCGAGTTTTATCTTCTTCCCGGTGCTCCACCGGCACGGGTTGAAGAGGCGTTTCAGTAATATAGTAGAAGATCCCGTGGTATACGAGACCCCGTGATCATATATATTCATCAACTCCAAAGATCCACCATCGGACCACCGCCGACCATCGTGACTCGCCAGATCACCGCAGCGAGCCACAACAAGCCGGCGGAAGCCCGACGCCGCACGTGCCGCCGAGCTCGACGACGCGAGTAGCAGCCCGAAGCCGCAAGCCCGCGACGTCTTCACCCCGGCCAGCCTCCACGATCAGCCCGGTGACGTCCGTGCAGCCGTCTGCATTCCCGAAGCCAATGCCGACGAGCTCTGCTTCGGTCTATGATTCACGGCAACTCCGCGATGTGCTGATCCCGATCAACCCGAATATGTTTGATTCAGAAAATTTTAAGTCGTAAGTTTTCTACGTCAAACCTTTAGATCTGCTGCGCTTAGGTTTACGTTTGTTATTGAATTTGTGACTTGTATATAACGAGATCCTGATAGATCCCAACACGATAATACCATTTCGGTTGAGAGAAAATAAAGGAAAGCGCGAGCGGGGACACTGCCTGTTGAGGAATAACATTTAGGCCCACATATTCTAGAGTAGGGCGTCATCGCCGAGGTGGTAAACAATTACATTAATCCTTCATAATCAATGCTTCAATTGAGGCATAATTCGGGCCTTGAAGGAGAGAGTACTGAGTCATATGAGATGGGAGGCTCGAAGACTGGCTATCTACCTCGCTACCCTTTAATAGTGGAGATCGCACAGGGTATTAAGGGTGAGAGACCATATTGGTACTGTAGTAATCTCTTCTAGAGATACCAAATCCATATGGTATCCTAAACCAAATAATAAACGCATCTCAAATGCCTTTGATGGTGTGGACTTCAGCAACAAATGCGCAAGTTAGGGATATGAAAGCGGTTGAAAGACTTCAGTGGGTGATGGGTCATATGGCCATAGCGATGGGATCCTTTGGTTATGGAATCGAAGAAGTTTGCCAGTTGAACAGGGAGGCAAATTATGTCAAGGTCGGTCATACGTCTTGCGAAGCCTAGAAGAATGATTTCATCAGTCAGTTGGAGATAGAGATGTTAAACGGGCTAGCCCTAGGGCTTCGGGCAAAACGGTCCGGGCTAAAAAAACCCTAATTTAAATGGGCTACTGATAAAAGGACCTAACCCTAATTTTAGCGGGCTTCAGGCTAAACAGGCTACAACAGCTAAAAATAATATTAGGAAAAAAAATCACACATAATATTTAAAACAAAACCAAAGGAAAATTAACGTCACATACCAGTAATCCCAACTCTCTTGTTCAAATAAAAAAACATCAACATAATGTCATACACATAGTTGCATTAAATAGTTCCTAATTAAGAAGCTAAAACTATAGCTTAGGCATCTGCATCATCATCAATGAGACTTGGTTCCACTTTAGCCAATGTATCATCATCCCATTCATCTTCACCTGAAATTAGAAAAAAAAAAAAATACTGGAGCATTAGTATATATAAGTTTTGAGTCCAATAGCAAATTAAAATTTAAAAAAACATTAACATCTACAAAACCCTGCAGCCAATTACGAGTACAAAGTATAGCTTGCACATGATTACCAAGAAGACGACTCCTATATTTAGTGAGGACACGACCTCCTATGCTAAATGCAGACTCGGACGCCACAGTGGTAATAGGAATACGTACTATATCACATGCCATAAGTGCTAGTGCAGGCCATCGATCGAATTTACTTTTCTAAAACTCCAGAACATCCAAATTTGGGTGATACTTTAATTCAAGTGGGTCCTCATCCAAATATTGATCCAATTCGGATTTTTCAGTTTGCCTATTTGACATGTTGCTCTGCCAATCTTGTATGACCTAAACAAAATGTGATAAGCTTGTAAGTTGATAACAATGAGACAATAAGCTTGTAAGTTGATAACAATGTGAACCCAATTTATAAATGAGAGGAACAAAAGCCCTGTAGGAATCTGAAATCCTATTTCTGATAAACACAATGAACATCTGGACACAGAAAGCACAATCAACAGCATATTTATTTGTAGCAACAGTACAAACTTTATAAAAGAAGAAAGATGACATGGCACAATCATCACTGCTCAACAAAAATATCCAAATTAAGTAAAAGTAAGGACTTGAGACAAAGCAAAATATGTTGGACATGCAATTTCTTTTAGGTCCACTGACAAGTTCATGAGAATAAAGGGAATAAATAAACAAAATACTCACATCATATATGTTAATATCAACAATAAGGTTACAAAACTGAAATGAATAATAAAAATAATGAAAATTTCTCGAAAAAAAAAATACTCACATCATATATGTTAATATCAACAAGGGACTCATTTCCTTTCTCACTTGTTGTTTCAACAGCATTTGAAGAGCTTATGGAGCTGCGTACACTTGGTTTGGTCGAGGACATTAACTTTACATACTCACCAAAAAGCACATGCAAGTTCCTTTTGATAGAATCAGTTTTTTCTTCGCAAATATATTGATCAAGTTAAGAGAAACAATATTTTATCATCCCTAACTTTGCTCGAGGATCAAGTGCAGCACCAAAAGAGAGCACCATGTTGTAATCTCTCCAATATTTATCAAATTTTTCTTTCATTTCAAAAGAAGCTTTTCTAATTTCCTCATCTTCACTCTCCACATTTGCTTTCAAAAGACACTCTGTTGACACCCGAGTTCGAGAGCCGAACCGGAGACCCGGACCAACGAGAAAATGCCGAGCTGGACCGGAAAACTTTTTAACCGTAACGTCCCCATGAGTCCGTCAGTCAGCCCGGCGTTTTCAACAGTGAAGTCCCGATGCCGGTCTGACGAGTGACGAGCTGGAGGAAGGCTCCTCAGAACTGGAGGAACGAACGGAGATAAGGTGCCGACTTGGGGTCTTAGAACGCGTCTCCCCAATGAGGAATGCCGATCTAGATAATAGTATAGTAATACCACTTGGAGAGTAATCATTGGTGATTAGACGGGCATCCTAGCCTGCTGACCTACCTCCCCTAGCCAAGACATAAAGCCTGACAGCATTAAATGATCCCTTGTATGCATTAAATGCCTGCCAGGCAATGATGAGGAAAACCTCAAATCGCATTAAATTCTGTCAGGGAGGCGCCGAACTGCTCTGCAAGAACACTGTACGATAAGACTGGTGAACAGTGCCTGAACAGTGTCACATTTAAGGCCACTATAAATAGCAGCCCACTTCATTTATTTTTGGGTTGTTGAAATCCCAACTGTGAAAGCTCTTTCTATATTTTCTCTCTCTAGACTGGTAAGAAACTCGTGTAAGAAATTGCAAGTAAATCGCAAGTGTCGACCTCGTACGAGAGGCCGACCTCATGATCTCTTAATAAAATCGTAATTAAACCATTATTCTTTGTCTTTTTCCTTTTATCTTTTCATTGCTTGACTTTTTAACCGTTGACTGGAAACGTCCGTCAACAGTTTGGCGCTAGAAGGAGGGCCCATAAGTTACTTGGTGTCAATTTTTCGATCTTGTGAAGCTCCACTTCGCACTCATCTCTTCCCTACTCTTTTCACTTTCAAAAGCAACTCAAAATGCCTTCATCTGGTCGTGACGACTCAACCCAGCAGTCCGGCTCCCAGCCTCGTGGCCGTAACGGCGGAGAAACCTCCCGTCGTGCTCAGCAGGGACATATAGTCCCAGTCCCACCAGTCCCTACCTTCGCTGCGGCTTTGCAGCACCCCGATGTCCTCAAAGCCCTCGAGGGGGTCTTCGCCAAGGCCCTCGCCAGTCAAACCGCCGGGGCAAACACTGTGGTGCCCACAGAGAACCCCGGTAACACCTTGCTCCACACTCCCGAGAAGGAGACCGGCGGACAAAGGAACCCGGCGAAATCCAAAACCACGGCTCAGTCGCCAAACCGCGAGGCTCAGAACCGCCGTGACAAAGGCACCAGACCGGCCCCTACCGAGCAGACAGGAGAGAGCCGGCCAGAGCGAAGCCTCCAGGTCGTTCGCCGCTCAGTCCATCAGCGCTTGGGTGACAAGAGCCAAGCCAACCATGATCTCCGGGAGGTGATCAGGCGGGGCAAAGCCATCGGGCACGACACTGAAGAAGTCGCGGCCCTCAAACGCAGAATTGCCGAGTTGGAAGGTCGGCAGCCCACCGGGAGTGAGTTTTCACTCCCAGTTCATCCACAGACTCGCACGAGACCCACTCCCCGGGTCGTGGACCACGCCTCGCCTCTTTCCCCCGACATCCTACAAGAGGCCGTCCCGAAGCAGATCCAAGTCCCCCAGCTCGGCCTCTATGATGGGAGTTCGGACCCTGACTCCCACATCGGCCTGTACACTTCATGGATGGACCTGCACGGCGCCTCTGACGCCTTGCGCTGCCGCATGTTCTCCTTGACATTGGGGCCAAAGGCGCAGAGGTGGTATCATTCCCTTTACCCCCATTCCATCTCCACCTGGGCCCAACTCAGGTCGGCGTTCCGATCGCACTTTATCGGATCGCAGGTCAACCTCGCCCCCAAAGAGTCCATCTCCAATATCGTTCAGGGCAAGAACGAGAACCTCAAGGACTACATCGCTCGGTTTAACGACCGAGTCCAAAACATGGAGCGATGCCATCCCGACGCCCTGCTGATCACCGCTCAGGGCGGCTTGAGACCGAAGACGCTGTTTAGGTGGTCCCTGTGCCAAAATAAGCCGACCAGCTACCAGGAGTTCCTCGCCCGCGCCCAAGATTACATAATGGCGGAGGAATCCTCTTCCATCCCCACCTTCGACGTCGCGCCGGCACCAACGAAGGCGAAGTCGAAGGAAGAAAAATCGAGGAAGCCGAGCAAGTCGTTCGCTGAAATCCGGGCTCAGCGGAGACAAAGGGCCGAGGAGCTGAAGGAAAGCTACCAAGGTGTCTTCTCGGTAGGAGCCGCGGCGGTCTACGAGGAGATCAAGGCCAAGGGGTTGCTACCGGACCCCAAACCGATGTTCACCGACAAAGACAAGGTGGATAAGACCCACTACTGCTCTTACCATAAGGCACACGGGCACAACACTGACCAGTGCCGAAACCTGATCTCGGCGCTGCTCAAACTCATCGACGATCCCCAACTCCGGAGGTTCACCCACTCCGGGGAGAAGAGGAAGAAGGGAGGCCGCTTCGAGGACGGCCTAGACAGCGAAGAGGATGCCGACGTGAATCCTCGAAGGAAGAAGCCGCAGCAGGGTGGCCCGCACGAAATCATGACTTTCTGCCCCACCCACCAAGATGAGGCCGGCACCTCTAGGGGCAGGAAGAGAGATCGGTCCCTTCGAACCGGGGCCGGCCCGGCCAACTACCCAACCCGGCGCGTCAACACGAGCAGGAGCGAGTCCCTCCTCTCCAAGAGGCAAACCAAGGCCTATGCCCGACAGGCCTATCATGCTGGGCAGAGGGTGATGCATGCCAACAGCAGACCGGCGCCAGAGTCGACCCCGAACACCATCACCTTTACCGATGAGGACGCCTTCCTGTTTGATCACCCCCACTCCGACGCCCTGGTGATTACGGCACCGATCATGGCGATAAAAATCCATCGCATCATGGTCGACACCGGGGCCTATGCGAGCATCCTTTACTACGAGACCTTCAAAAAGATGAGAATCGATAGGAAGGAGGTGCAGCCCTGCCGGGAGCAGATCCAGGGTTTCAATGGGCAGACCATCGCCCCAGTCGGCC
Organism: Striga asiatica; assembly: GCA_008636005.1. NCBI lineage: Eukaryota > Viridiplantae > Streptophyta > Magnoliopsida > Lamiales > Orobanchaceae > Striga > Striga asiatica. The sequence goes on from BKCP01004838.1 coordinate 740,761, forward strand.
AAGTCACGTTGCCAATCCGGTTCGAGGGGGAGGGGCAGCCCACACAATCTTAGAAACTTTCAAAATCGTGGACAGCCCAAGCGAATACAACGCCATTCTGGGAAGGACGGCCCTCTACAAACTGAAGGCCGCCGTCTCCATATTTCACTACTCCCTCAAATTCCCTACTTTCGATGGAGAGGGGACCCACCGGGGAGATCAAAGAGAGGCGCGGGAATGCATTCTGACCATCCCACGCACCGAGATAAATATGGCGGACCTTCAGGCGGACGCGGAGGTAACAGACACCGGGTCGGCTCGCGACGGTCTTAGGGACAACCGCATGCTGGGAAACCAGACAGGTTCGCACCCGTTGACCCCCTCGAGTACCGACCCCGCAAACACGGAACCCAACAGGGGGGCAGACAACCTAGCCCCCGGTGCCGAACTGACGGACCCCTGTCTGGCAAGCGAAACTGCCGGCCCGGCCGATGACAGAGCCGAAGCCGACCTCGACAGGGACAGGGGGAGAAGGGCTGGCAAAAGGCCAATCATGGAGGAGGACGAGCTCGACCCGCGGACCCAATACGAGGAAAAACAGGGAACAAAGAGGGCCGAACCGATGGACGAAGTTGAAGTCATCTTCATTGATGAAGAGACTTGCCAGAAACAACTCCGGATCGGGAGCAAGTTGCCAGGGCCTATGAAAGCCGAACTGACCAAATTCCTCCGACAAAACGCAGATGTCTTCGCGTGGACCCACGAAGACATGGTAGGCATCGACCCCCGGGTCGCCTGTCACTGACTGCAGGTCGACCCCACGGTCAAACCAGTCGTACAAAAGCGAAGGAAACTCGGTCCGGATCGACAACAAGCCTTGGAAGAAGAAGTGACCAAGCTCAAAGACAACGAATACATTCGCGAGGTCCGGTACCCGACCTGGGTAGCCAATCCGGTACTCGTGAAGAAAAGCAGTAGAGCATGGCGCTTGTGCATCGACTTCTCCGACTTAAACAAGGCATGCCCCAAAGACAGCTACCCACTCCCCCACATCGATTACATGGTTGACGCGACCTCGAGGCACGAGCTGATGAGCTTCATGGACGCATACTCCGGCTACAATCAGATCCCCATGCATCCGGATGACGAGGAACATACCTCCTTCTACTCGGCACGCGGGCTATATTGCTACACGATGATGCCGTTTGGGCTGAAGAATGCCGGGGCCACCTACCAACGCTTAGTGAATAAAATGTTTGCTAGCTTGATAGGTGAATGTATGGAAGTGTAGGTAGATGACATGTTAGTCAAATCCGTGTACGCGTCCAATCATGTAAACGAGCTCAATAAAATGTTTTCTATTTTGCGTGACTATTCGATGAAGTTAAATCCAAAAAAGTGTACTTTTGGTGTCGGTTCGGGAAAATTCCTGGGGTACATTGTCAGCCAGCGCGGCATCGACGCCAACCCCGAGAAGATCAAGGCAGTGCAGGACCTTCGACCGCCGACGTCGATCAAGGGAGTTCAGAGCCTAACCGGCAAACTCGCAGCCCTGAGTAGGTTCATCTCGAAGTCCACTGACCGCTGCAAACCTTTCTTTGATGCTATTAAGAAAAATCACAAGTTCGAGTGGACGCCGGCCTGCCAAAGGCGTTGGAAGCTATCAAGGAAACCCTTAGCCGGGCTCCAACAATGCAAAAGCCCCGCCCAGGTGAAATGCTCTATCTATACCTGGGGATTTCCGAGGTGGCCGTAAGTGCCGCCCTGATTCGGGAGGATGACTCAAGCCAGTTCCCTATCTACTATGTGAGCAAGGCCCTCCACGATGCCGAGCTGAGGTACCCGCCAATGAAGAAACTCGCCTTCGCCTTAGTAACTGCAGCTCGAAAGCTCAGACCATACTTCCTGGAGTATTCTATCACTGTCCTCACAGCCTACCCGCTAAGACAAATCCTACATCGGCCTGATACTTTGGGCCGAATGGTCAAGTGGGCGGTGGAGCTAGGGCAATACGATATCCAGTACCGACCCCGAACAGCAATGAAGGGGCAGGTATTATCAGACTTCATAGCCGAGTTCACGTCGGGAGTCGAGGAAACGAAAGGCGAGGAACCTTGGGTAATGTACGTAGACGGGTCCTCCACTGCCGGACGAGCAGGCGGAGGGGTCGTCCTCGTGGATCCCCAAAAAAGGCTCTTCTGTCATTCGATTCAATACCTCTTCCCCGCTACCAACAATGAGGCCGAATACGAGTCATTGCTATCCGGGCTCGCTTTGGCCGAAGCCATGAGTCTGACCGACCTCACCATATACTCCGACTCCATGCTAATGGTTAAACAAGTTTCCGGAGAGTTCGAGGTCAAAGAGCCGAGATTTGTCCCCTATTTGGGACTAGTGAAGAAAAAATTAGCCAAACTCCAGACCCGAAGAGAGCACGTTCCACAGACGGAGAACGTGCAGGCCGACGCCCTGGCCCGCTCGCTTCAAGTGCCGGGGTGGAGAGTGTCGAGTACGTGCAAGTCACTCACAAGGAACTGCCCTCTGTGCTCGGCACCTCCGTGATGAGCGCCGACCAAGCCTCCGCGGACGAGAAATCGAGCTGGATGACCCCGATCCGGTCGTATCTCGAGACCGGCGCGTTGCCGTCTGACCCAAAAGAGGCCAGACAGCTCCGTACCCGAGCAGCACGGTTTACGATCGTGGCCGATGAACTGTTCAAGAGAGGATACTCGGCACCTTTGCTCAAATGCGTAGACGAGAAGAACGCCGAGTACATTCTCAAGGAAGTCCACGAAGGCGTATGCGGAAACCATTCTGGCGGCTACGCCCTCGCCCACAAAGTTCTCAGGCAAGGATACTACTGGCCTAGCCTGAAAAAGGATGCCCTAGACATGGCTCGAAGATGCGCAAAATGCCAAACCTTCGCGCCGAACATCACCCAACCTTCGCAACCCCTGAAGTCCATATTCAGCCTATGGCCGTTCGCCAAGTGGGGTGTCGACCTGACCGGACCCCTACCTACCGGGAAGGGCGGAGTGAAGTATGCGGCCGTCGCCGTGGACTACTTCACGAAGTGGGCAGAAGCCGAGCCGCTAGCCACTATCACCGAGCAGAAAATGATCGACTTCCTATGGAAATCCATCATATGTCGCTTCGGAATGCCGAACTCTATAATCACTGACAACGGAAGACAGTTCGAGGGGAAGAAGCTGGAGGCATTTTGCGAAGAACACAGCATCAAACATTTCTTCTCGACACCCTACCATCCCCAATCCAACGGCCAAGTTGAAGCAGTAAATAAAATTATCAAACAAGGGCTCAAAGTCCAACTCGAAGCTGCGAAAGGGGCATGGCCGGAAGAGCTCCCCAACGTACTATGGTCGTATCGCACCACAACCAGGTCATCTACGGGAGAGACGCCGTTCTCCCTGGCGTATGGGACTGAGGCGATGGTTCCTATCGAACTCGGCGCCCCAACCTTCCGGGTGACTCACTTCGAAGAAGAATCCAACTCCAAGTCGTTGAGAGTGAACCTCGACCTGATAGACGAGCACCGATCGCAAGCCGAGCTCAGAAATGCAGCATACAAAAGGCGAAGCGAGAGATACATCAATTCCCAAGTCAAATCACGCTCATATCAGATCGGCGACTTGGTATTAAAAAGGGTAACGGGGCCGGACCGCGGACCACTGAAGCCGAAGTGGGAGGGTCCCTACAAGATCAGCGAGGTCCTCCCACACGGGGCCTACCGTCTCGAACACATGGACGGCAACCCCCACCAATACCCGTGGAATGCGGCGTTTTTGAAAAAGTTCTACCAATAGGTCTAGGGCAACCTTGTATCTTTCGCTTTTCATAATTTTACTTTATAAAAGATGAACGAACCTTGTAAAGATGTATGTTTTCTATTCTTTGTAATTTTTCTTTTGCCTTTAATAAATATAGACTGAGTCGAAGCGGCGTAATTAACGTAAGGAACGAAGTGTCGGCCGGGATCAGCACGATGACCTGGTCGGCACTAGCTGGGCTCAACTAGGAAGCCCAGTCAGGCCAATAATACCTCCGAGTCCGAACGCAAGACCGGTCAAGGAAGCTGCCACATAATTATGTGCAGGCCGGGTCAGTACGATGGCTCGGCCGGCACGAGCCGGGCTCGGCAAAGTAGCCCGGTAAGGCCACGACGCCAATGTAAGGAATGAAAAATACCAAGTAAATAAAAAGTGCCGAGCCCAATATCGGGCTCGGCCGTGCAAATAAAAAGGAAGGAATGCCGAGTCCGATCTCGGGCTTGGCCACGTAAGTAAAAGTAAGTATTCAACACGGCACCAGGCTCACGCCTGGTCAGAAATCGCAAACACGCACAAGTAACAAAGCATAAAAACACATTCACTCAACATAAATAAGAGTAAGAATATTCAAGCATGAGTAAGATTAGACAAACCAAGCGTTAAAAAACAAAGTCAAAATATTCATTACATCAGCAAATCGTTTTTAAAAAATAAACTAAAACAAAAACAAACAAGACCACAGGCGGCCAAAATATCAAGGAACGCAGGCCTAAAAAGCACCATCAGACAACGAGGTCGGGACCCTCGACGACAACCTCGGCGTCCACATTCGCCTCCTCGGCACCAATTACGCCGGTGGCCGCCTCGGCCACCACGGCCTCGTCATCCCCCTTCGACCCCGAGGTGCCGACCCCTACCTCGGCATCCGCCACCGCCTTCGCCGCGGCCGCAGCCCTCTCCACCTCCTCCATTTCGGCGATCACGGATAGCACAACCCCGCGTCTCGGCCGTGACTCAGGCTCGGCCTCGGGGGCGAATGGCTTATAACCCGGCAAAAGCTCCCCGGGGGCCAGGCGCCACGTCTGCAGGGTCGGAACGGCGCCGAACTTCTCGAAGCCGACGATGATGTCGTCGTCCCCCGGAGCTTCCGGACCACCACGGCCTCATCAGCGTCAACCTCGTAAACCTGGCCTTCAAAATCCAGGTCATACCGGCCCGCCTTCTCGGAGAGGATGGCCCGGAAATCATCGAGAGATAGCACCCCGGCGTCTAGCCTCTGGAACAACCAGTAGAGGTTGAAGGTCGCCGCCATGTCCATGCTCTCCCTCATCTCTTCAAAGTATTGAGCTTGGACCTCAGCAAAGGTTGCCGGCGGAGGGAGAGCGATGGGATCGCCGTCTATTTGCTTGGCGGCCTCTTTCAGGAGGGTAAGCTGAGAGGTCAGCCTTATCCCGTAGTCCGCCAGCTCGGCGACCTCCCCCTCGTGCTTTTTCTGGAGCGCGGCCACCTCGGCGGCGTGCAGCTCGGCGAGATGGGCCAGGTCGGCCTTATGCCTCTCCCGGCGCTTTTCGCTCTCAGACAGCTCGACGGCCCGCCTCATCTCCATCTCCTCCATCTTCTCGGCCCACGCCGCCCTCTCACGGGCTAAGTCTTCGGCAGCCTTGGCGGCCGCCTTCTCCGCCACGACGGCGGCCCCTCGTTGGAGGACGAGCTCATTCTTCAGAGTCAAAATCCTCCGGGTCTCATCTTTTAGCTCGCTAATCCGACCCTTGGAGGTGGCCAGATCCTCCTCTGCCTTGTCGCGGGCAGCAACCTCCCTCTGCATCGCCACGGCGGCGTGGACCAGCTCAACCATGGCCCGACCCATGGAGGCCATCGAATGGTGAATGATCTGTGTCGGGGAAAGCATAGCCACCGCCGTCTCGGCAGTCGGGGTCCAAGAGGTCATCACGGCACGCGCCGCGGACAATACCTCCTCCGGCAGACGGTAGGGGTTGGGTAGCTCGAACGGGACCGCCGACGCCGAATCGACGAACCATTGGTAGGGGAACCGTTCAAGGCTCTTGGAGAGGCTGGCCTTGCGGCTCGGGTTCACCCGAATGTAGGTGGAGGACCCAGCCTGGTGCACGAAGGCCGACGACTCGCCCGCCAGGGCGGCCCCCTCCACCGTAANNG
>BKCP01004838.1:746896-758173 GCA_008636005.1 Striga asiatica
GGCACCGGACCTGAGGGGGCCTGGGCTTCCCGCGGAGGAACCACCTCGGCAGGCGGTTTCGGTGGGGCGGGAGTCGAGGTCCCCACCGAGCTGGACCCCGAGGTCTTCTTCTTGCCTTGCCTCGTCAAGAAGTCCATTCGGCTGGCCATTTTTCTTCCCTTGAGTGGGTTCGGATTGGCACGCGCGTACTTGGTGGCCTCCTTGACCGAGCTAAACCCACACTCGCGAAGGAGGGGGTAGTATACTGCCCAAGTAAAAAGCCGGGTGTAAGCAGCGAAAGAAAACGAAATAATGTACCGACTCAAGGAAAAGAGAAATACCGGGCTCAAAGGACTTGCTGTTGTATTCGGATCAGAGTTTGTGCTCGATCAGACTCTCCTCCGCGACGAGATCTCGGTAGTAACGCTTCCCTTCAGCAAAGCCCAGCAACGTTTCAACCTTCGTGACCAGCTCGTCACTTGGCTCGACGCGAGGATTGTGGACTGAAATGCAAATACCGACCTGTTAGCATAGAAAGACAATAAATCAGAAGGGGGAAAACAGGATAAATAAAGTGCTTACAAGGGCCGGAAATAAATTCGATAGATGGGTGCCGAGCTGCGTTGGGCGTCTTCCACTCGCCGCCGACCCAAAACCACTCCGGCATGTAGCCGTGCAGAGATTCTGGGACCCTATAGATCAAAGATCTGTCCACGCCCGGGGCGATGGAGTTGTAATAATTGCCGGTCTCCCCGGACTTCTTGAAGACAAACAGAGAGTTCACGTCGGCACTTGTAGGATCCGCCCATCCTTGTTGACGGAACAAGATGATGAGGCCGACGAGCCGAGCGAAGACTGTCGGGACCAGCTGGCTGATGCCGATGCCGAGGTCACAAAGGATACTGTTTAAAGCCCCTGGCAACGGGAATCTGAGGCCGAGCAGGATGCTCGCCCGATAAACGCCGATACAACCCGGCGGAGGGCAGTGGATGCGCTCACCCGCGTAGGGAGCGAAGATCCTCACCCCGGCGCCGAAGCAGGCCTTGCCCCTCAACTTGGCCAGGTCGAGGTCCGTCAGTACCGAAGGGGTTGTCCAGGCAGTAGCCGAGGCAGAAGACGGCCATACTCGCGGGGGGCGGCACCAACACCCCGAGGGAGCCGTGGTGGCGGCCTCAACTGCGGCGTCGATTTCGGCGTCCTCGCGAGCCATGGGGACTCGCTCTCGCCCACGAGTGTCGCCCCGAAGAGTCTCTTCAACCAGTTCGGCGTCTACGGCAGATTCGACGAAAGAGGCGGAGCCGGTTTCCTTCTCGGCCTCTTTGGTGTCGGACTGGCCTGACCCGAGGTCGATTATCTCGATCGTGGGGAAATCCGAGCGTTCCCCGTGGTGCGGCCCCGCTGTCGCCGCCACCGACGTCACACGAACAGCAGAAATCGGAGTAACCCTCAGCGGCTGCACCGACCTAGTCGCCGGGGGAGAGTAGACCACCAACTCCCCGGTCTCCTCCGCCGTGAAACCGCCATCACCGGCAGAGAGGTTCGTCGCGTGACCAGAAGGACTCGACATAATCGAAAAATAAAAAGAAAGATTTCGAGAAAAATAGAATTACCGGTGTGAAGATCGCCAAGAAGCTGGAAAAACCCTGAAACTAGCCTTGAATCCTTGCTCGGAAACTCGGTCGTTCGGAGATTCGATTGCTCAGAAATTTCGGAACTCGTAAAAGCTTCTCAAGAAAGACGATGGAAATATATATAAGCCAAGGGCCAATCACAACATCACACGTGGCGTGGCGTTTGAAATTCAAAATTAAAAGCTCGATCTGACGGTCAGGATGAAAGCGATCTGACGGTTCCAGAGGAACAGCGTGGGCGTCACGCGCTCGCGATAACCTCCACCATCCGATGCGACACGCCGTTTGACGCGAACGAATCAGCGCATGACATGTGTAAAGACTCTGAACCGACGCGACTTTTCATGATCTGCAGGAAGCGTAACGGTCACGACACATTAAATGACCCGCCGTTTCGGGTCAGGGGATGACGTGCGTAGCTAGTGGGAAGAAATCTAGCCAAGTGGTAGTTACGTGCCGACCTCTAGCGTACCCTTAAATGACGATCTCACAGAGGATGCCGAAGGCACCCTCTCTGAGCTCGGGGGCCTGTATGTTGACACCCGAGTTCGAGAGCCGAACCGGAGACCTGGACCAGCGAGAAAATGCCGAGCTGGACCGGAAAACTTTTTAACCGGCGTTTTCAACAGTGAAGTCCCGATGCCGGTCTGATGAGTGACGAGCTGGAGGAAGGCTCCCCAGAACTGGAGGAACGAACGGAGATAAGGTGCCGACTTGGGGTCTTAGAACGAGTCTCCCCAATGAGGAATGCCGATCTAGATAATAGTATAGTAATACCACTTGGAGAGTAATCATTGGTGATTAGACGGGCATCCTAGCCTGCTGACCTACCTCCCCTAGCCAAGACATAAAGCCTGACAGCATTAAATGATCCCTTGTATGCATTAAATGCATTAAATTCTGTCAGGGAGGCGCCGAACTGCTCTGCAAGAACACTGTACGATAAGACTGGTGAACAGTGCCTGAACAGTGTCACATTTAAGGCCACTATAAATAACAGCCCACTTCATTTATTTTTGGGTTGTTGAAATCCCAACTGTGAAAGCTCTTTCTATATTTTCTCTCTCTAGACTGGTAAGAAACTCGTGTAAGAAATTGCAAGTAAATCGCAAGTGCCGACCTCGTACGAGAGGCCGACCTCGTGATCTCTTAATAAAGTCGTAATTAAACCATTATTCTTTATCTTTTTCCTTTTATCTTTTCATTGCTTGACTTTTTAACCGTTGACCGGAAACGTCCGTCAACACACTCTATTTTCCATACTTGCATGAAATACAAGTTTGAAGTTGGATAAGATGTCCCATAAATCAAGTTGGTCATCACATAAAAGGGGCGCAAGAACTCACACATTTTTTCTCCTTTCTTCCACTCTTCATTTGTTGGAGCAAACTTGTAGTTTTTATCAACCAATTGAAGATTACTAAAAGCATGCTTATACTTAATTGCACTTTCAAGCATGATATAAGTAGAATTCCATCTACTGGACACATCTAAGCGTAAGCCAGCTTTAGTATCAATACCACCAACTTGACTAACACATTCAAGAAATGTTTTCATCTTACTCTCTGATGCCTTCACATACTTGATGCTATCTCTAATTTTGCTCAAAGCTCCATTCGCCACTTTCAAACCATCTTTAACAATGAGATTCAAGACATGAGCGCAACATCTTATATGAAAAAATCTACCCTCACATAAAAGACTGTCTTGCAAGGATAGCTTTTCTGTCAAGAGAGTACTCATAGCATCATTAGTTGTAGCATTGTCTAAAGTAAGAGAATATCTTTTTGTCAATGCCCCATTCTTTTAAGCAATCGAACACCTTTTTTGCCAAATCAAATCCAGAATGAGGAGGCATCATCGTACAAAAAGATATAATCTTACTATTCAGTTTCCAATTGGAATCAACAAAATGAGCTAATAAACATATATAGCTCTCGCTTGTACAAGTTGTCCAACAATCAGATGTCAAACAAATTCTACTAGGACAAGCAAGCATTATAGTTTTCAACTTCTCTTTTTCAGTAGAATACAACTTGAATATATCAGAAGATAGCAGTCAATCTACTGATATTTTTGGCATCAGGATTCAAATAATTGATTAGCTCTCTTATCCATTTGTATTCAACGAAGGAGAGTGGAAGATCATGTGAAATAATTGCCTTCGACAAAAGCAAACGTACATTCTTAGGATCAATCTTCTTAGACCTTAATTTTCCTTTAGCATTTATCATCATACTACCCACATGTTCAAACCTGGGACTATCAACACTTTGACATTTATTCATATGACGGGTAAGAGTTGAAGTACCGTAGTTAGAGCCAGTCCATGCATAATGCTTTGAACAATGTTTGCATTATGCCCTACCATTAACAGGCTCCTCAAAGTGATCCCATACCACAGATGTGTTCGCTCTAGCCTTTTTCGAAGGCTTTTCATCCTCCATATTCTGTTGACAAGGAGAATCCAATATCTTCAGCTCATCATCATAGAAATTATGTATGGATTGATTCTCTGATTCTATAACTCTGTAAAAAAAAATTAAATTAAATAATGTTAGCAACTATAACATTAATTTTTGGACATACACATTAATCCATAATTTATGGACATATAACCAGCTGAATGATTCTGTAAACAAAACAATGAGCATCAATCCAACTGAATGATTCTGTAAACAAAACAATGAGCATCAATCCAACTGCTTTAGGAAGACCATCTTTGGGTATGATTTGATTTTCAATCGTCCAGATTTTTAGTTTTAGAATCCTGATTATATATATTAATATATGTGCAATGGGTCAAGTTGAAGTAGAAAGCTGAACACTGTTTTATTGTTTGCAATCAATGAAAAACTATAGAAAGTGATGCTATGTGGTTTTTTAAGAGTTCTGTATGCATTATTCATTTGAATAAAAAATTAAAAAGTCACACCAGAAAGGCACATTAATTTGATCTGAAAAACCAATTCCAAGCAGACAATTTCAGGCTTTCAGCAATTAACTTGAAAGTTGAAACAATTAAATCACAAAAGAAAAAATATAAAAGAATGCGATGCAAAAGATGAAAACTTTACCTCTTACCATCGGGTCGTCGCCGTACAGAGGAGCAATGAGAGATCGGAGACGAATATTGTTGCTCTTGGGTAGGGTTTTTTCTTTTACGAATTTCTCTACTTTACCTCTTACCGTCCCTTGGTTTTTTTCTTTTATGACATAGTTCCGTTTTGTTTTTTAATTAAATCATGGATTGGCCCGCGGGCTGGCCCGGAAGCCCGGCAGCCCGGCAGCCCGCCCGTTTAGCCCGCGGGCTAATAGGTCCGGGCCAAATAAGCCCGAATTTAAACGGGCTGGTAGAAAAAATCCCTAACCCTGTTTTTTTCGGGCTAAACGGGCTAGGCCCGTCGGGCCAAAGCCCATTTAACATCTCTAGTTGGAGATTACCAAAAATGAAAATGAAAAGTCTGTTTCCCAGCTGGTAATCGCAAAGGCCGAACTAGACCACCTTGAAAATATGGTTAGGGACAACAAAGCTGCAACACCCCGACCTACTACTTAGGGCTAATTTTTCACGAATTTTACTTTCGAAAACGCTTATAAATTTTTCGAAATCATTTGCAAACTATCTCGGGATGCTGCTAAAAACTTATCTGCTTTAAAATCCGTTTTCTTTAAACTAGGTCTATCAACTGGTTTAGACTTAAAGAAAAAATCAGATTAATATTTTATCGAATCAAGCATGTAAAACTGGACCTGTTCGTACTGGCGAACTGGGTAAAACTTTTAAGTCTGGAAATATTGTCATGCAAGTTTGATACGGAAAATAAACGTAGCGAAAGTCTGAAAATGCGTGGTCATAATAGTTATACAAAATATAGTAAACAAATATCCCTGGAACGGCTAGCTGTGCTAAATCCACGACCACAACCACCACAACTGCCCTCACGCCTGCTCGTTGAGCCTGTCATCTGAAAAACATAATGGGGGTGAGTACTGGTCCTCTTGTACTCCATAAATACCCATGCTAAAAGTAAACAACAATAATATAATAATATCACAATACAGGTATATATAAGTAAACTGAAATCTCCCGGAACTCTATGGCCGGTAACTCCCAGAACACTCTGGCCGATAACCGTGTGCACACTCTGATGGTATATTTAAGGCGAGTTGGGCCACCACCAGAACTTAGGGAAGGCAAACTCGGCCTTGACCCCAAGTGGATAAACTCATATACATACCTGAACATGATCTCGACTATTATACTCAATGTAATACCCAGACTGGGTCCCCACCTGATCTGCTTTGAAAATACGTAAGTGCTGCTGTGCTGGTAGCTGACTCCTCAAGCTACATACAAATATAGTATTATGCTCGTCATATGCTCAACAATATGCTAAGATGCTCTACTCTATCAGTTAACTCATCCGGATAATAAAGGAACACTCTAAGGGTTCGCTAAAATAATTCTAAGTTCGAAAATTTGATTGATATGCTCAACTGAACTGGTTTGGCTTGGAAAAATACTTAAATTTTGAATTAAAACTCGGACTTAAAAACTCAAACCAAAACTGACTCGAACAGCCGGCTGAACCGGCTAGTTCGCTCACTAAATGAACCGGGTCGGGATGGACCGAACCGGGTTGGACCGCCGGTTCACTCTAGACCGGGTGGTCACGGGCTGCTTGGACTGGCCGGGCTCGGTCCCGCGCAGGGCCTGCTGGTGCCCTGGCGCGGCGCTAGGCACGAGCTGGGTGCGACTGGGCCTCGCTACAAGGCGCTATTGGGCGTAGGCGGTCTGGCGTGCTTCTGGGCACGGCCGGACTCGAGTCTGGCACTACTGGGTGCGGACAGACATGCTGGGCTCGGGTCTGGCACACCTACATGCGGACAGGCCCTACTTGCGCGGACTCTGGCGCGGCTGGGGTGATTAGAGCGCTGCCGGGCGACCCTAGGCACTCGGGCGTGCTGCTGGGCACGTACCGAGGCCAACTGCACCTAAGGAACACGACTCGGGTTCACTGGGCACGGCACGGGGTGCTTGGGCATGCGGCTGGCATGACCCAAGGCTTACTCCACGTGGCACGAGCGACTGGCTCGAGACCACGCGTGCACTGACACTGGGACAACGCTGCCGGGCGCTGTCGGAGGTGCTTGGGCGCGATTGGCGCCAAGACCTCGCACACTGGCACGGACAGGCGCTGCTAAGCCCTGTCGCGTGCACTGGGGGCTACGGTGCCTCGCACACACTGGGCGCGGGCACAGACAGAGGCAACCTTAGCCTCGGTAGATGCGGCCTAGGCACGGCGCGCGCTGCATGCGTGGCTGGTGACCCATGACCGGTCCTCACCGGACTTCCGACAACTATTCCGGTGACTACCGAACTAAACCAACATAACATGATATAAAACATGTAACTATGCCAAGAAATGCTAGGGCAACTCGGATGGATTTTGACTTGGCTAGGTAGGGCCGATAAGGTTCGTGGCCACACTAAGGCACCGAATGAACATGCTTAACTTATAAATTCACTTATGGCCGAATAATCAACATCAAAAATCATGACTATAAGGGCTAGAACATTGGTCATATCTCACATGCATATCAACTTGGTTCGGCGGTGAAAAATAGCTCGATTTCACTAACAACTTGACTGAACAAATGAACTCAAAGCATGCCAATCTTTTACCAATTTCATTCTCATGATTTTTGAGGAATTTTAAGCTACTAAAAACGGCCTACTCATGCATGCATCATAAAATCCGAATTTAAGGGGCTAAACTTCAAAAATTCGAAACTCCATATTTCTCACGTGCATGGCATCATTTCTCTACATGATAATTCCTAATATATCATGTATAAGCTGGAAAAAATGATAGGTATGAGCTTACCTTGCTCGAAAGTTGAAAATGAGAGCTAGGGCTCGAATAGGGCTAGGCACAGCTTCGGGAGTTATGGCTTGGCTAGGGGTGCTATTTGCTAAGCTTGATGAACTCCAATGACTTATAAAATCCAAGGAAGGCTTGGAAGTTGATAAGTCATAGAAGAAATAGGCTGGAGCATGAGATGGCCGAAGCTTCCCCTTCCCCGGGTCCTTGCACACGCGGTAAGGCTAAGGTGAGTGGTTCTCAAATTTTATCTTGTTTTCTCTCAAAGTGCTCGAGCTCTCAAGTCTCAAAATGTCTAAGAGCCTCTCTAAGCTGAGGAAGTGAGGCTTTTATAGAGTGTAGGGGCGGATTTTACCATGAAAGCTCATGAGAGACAAAATGTGAGTGGGAATCTTTACTCCATACTCATGGGGACTTGAAGGCTGACCTTGCACGGTTTAAGAGGGCATATTGCAGAGCATTTGGCTGGAGAATTGTGCTCTGGTTAGGCCTTGGTCAAAGCATGAGGTGAGTGGGGAACAAGGTATGACATGCACCATTAAATAATGCTCCACTACCAATAAAATATTCCTAATGCCCATTTAACCTTCCTTTATCTTACTTAAAGCCAACTTATGCTTAAATAATCTCCAGAGTCTCCCTAATACACGCATGAGACTTGGGCTAAGACTTGGGCTCGAAAATAACCCCAATGGGCTTAAGAATTAAACTCGTGCATGGACTAGGCGCGTGATGAGGATGTGGTCATCAACCCACCCGACCCCGAGGATGAGACGCGCTCGAGTCACGAGAAGTGGTCGGGACGACCGCTGGGGCCATGCAAAGGAGGTTCGCGAAGGCTGCGCGAGGGTGAAACACGCGGGGCGTAGACGCACTGTACGTGGGGGTCGCGTAACCCGGTGCGTTGGAACGGGACGCGCGAAAAAGGGGTGCGACAATGACGCGATGGGAGATTCGCGGCAGAAGGCTCACAAGAGGCGAAAGCACGGGCATGCGGATGGCGTGTACGCGGCGGAGGAACCGGGTGGTGCGAGAGGAGAGGATGTTGGGTGGTTAGCACGCACCGCGACCGGCCAAGAACGAGCAGTGGGGACCAACGTGCAGGCTACGTGCGTGACGACCAATGGCACGCGCGAAGAAGGCGCTTGCGAAAAGACCGCATGATGAAGATGTGGTCATCGACCCATCCGAGCCGAGGACGAGTCGCGCGAAAGCCGTGAAAAGAAGCGTGCGAAGGCCCAAGATGAGTACCGAGACCATGCAAAGAGGGCCCGGAGAGGCTACGCGATGGGAGATGCGCTCACAGTCGCGTATTGGGCCGATGATGAGAGCGAGAAGATTGTGCCCGAGAAAGTGGGCGAGTGGTGCAAGGCATGCGCGAGAGATCGTCGCAAGCAATGCACGATGGCTAAGGAAAATGATGCACGAGGGGAGGATGTAGGGTGGCTAGCGTGCACATGGGACGGAGCGATAGAGGAAAAGGTCGACGAGGTCAACGAGGCGAGCGAGCGCAACTCACTCGCTGGTCGCAGGGACGCGCTCAGGGTGATGAGCGAGCGAGAGGAGGTTGGCGTGCGAGGTACTCGCCGACTGAGAAACCGCGCGACTTGGGGCGCAAGACAGGTAACGCGTGCGACGCGTGGGACACGGGAAAAGGCCGTGACCTCGAAGGACAAGGACTAGCCGTGACGGCTAGGGTTGAGGCGCGCGAGGGCGCGCGATTCTTCTAGAAGGCCTTGGGCCAATTTTCCCTAGTAACTTAGGAATCATAGTTTGGTTAGGATATGGAATAAAAGGCATATTCCTAAGTAGTTTAGGTAAGTCTATATTTACTAGGTATTTACTTTCCTTAGTACTTTATTTGTTTACTTGCATTAGGAGTTCTTCTTAGACTAGGATTAGATCTAATTGGTATCCATAAATACCACCCATATGTCATTCGAAATTTATGATGGAAGAGTAATAGAAAATCGTTCGTGAGAACAAAACCGTGTGTTTAGAATTCGTGAGAGTTTTATCATACAAACCGAGTTGGCAAGGCTAAGACCCGAACCATCTCAAAATCGTGAGAAGATTAGGCTAATAACCGAGTCGTCCACACCTATCGTCGAAGGATAAGCCGTGGCAAAGCTTAGTTCGAGACAAACGAGTTGGGAAAACACACGATCCTTCATCATTGGTGCTTTCATTGAGAGGTGTTGATCGTGTGTTTTGTTTAACTTTTCTTATCTTCTTCTTTTTCGAATTTTTCTTCTTCTTTTTGTGAGTTTGGTTCGTGAGTAATCAAAAAAAGTTTTGTTCGAGAGTTATCAAAAAAAAAAAAAAGAGCCATGACAAACCGAGAGAGATTCGAGATGTTGGAGGAGAGCATGAGATCCCTTGGTGATGGACAACATGCGGCCAACGAGAATTTTGCGAAGTTGGAGCTCATAGTGCACGATCTTGCGGCACAACTTGCTCGAGCTACACGACGACCGCGAGGAAGTCATAGGTCGTGTTCGACCACAGCTCGATTGAGCAGCTCCGAGTCCGACCACGAGGACCATGATCGACGATCAAGGAGGACACAAGCGTCTGGTCGAAGCGAGGAGAGAAAGGTCGAGAAGCCGAGGCTAACCATGCCGACGTTCACAGGGACCGACCCGGACGCGTGGTTAAGTCGAGCCTCGCAATATTTCGAGATTAATGACGTGCCCAAATCTGATCGAGTTAAAATCGCAGCCTACTATCTCGATGGTGAGGCGAATGTATGGTGGCAATGGATCTCGCACGTCTACAAAGGCAAAGGTATGTGGGTACATTGGAGAGATTTCGAGAAAGAGATCATTACGCGCTTTGGATCGAGCTAATACCATGACTACGACGAGGCACTCACTCGTATAGGTCAAATTGGTAGTCTTCGTGATTACCAAAAAGAGTTCGAGCGCATTGCTAGTCGAGTGCGCGATTGGCCCGAGAGTGCATTGGTTGGAGCATTTGTGGGTGGGTTGAAACCCGAGCTGGCCGCCGAGGTTCGATTAGACCGACCGAGGTCAATGCGAGATGCCATGGAGTCGGCACGAATGCGCGAGGACCATCTGATTGCGGTCCGCAAGATGAGTCGAGGGGACGGACGCGTCAAGACACGACGCGCGATTACGGTCCTGGATCCACCACCGCTGATTGAGGACGCGAAGGTTACCGAGGTGGCACGACCACCGAATTATATGCGGCGGGTAAGTCCCGAAGAGATGCAAAGGAGGCGCGAGAAGGGTCTATGCTTCTCGTGCAAGGAGCCGTTCACACCCGGGCATCGATGCAAAGGTAAAGAGGTTTACCTACTCGATACATGCGAGCCCGAGGAAGAACGTGAGGAAGGAGGACACTTGTATTTGAATCCACAATTGGAGATGCTGCACATGGTCAAAGGCGAAAAAGGACCTAAGATGATAAGGTTCGAGGCCGAGATTTTGGGACGAGAGGTCAATGTGTTGGTCGACAGTGGGTCGACACTCAATTTTGTTAGCTTGGACTTTACCACAAGGCTCGAGATACCAATGACCGGAGTTGTACCATTCGGAGTGCGAGCTGCAAATGGGGAAGAGCTTTGGAGTTTGGAGCTATACAAAGATGTCCCAATACAAGTGCAAGGAGAAGAGCTGAAATTGGATTTGTTTGCGCTAGATCTTGGAGGACCCGAAGTGGTGTTAGGTGTTAGAGTAGGGTACCCGGCGTTCCAATCTAATTGGACGTATTCTACTTGTAAATACAGTCTATTGGAATTATATTATGAATAAGGC
>BKCP01004849.1:0-31706 GCA_008636005.1 Striga asiatica
TGTTATGCTGGATATAAATTATGAATGGAAATACTTAAAGTAAAATTTTCATTCATATTAATAAAATTATTCATTACAATGGAAATATTGTGTCTCGACATACCGAGAACACAATTCGAAAATAAAAACAACAATGAAAAGCAAATAACTAAGCTGACTTCGTCGGATCATCAACTGTCTTGACCGCATCAGCATCATCATCACCCTTAGCTGCCTCTTCTACATCATCTTTGACAATTTGCTCGTACATAACACGGCTAATGATGTCGAAGACCCGATCTTCTTCAACTTTGGCAGCTTTCTCAAGCTCAGAAGGAGTCACTGGGACATGTTTATTCAAAATTGTATCATCTTTCCCGACTTCAGGCACCTCGGCCACAACTGATTGATCATCCTTTTGCGACAGCTCAGCCACTTTCCTTTCGAGGAAAGCCACGACCGACTTCCGAAGCTGCTCGGGAGTCATCTTCTCCAGTTCTTCCTGCAGGCTTACTTCAGTTAAGGTCTTAACGAAAACATTAGCAAGCTCCGACTTCTTTTCCTTCTCACCCTCAAGCACCATGTTGACGAAGGCACGACGCAGACGAGCCTCCCTTTCTTGATCTGATTCAGAGGTTTCAAAACCAGCTTCAGCTCTGATAGAAGCAAGAAGACCTTCGCAGAAGCTTTTCTCGTCCTCGTCGGCTTCAATATGAGTTGTCGCAATGGAAGGATTGAAATTATGACTTTTAATCTTGTGGAGGAGGAATTGACGGATTACCTCAATGTCGTACAAACCATCATCAAAGCGCTCAATCATCTAGCGCAAATTGAGACAAGTATTCATCTCGAATTCACGATCTTCGTCCTCATCTCGAATTCACGATCTTTGGTTAACCGATCGATAAAAATAAATTATTTTTTAAATTATTAAATAAAATAATATTAAATATTAAAATAGTATAAAAATAATTTATAATAATAAAGTATATAATAAAAATAATAAATAAACTATATTTTTAATTATTTAAGTTAATTTGATGTAAAATTATATATATTAAAACTAGTTTTCTAATACGCATAATTTATCTAGAAAGCTATAAATTGACGCACTTTATATAGAGGGATGTTACACTTTATAAAATAGTATGTTGCACTTTATAAAATAACGCGTTGCACTCTACATAATACTTTAATATCCATCATAATCTATATAAAAAGAAAAAAAGAAAGAAAAACCAAGCATGCTAACGTATCAAAATTTCAATATTGCACTTTATATTTCAATATGTTGCACTTTATATAACAGTACATTGCATCGTATGAAACAACACGTTGCACCTACAAAAATTACAATAATTATGCTAATCGACCTAATAATATTGTTGGTTAAAGGTCAGATTTAAACTACTTTTTTTTTTAAATAAATCAAATAATCGAACATTCTGAACTATATGAGAAAATATTACCAATTTTTTTAATCTTTTTTACGGAAAAAATAACAATATTTGTCTATCTATATTTTTTACGTATTGCTAGTGCACGTTAGGGTTATACGGATTGAACATAAGTGTCTAACATATTGCACCAAAATCAAACGAGATCCAACAAACATAAATTCGGTACGAAAATTTGTAATTTTTTTCTTTTTTTTTTTCTCAAAATGATAGATAATATTTATAAATCAAAATGCACAAATGTGCGAATACACAACAGCCAACGGCTGAATACACAGCAGCCAACAGATGAAAAAGTGAGAGGACAGGTCAGAAGACTGCCTAGAATCCCGGCTAGCAACGCTAGAATAAAAACACTCTCAACTAAACTAACCAACAACACAAACCACTAAAACAACTAAAAAGACCCCAACAGGGTAAGACCCGAGTGTCGGATCCCAACAGGATAATAAGTTGACACTCGGGCTCACAAAGGCCAACGGCCCAAACCAAAAACACACATCCTAATCAACACAAGCACAACGCAAAGAGAAAAATTAAGACATCCTAATCTATCAACAAACGAACAAAGCCCTTCCCCAGCAGGCTAGCCAATCCCAACACAAGGTGCCAGCGAACTAAAGACAATCATCCACAGCATAACCCGAGATCCGAAACGCAGCTCCCGCCACTGCCTAATGCCTAGCAAAGGACGAGTCCCAAACCCCGAGCCACTCCAAGAATGAAGCCGACCCCTAGCTAGAGGAACATCAATCAGACCCCCATACGCTAGTTGCCCGAGACCGACCAACATACGTACATCTCCACAGGAGCTCCAATTAATCATCTCAGCCCCGGTCGACTTGACTCAGATGAGCCGAGCCACCAGGGTCGCACCCAACCCCACCTACTCACCTCCAAGAAGCTACCCACCTCGAACCAGACACACAGCGGACGACCTCCCACCGATGACCGGGCAGAGCCGAAGCCGACCAACAGCCAACCAGCAGTGACTCCACACGGCGAACCAGAAGGCGGGACCACCGGCGTGCTAGGGACAGTGAGACCTACCGACGGCGGAGGAGAAGCGCCATCGGTGCCGAAGCACGGGAAAGCGAGGAGTAGGAGCAAGATGACGAGGCTATAGGCCATCCGCCGGTTCAGGGGCCGACTAATCGCCGGGGAAGGCACAAATTAGGGGTGAATTTGGCGGAAGACGATGGAGAAGATAGGGTTCGGAGGAATTGGGCGGAAAGGGGATCTTGAACTTTTTCGATTATTTGTCATTTTTTTATTCCAATAATCAAAATAAAAATAAACTATATTAAAATATTATTTTATATATTTTATATTTAGATAAACGAAATAATCGAACGGTCGAACTACATAATGACACTATAATTTTCTATTAATATATTTTTTATGTACATTTATTTTAGTGAACATATTAAATATTAAATGAAAAGTTAAAATATTAATTTATAATTTTATTAATTACAAATTCACCCATGAACTCGATTGTAATTTATTAAAATTGTTATAATTTGATTAATTACAAATTCAACCATGAACTCAATTGTAATTATTGTAATTAAGTCCCAACATGTTATCAAATTTACAAACCCTAGTCCTTTTCTCATTACTATACAATCTGGTCATATCTTTCCTGCAAGCCCCGCCGCCGCGGACGACAACCTCACCTTGCGGCCATCAGACCTTCACTGACCGACGTCCAACTCTGTACGCATCACCCTATCGCTGACAAGCTCACTCTGCCGCCGACGACCATCCCTGAAAAATTGCCCGAATGACCGAGTTCGCCGGCGAGCACCATACCCGCGGCCGCACGCCGCTGCACTCTGAAGTGGCCGCGCCGTCGTCGTCGGGGAACACCACACCCGCTGCAGCCACCGGTGGACCTTCTCCTGTCAACAACCATGACGTCTATGTCCGCACGCTGCTGCAACAGGCTTCCTCAGTGGTCACGACATCGCCGTCGTGAGCACCTCCTGCTCGGCGGTGTGTTTTATGGTGGACGGCAGGTGGCAGACGGATAGAGACGGCGGCGGGCGGCCTACGGGCGGCGACTGGCGGTGGCTGGCGGGATCTGGCGATGTCGGGGCAGGGCTGGGTGAGGTCGGAGACGACGGACGGTGGCTATGGGCTGGAGCGCCGCCATCTTTAGCTGCTGGGCTGGAGTGCCGCCGTGTGTGTGTGTGTGTGTGTGTGTGACCTGTGTGCGTTCGTGGAAAAGCATATCCGATGTGTGTGTGTGATGGGGGAGGGGAAGGGTTGATGGTGGGCCCATAATTAGTGTTTAATTAATTAATGGGTGTGTAATGCCTAGTTTACCCCTGTTGAGTGGTAAAAATCATACATTTGACCATGATTTTGATACTTATTTACCCTACTGCCACTCTTTTTTAACCATTATTTATTGAATTTTGACTTGATCATGACCATTGGTTTGGTGGATCCAATGGTGCAAAATCATTCTTATATATATATATATATATATAGAGAGAGAGAGAGAGAGAGAGAGAGAGAGAGAGAGTGGATCCAATGAGTCCACCCCTTAAAATGTGCACGTGAGACCATCATCTGAGCCGTCAGATCTACGCTCAGAATCAAACATATAAATATAACAAATCAAACAGAATTAAAACAGATCTCCATCTCCGCTCGCAACAAAATCAGAAAAATATCTAAACTTTCCTTCTCAATCACGATTCTGTGCGATTTTCTTCTCATACTTGATTTCAATTTCATCGACTAATTAGGTTTAAGTATCCTTTTTAATCTATTCGATAGACAAACTCAACTGCGGTTCATAAAGTTCATCAGATTTATCACACAAAATCGGCGAAAGCAACTTCAAATGGAGATCGAAGCAACTCCAGTTGTGACATTAATGGAAGAAGGTATAGTGACATTTTTTTTCCAAATTGATTCATCTAAATTTAAAATAATCAATGCTGATGAATTATACATTGATGAAATCGAGTTATTTAATAAGAGTCGAGCACATAATATTGAAAACTATGTTGTTCGTGCTTATCTGCAATTTTGATTTGTGGAAGAATCTCTGTTTTCTAACATAAATATTAAATATGCTGCGATTTAGAAATACATATGCATGTAGAAATAACTAAATGTGCAACTGTCTATTGATAAGCTTGCAAAAAAATTGTCTGTTGCACAGGTCTACTTATACATTAGATCGATATATATAAAACAAACTTTGAATGAAAGAATAACTAATTGTGCATGAAAGAGTAACTAAACTTGCATACGTATATCAATAAATATGCACGTAATAAATATGCATGAAATATTTTGGCAAGTATGCACGTTATAACTGCAATTTCATTCAATGAGTCATTCTGGATTATAACTATATATGCAACGCTTTAGTTATAAAAATGCATATGGGTTGAAAATAAGAATGCAATTTTATTGAACTAATGCAACAATTCTCAAACTTAATTTTCTTCTTATATTTTGTAGTAGGTACTACTCATGAGGGATCTCAGATTCAGTTGGTGATATCACCAAATTTAACAAAGTATTGGAAACCAATCGTCCAATCAGATATAAAGCCTAAAGTCGGTATGTTGTTTCCAAACCTTGATATTGCAATAGATTTTTACAGAAACTATGGGACAAACGGTGGATTTGATGTGCGGACTAGCACAAAAAAACGATTTAGAAGTGGCGTAGTAAGTAAACATTATATAGTTTGCAATAGACAAGGATTTAAGCCAGAAATTGAACAAAATACTTCAAAGAGTATGCCACAACTACCTCATGAGTCATGTGGAGTTCAACGACAACGTATGTCGAAAAGGGTTGGTTGCAAAGCTCGAGTAATATTTGAGTATGATGGAAATGGATACAAAATTGCAGAATTTGAAGAAAGACATTGCCACAGTCTAGTACTGGAGACACTTTATCTCAATGCAAATCGGCAATTGAATTACGGACACCGGAAATTTGTTCTTAATTGTGTGAAAGCAAATATTGGACCAGCTAAAACCCATAGGTTATATAAGGAAATGCTTGGGGGATATGATAATGTTGGTGCTCTCACAATTGATTTCAAGAACTATAAGAGAGAACTTATTGTTGGGTTCGCCTGTACCGTACGAGCTATACGCAGCGGAATTTAAAATTTTTCAAAACAAGTATTTAACCTTTAAATACTTTACTCGTACATACATATGGCGAATTAACAGATCTTCATCTTTAATAACATGTAATAATACATATTTTGATTTGTTGTAAGTAAATTCTAAATTTACCTTAGTCTTGAACTCCTTCAAAATTGTCGATGGATGAGGGAATCGATTCCCGGTTTGGTAACAGCAACACTTTGTGTTTACTCACTTAGGAATCCACTTGTCTTCTCTCTAAACGTATCCACCTTTTGAAATCCGGTTCCGATAACCTCTTTCTTCGCTAGTAGAAAAGTATCGGTTTTATTCAATAGAATGGAATATATTTATGAGGATATTTTACAAGAACTCTTTCTTGTCATTTGAAGATTTTGAAGAACACTTCTTCTTTACTCTCTTTTTCAACTCTTTGAAAAATTAAGATCAAATCTTAATATTAAATCTTATCTTAAGATTAAGTTTAAAACTCCTTTTAAACTTAACTTAAATATCAATATATTTATGATAAGATTTACAAGAACTCTTTCTTGTATTTTGAGAGATTATTCAACACTTGAATTTTCTTCTTAAGAACTTAGAACATTTCTTAGTTCTCTCTTTTTCAACTCTTTGAAAACTTATATGGAATTCATTAAGATCAAATCTCAAGATTGAATTTTAACATCAAACATGTCCATATTTATACTAAACATTTTAGTATAAAATAATAATATTGGGTAGAATATTTTCATAAAATATGAAAAGTCTTCAAGAATATTTTCATAAAATATTAAGTCTTGAACAAGACTATTCCCCACCCAATATTCAATTAATAAGAATAAGATTAATTATGTTAAGTAGTTAGCATCTCTTAACCACCATAATTAATTATTCTTATTAATATTTAATCTTTAATCATATTAAAGATATATAATAAAATAATAATTCTTGAAAGCATCTTTCAAGACTTTTATTATTTTAATCCTTTATTCCATTTCCTCATTTTAATAATCATATTATTATTTGGATTTGAAATTTAAAATCTAATTTTAAATTCCAAATATTAATTAGTAATTCCATTAATTACTAAATTAATATCCAAAATTCAATTAATCAATCCAATTGATTAATTTAATATATTCCTTTAATTGACATCTAATCAAATTAGATTTGTCAATTAATTCTAACTCTTTAGAATTACTATTTGAATTTCACCTTCATTCAAAAATTGGTGTGACCTTTTAGGTTCACAATTAATACTAGTAGTGGGTTTACAACTCTTTGTAATTTGAGTTAATCTTATTAACTCCTATTCATGAATTAACTCCTTAATTCAAGAACCCACATATCATGGGAACATCTAGCAAGTAGCATGAATCTAGTATTAAGTGAATAGCGAGTAAACCTATTTCAATTACAAGTCCATACATGTAAAATCCTTTCGACATCCAATTTTCCGATTAAATCTTGGGTATGATTTTAGTCGAAACCCAAATTGATTTAATAACTATGATTCTATTTCATGTTTAGTAATTCATGTATGAATCTCTATTCATCCCGCCTTGGCCATGGACTTTGAATTACTAACTATGAAACACATAGGAAATTCTCGTATCTTCATACGTGTCGAATCCTTTGTTGGCCACTAACAAACTTCCATACATATTAACATAATACCCAAAATATCCCTTTATACGATTGTGCTAGCAACCAAAAGGATAAATCAAAGTAGAACGTAATATGCACAAAGTTACCATTGTGCCTCAAGTCTAAGGATTAGTCATGTACTATTGTAACATGAAAATTCTTATTCGACAGATTATTAATAAAATAATTCTTCATTAAAAATTTTCATACGGTCATGTTCAGTGAACTTGTTCTCTAACAAGCACCCACATATATGTACTTGCGTCCCACGCTAATGTTGATGGAATGCAACATTCTTGTCAAACAAGCATACATACTATGTACAAGTCTTTTATGGATTATTCGATATCCCTTCTCGAAACATCCATCGACTTGGAACTTTATTTAAGATCACAGCTTTCAAGGTATGTTCCATGATCACCATCTCTATGCGCAACCATACCTTATAGCTATATGTGATCTAGGGATTTTATCTTAAGTGCAAATATAGGATAAATGCTTTCTCTTAAGATAAAGTAATGCCTTTTAATTAATATAATTCCAATAGATTGTATTTACAAGTAGAATACGTCCAATCTGATTGGAACGCCGGGTATCCTACTCTAACACTTATGACTTACATGTCTGGAGTAGATGCGCAACTCATCATTCAGAAATTCCATAACAAACAAGAAGTATGCCCAGACATGGCATTTGAGTATGCAGTTGATGGAAATAACCAATTAAGCAGGATATTTTGGGCAGACCCAATTTCAAGAAAAAACTACCTAATATTTGGAGATGTCGTCATTTGATGCAACTTACAACACTAACAGGTACAATTCAGTTGTACTCAGCTCTTATTGGTAACTATTGCATATAAAAACAACAAATATCTTATTGGTTTAGTTGTGAAAATACATTTCTGTTATATCTAAATTGTTATGATATATCTGATTGTTACTGTTATGCAACAGGTATGAAATAATTTAGCAATTTAATAGTTTGTGATAATACAAACTATGCATCACCTTGAAACTATGTATGCAACATTATAGAACTATTCTTGCATGATTGTAAAACTAAATAAGCATTTTGGTATCAAATAAATGATTTTATTTTGAGACAGTAGTCTGCATAACTGTCTGCCAAAGCTTGTAGCTATTTGAAACTAGTTTTGCAACATAAGACAACTAAGTATGCATGAAGACAGAATTAAAAATGCATATTTTTAAATTTTGCGAGACCTAATTAAATTTTGTTATTTTTTTATATACAAAATGGTGTTTGTCCCATTTAGTGGAATAGATAACCATAAAAAATGTGTAACATATGCAGCTGGGTTGATTGTTAAAGAGGATGAAGAATCATATATTTGGCTGTTGAAATTTCTTGAAGGCTATGGGACATGAACCATATTACGTTGTTACTGACCAAGATCCTGCCATGAAGAATGCTATCCGGGCAACTTTCAAACATGCAAGACATCGTTTATGCATGTGGCACATTATGAAAAAGGTAAATGTAAAGGTTGGTCCTACTTTAGCAAAGGATAATACCTTCATCAAGAGATTAAATGACATAGTCTGGAATAGTTATATTACCCCTTGTGAATTTGAAGAAAAATGGGGAAATTTGATGAATGATTTTGCCTTAACAAAAAATCAGTGGTTTCGTAATCTGTTTGAGATTAAAAATTCATGGATCCCAGCATATTTTAAAGATGTGAAAATGGGCAGTTTGTTTAGGACAACATCTAGATCAGAAAGTACAAATAGTTGGTTTGGAAGTTACATATCTCCACAAGCAAACTTAGTTGAGTTCTTTATGCATTTTGAAAGTGCAATGGATGCACAAAGGCATGTTTCACGTAAGATGCATCATGAATGTGTGTCTTCGCCTCCTGAATGCAAGACACCATTAGAAATTGAGAAACATGGTGCAAAGGTTTATACTAAAACATGGTGCAAAGGTTTAGGACAACATCTAGATCAGAAAGTACAAATAGTTGGTTTGGAAGTTACATATCTCCACAAGCAAACTTAGTTGAGTTCTTTATGCATTTTGAAAGTGCAATGGATGCACAAAGACATGTTTCACGTAAGATGCATCATGAATGTGTGTCTTCGCCTCCTGAATGCAAGACACCATTAGAAATTGAGAAACATGGTGCAAAGGTTTATACTAAAACAGTATTTTCTGAGGTACAAACAGAAATTGAAGCAGCATGTTTTCGGTGTGTGCCTATCCACATCCAAAATGAGAATTATGTGACAAGATATAAAGTTGTGGAAGCTAGTCGTGATGATATTGACTTCATTGTAGATAAATGTCGGGATTCTGTAAATTGCAGCTGCAAGATATTTGAGCAATTTGGATTATTATGTCGTCATATACTAATGTTCATCAAGGATTTAGATAGAATACCTGATCAGTACCTTCTCAACCGTTGGCTCAAAGTTGCATCTTCCAGTAATGAGTTTGAAAATGGAAAATTAGCTGCAGTAGATCACAAAAGTCAGCAGAATGTCTATATAAACAAAATCTGGTCTGATTTTCATTGCTGTGTATCGCTTGCTCAAGACGACGAGAATAAGTTGGCTAGATTATCAAGAATTCTAAATGAAGAAAAGAATTACTTGTTGAGTGGACAGCAAGACAGGGGTTCAGTTTTAAGCAAAGAAGCAATTATGGAAGCTTTTTGCGGTTCAGTTTCAAATTTGGATGTAAATATCCTTCCTCCAAAGCAAGCAAAAAACAAGGGAAGTGGAAGCTGTTGGGTTCGCTTGTACCGTACGGGTCATTTGCAGCGAAAAAAATATTTTTTTAAAAAAAATATTTATCATATAAATACTTAACCCGTAAACACATAAAGCGAATAAACAGATCGTCATCATTTAAAAACATGTATAAATACAAATTTTGATTTGATGATAGTTTCGAAATTACCTCAACTTGAACTCCTTGAAATTGACGATGATAGAGGAAATCAATTCCCGGTTTAGTAACAATCTTCTTGTTACTCACTTTAGGAATCCAATCGTCTTCCCTCTAATAGTATCCACCTTTTGAAATCCGATTCCGAAAGATAATTTCTTCGCTAGTAGAAATTACTCGGTTTTTTAATAAGTATAGGAATATATTTTATGAGGAGTTTTACAAGAACTATTCTTGTTTTAGAGAGATTATAATTTTCTTAACTTTCTTAAATTTTTCAAGACTTAAATTTTTCTCACAAACATAGCAATTATGAACATCAAGTATGTCCATATTTATACTAAAAATTTAGGTATAAAATAATGATGTCTTGAATAACTTTCACAAGAAATGTAAAGATATTCAACTTAAAATATTTATGTCTTAAATAATTTTCACAAGAAATATCAAAAAGTCTTGTATCACTTTTACAAGTTATCTTAAAAAGTCTTGTATTACTTTTACAAGTTAATACAAGAATATAATATAATATGATGTAGGATCCCATCCCATCCATTATATTATTATTATTATTATTATTTGATCTTTAATCTCAATTAAAAATTAATAATAATAATAAACAAATAATTTTAAACTCTTTCAAAGTTATTTGTATATATATTTTCTCCCATATATAAAAACTCCTCATTTAATAATCATATTATTATTTGAAATTGAATTTTAAAATCCAATTTTAAAATCCAACTATTATTTTAGTAATTCCATTAATTACTTAATTAATATCTAAAATAAAATTAATCAATCTAATTGATTAATTTAGTATATTCCTTTAATTGACATCTAATCAAAATTAAAATTGTCAATTAATTCTAACTCTTTAGAAGTACTAATTTCATTTTGCCTTCATTCAAAAATTGGTGTGACCTTTTAGGTTCACTTTTAATACTAGTAGTGGGTTTACAACTCTTTGTAATTTGAATTAATCTAATTAATTCTTATTCATGAAATTAACTCCTTAATTTCAAAAACCCACATATCATGGGAACATCTAGCAAGTAGCATGAATCTAGTATTAAGTGAATAGCGAGTAAACCTTTTCGATTACAAGTCCATACAAGTAAAATCCTTTCGACAACTAATTTCTCGATTAAATCTTGGGTATGGTTTTTAGTCGAAACCCATTTGATTTAATAACTATGATTCCATTTCAAGTTTAGTAATTCGCGTATGAATCTCTATTCATCCTGCCTTGGCCAAGGTCTTTGAATCACAAACTATGAAAAACATAGGAAATTCACTTATCCTTATAAGTGTCGAATTCTTTGTTGACCACAGATAAACCTCCATACATATTAATACAGTACCCAAAATATCCCTTTTGTGATTGTCCAGCAATCAAAGGATAAATCAAAGTAAAGCACAATATGCATAAGATTACTATCATGCCTCAAGTCAGAGGATCAATCATGTACTATTGTAACATGAAAATTCTTATTCGACAGTAAAAAGTTCCATTTAAGAATTTTCATACGGTCATGCTCAGTGAACTTGTTCCCTAACAAGCACCCACATATATGTATTTGCGTCCAACGCTAATGTTTGGAATGCAACATTCTTGTCCAACAAGTATACATCATATGTGCAAGTCTTACCGGGTTATTCGATATCCCATCTCGAAATATCCATCGACTTGGAACTTTATTTTAAGATCAAAACTTTCAAAGCATCTTCCATGATTACCATCCAATGTGTAACCATACCTTATAGTTTTTAATGATCTAAGGACTTTATCATATGTTCAAATATACATAAGATAAAGTAATGCCTTTTATTTAATATAAATTCCAATAAATTGTATTTACAAGTAGAATGTATCCAATCTGATTGGAATGTTGGGTATTCTACTCTAACAATCTCCCACTTGCCCTAGTTCCAATCAACCATGTATTTCAAACCCATCTTCTCAAGATGTCTTTCAAATACTTTCTGTGATAAAGGCTTAGTTAAGGGATCTGCTATATTTTCTGCTGAGTCGACTCTTTCCATTATGACGTCGCCTCTACCAATGATTTCTCTAATCAAATGGTATCGTCTCAAGATGTGTTTGGATCTTTGATGAGATCTTGGCTCTTTCGCTTGCGCAATAGCACCATTGTTATCACAATAAATCATTATTGGATCAACAACAGACGGTACTACACCCAACCCTTGAATGAAGTTCCGTATCCAAACAGCTTCTTTTGCAGCATCTGATGCAGCAATGTATTCAGCCTCAGTTGTAGAATCAGCAGTTGTTTCTTGTTTGGAACTTTTCCAACTAACTGCTGCTCCATTTAAGGTAAATATGTATCCTGATATGGATTTAGAGTCGTCTTTATCGGACTGAAAACTAGAATCAGTGAATCCTTCTAGTTTTAATTCTCCATTGCCATATATCATAAAGATATCCTTAGTCCTTCTCAAGTACTTAAGAATCATCTTAACAGCTTTCCAGTGTTCTTCACCTGGATTAGACTGATATCTGCTCGTTACACTAAGTGCATGAGCCACATCAGGTCTTGTACATAACATGGCATACATAATGCTACCAATAGCTGATGCATAAGGTATATGACTCATCCGTTCTCTTTCTTCAGGTGTCTTTGGAGACATCGTCTTAGAAAGTGAAACCCCATGACTCATTGGAATATATCCTCGTTTGGATTCTTCCATGCTAAATCGTTTTAGCACCTTATTTATGTACATAGACTGAGATAGTCCAATCATCCTTTTAAATCTATCTCTATAGATTATTATCCCTAGGATAAAAGATGCTTCTCCCAAGTCTTTCATGGAAAATTGTTTTGACAACCATGTCCGAGTTGACTGCAACATTCCTACATCATTCTCAATGAGTAGAATGTCATCAACATAGAGTACAACAAATGCAACTGCATTCCCACTAACCTTTCTATAAACACATGGTTCATCCGGATTCTTATGAAAATCAAACGTTTTGATCGTTTCATCAAATCGGATGTTCCAACTCCTCGAAGCTTGTTTAAGTCCATAAATGGACCTTTGAAGTTTACAAAACATTTGCTCACTCCCACTGGATATGAAACCCTGTGGTTGTTTCATATAAATGTCTTCCTTAATGTTCCATTAAGAAAACCAGTTTTCACATCCATTTGTCATATCTCGTAGTCATAATACGCAGCTATGGCTAATAATATCCGAATGGATTTAAGCATTGCTACTGGTGAAAAAGTTTCCTCATAATCAACACCTTGTTTTTTGAGTATAACCTTTTGCAAACAAACGTGCTTTAAAAGTATTCACTTCTCCATCTACACCACGTTTCCGTTTGTAAACCCATTTACAACCTATAGGTACAATACCCTGTGGAGGATCAACCAAAGTCCATACCTTGTTTGAGTACATGGAGTCCATTTCGGTTTTCATAGCTTCTTCCCATTTATTTGAGTCAATGTCTGACATTGCCTCTTCATAGTTTATTGGATCATTATCCAAAAAGAATCCCTCTTCGTTGTTCTTTAACAATAGGTACAGCCTTTCGGGCGCCCTAGAAACCCTTTCAGATCTCCGAAGAGGTTGTGTTTTAGATGGCCCAGTCTCTACTGGTATGTTATCTGTGACAACTTGTGGAATAATTTGTGGTTCTTCATTAAGTTCTATAATCTCGCCATTCTTATTAGAAAGAAATTCTTCTTCTAAGAAAACAGCATTCCTCGAAACAAACACCTTTTGTTCAGAAGGATCATAGAAATAGTATCCTATAGACTCTCTTGGATACCTCACAAATTTACATAAGATTGATCTCATATCCAACTTATCTCCCACTTGCTGCTTCACGTAAGCAGCACAACCCCATACTTTCATATATTTGTATGAAGGTGTTTTTCCACACCACATCTCATAAGGTGTGTTAGACACAACTTTACTTGGCACTCTATTCAAAATATATGCTGCTGTTTCTAAGGCATAGCCCCAGAATGAAAGAGGTAGATTAGTGGAACTCATCATTGATCGAACCATGTCCAACAATGTTCGATTTCTCCTTTCTGAAACTCCATTAAGTTGTGGAGTTCCAGGAGGTATCCACTGAGAAAGAATCCCATTCTCCTTTAGATAATCAAGAAACTCATTAGTCAAATATTCACCTCCTCGATCTGATCGAAGAGTTTTAATATTATGACCAGTTTGTTTCTCCACTTCACATCTAAATTCTTTGAACTTTTCAAAAACTTCATATTTATACCTCAATAGGTATACATAACCATACCTAGAATAATCATCAGTAAAAGTTATGAAATAGTGATAGTTCCCTCTGGCACTAACATTTAGTGGCCCACAAACATTTGTATGAATCAAATCCAACAGACTTTTAGCTCGCTCAACTTGTCCAACAAATGGTGATTTTGTCATTTTTCTTTTAATACATGACTCACATGTAGGCAACTTATCCTCTCCCCTAAGGTCGAGTTTTTGTCCCAATTTGTGAATCCTCTTTTCAGAAATATGACCCAATCTAGCATGCCAAAGTGAAAATGAACTATGATTATTCAGTAGAGAATTGAGTTTCGGGCACAAAAGTATCTGACATTTGCAAATCCGGAGGCCGATTAAGTCTATTATCAGAATCATCCATGCCCACTGCCCTATCAACGTTGCTTTCTCGTTTTTATGTTTAAATCCCACCTTTTCCTTATTATTGGAATAGGGAATGAATCTAAATGAGACGAAATAAAACGAAATGCGTCGAAATGAGAGGCAGTGTATCGTTCGGTCTACCCACCCGGGCATCCCTCTCTTGGGACAGATCGAAGCTTAGGCCTTTGGTTTGGGGATATTTTTTATTTCTTTTATTTTGTTGAATTGTTAGGATGGGACTTTGTGGTGCAACAGTATATAAACCATTTGTCAAATATCCGGAATATATAAAAGTTATATCTTTGAAAATAGAACAGCTTCCATTTTCAATCACAAACTTAAAACCTTCTCTATCTAATACTGGAATAGAGATAATGTTTCTTATAATATCCGGAACATAAAGACAATTGTTTAAACAAATATTTACACCATTATTTAAAGCTAGATAAACAGTCCCTTTAGCTATGGGAGTAACTCTTGCTCCATTACCCATCCTTAGAACTGTTTCTTTATTGTCCAACTTTTCACTTCTTGCCATTATCTGCAAATCATTGCAAATATGTGAGCCACAACCGGTATCTAATACCCAAGAAGAATCGTTAACTGATAAGTTAACTTCAACAAAATAAATACCTGAACTTTTCAGGCTTGCAAGATACTCCTTGCAATTCCTCTTCCAATGCCCAGTTTTGCCACAATGATAACATTCATGATTAGCCTGAGAATTTACCTTTTCTTTGTTCTTTTCTTTGTTGTTCTTTGCCTTTTTGTTAGACTTATAGGGAACCTTTCCCTTCCCCTTCCTTTTCTTAGACTTTAATGTCTTTGATCCAGAAGTGGATCCAACAAGAAGCATTGGCTTATCGTTTTTAATCGTGGATTCAGCTGTCTTTAACATGTTCACCAATTCAGGAAGAGAAGTTTCCATATTGTGCATGTTAAAGTTAACAACAAAAGTATCAAATGATGGAGGCAGAGATTGCAGCAAAAGATCCACATAGAGTTCGTTATCCATAACAACTCTAAGGGATGTTAGCCTTTCAATAAGAGCTATCATCTTCAGCCCATGGTCTTGGACTGAAGAGCCCTCAGTCATACGACTCCTGAAAAGCTCTTTAGATATTTGATATCTTATTTGCCTTGTCCTTTCGCCATACAACTCTTGTAGGTGATTTAGGATATCAATTGCATTATCAAATAATTCATTTTGTCTCTGCAGCTCATTTGACATAGATGCTAACATGTAGCCGAGCCTGGAGATTGTCATCAGTATGACGTAAATATTCTCCATACTCATCAGAAGTCTTATCCTCGGGTGGAGGAAGAGGGGCTTTGTCAAGCACATAGTCCATTTTTTCAGACTGTAGAACAATTCTTAGGTTTCTCAGCCAATCAACGAAATTTGATCCAGTTAATTTGTTTTGCTCAAGAATACTTGCGATTGGATTTTTAGCCATTTTAGTAGACTGATCTACAAAAATAAATGAAGCAGAAAATAAGTAGACTATGGAATATATATTCATTTAATATTAGGTCCTTAATATTAAATGTCTCCCACTATTTTAATTAAACCCCATATTAATTATGAAAATCTCATTTTCGTAGTGGGCTTGAAGTCCAATAAAATATTACATATCCCAATTTTATGAGTACTCATGAAATATTTATATTGGTAGTCAACATTTTTTGACAATTGTATCACTATACAACCTTCAAGTTTATTTTGCCTCACTTTTCTTATATACCCCAATTTTATGACCGTATATAGTACTAAGTGTCAAATTAAACCCATCAAACATTCATGATAATGGCCCATCATAAGTGTTCCACGACTCGTGGCCAACACAAAGACGAATCCATCTCACGAGCATCTCAATGCTTAGTAGAGATCACAGCTTTCAGTATCAAAGCCACCCCACGACTCATGGTCAGCGACTAAGCACCGTAGCATCGTCATGTCATCTACTTTTGATGGAAGGCATGGATTAATTGGTCCAACCTATTTTATCCATTTTCAATTTGATATAAAATTAATCAAATTAATTCCTTTAGGGTTCTTTTTAGATCTCATCTTTTACCATCTTTTACTTGTGTTTATTTAGTGCATTAATCAACTCATGAAACGTAAGCATAAATAAACCTAACATACATCTAATGCATGCATTCAGTGGGATGATCACGACCTTGCCTATGCAACCCATTCGAGCCAAAATGGGTTTATGCCTATACGTGATAAAATAAATGAATAGAACTACTTCTATTACATCTCATTTTATCTACCCGTACAAGCACAGGCCTTCAAAATTTACAACTTGTATAATTACCCACACAAGCGTGGGCCTTTCACATCGAACGGTCTTCAACCTGATCTAATCTTTTAACGATGCAATAATTTAAAATTTTACAAATCATAACATAAGAGACTCGCAGGTCTCGATAAATTACAATCATTCAATCATATTGAATAAAAGGCCCATGATCATCCCTAAATAAACCATTCATCACATAGATTCAACCATATAAATTCACCAATTTAATATGTTCATATAGTAATAAATCATAAAAATTTACCAACTTTTGTGTGTTGATTTAATTTTGGGATTATATTAAACTTAACTATTCATAATAGTTAATAATAAAAAAAATATATTAATCAACAATTGATTATAATTAATTAATCATGAAACTAATTTCAATATATACACAACAACTTGTATATATATTAATCAACAATTGATTATAATTAATTAATCATGAAACTAATTTCAATATATACACAACAACTTGTATATATATTAATCAACAATTGATTATAATTAATTAAACCCAAATTTAAAATCAAATACAACTTTTGTATCACACACAAAATTATATAATTTAACAATAAATATGTTTATCTTATAAGCATCTAATCATTTTGCTTATCTCATAAACAAAAACAAATCAAAATCTGTTTTGAAAGATGATAACCGCGGCTCTGATACCACTGTTGGGTTCGCTTGTACCGTACGGGTCATTTGCAGCGAAAAAATATTTTTTTTAAAAAAATATTTATCATATAAATACTTAACCCGTAAACACATAAAGCGAATAAACAGATCGTCATCATTTAAAAACATGTATAAATACAAATTTTGATTTGAAGATAGTTTCGAAATTACCTCAACTTGAACTCCTTCAAATTGACGGTGATAGAGGAAATCAATTCCCGGTTTAGTAACGATCTTCTTGTTACTCACTTTAGGAATCCAATCGTCTTCCCTCGAATAGTATCCGCCTTTTGAAATCAATTCCCGGTTTAGTAACGATCTTCTTGTTACTCGGTTTTTTAATAAGTATAGGAATATATTTTATGAGGAGTTTTACAAGAACTATTCTTGTTTTAGAGAGATTATAATTTTCTTAACTTTCTTAAATTTTTCAAGACTTAAATTTTTCTCACAAACTTAGCAATTATGAACATCAAGTATGTCCATATTTATACTAAAAATTTAGGTATAAAATAATGATGTCTTGAATAACTTTCACAAGAAATGTAAAGATATTCAACTTAAAATATTTATGTCTTAAATAATTTTCACAAGAAATGTCAAAAAGTCTAGTATCACTTTTACAAGTTATCTTAAAAAGTCTTGTATTACTTTTACATGTTAATACAAGAATATAATATAATATGATGTAGGATTCCATCCCATCCATTATATTATTATTATTACTATTATTTAATCTTTAATCTCAATTAAAAATTAATAATAAAAACAAATAATTTTAAACGCTTTCAAAATTATTTGTATATATATTTTCTCCCATATATAAAATCTCCTCATTTAATAATCATATTATTATTTGAAATTGAATTTTAAAATCCAACTTTAAAATTCAAGTATTAATTTAGTAATTCCATTAATTACTTAATTAATATCCAAAATAAAATTAATCAATCTAATTGATTAATTTAGTATATTCCTTTAATTGACATCTAATCAAAATTAAAATTGTCAATTAATTCTAACTCTTTAGAAATACTAATTTCATTTTGCCTTCATTCAAAAATTGGTGTGACCTTTTAAGTTCACTTTTAATACTAATAGTGGATTTACAACTATTTGTAATTTGAATTAATCTAATTAATTCTTATTCATGAAATTAACTCCTTAATTTCAAAAACCCACATATCATGGGAACATCTAGCAAGTACCATGAATCTAGTATTAAGTGAATAGCGAGTAAACCTTTTCGATTACAAGTCCATACATGTAAAATCCTTTCGACAACTAATTTCCCGATTAAATCTTGGGTATGGTTTTTAGTCGAAACCCATTTGATTTAATAACTATGATTCCATTTCAAGTTTAGTAATTCGCGTATGAATCTCTATTCATCCTGCCTTGGCCAAGGTCTTTGAATCACAAACTATGAAAAACATAGGAAATTCACTTATCCTTATAAGTGTCGAATTCTTTGTTGGCCACAGATAAACCTCCATACATATTAATACAGTACCCAAAATATCCATTTTGTGATTGTCCAGCAATCAAAGGATAAATCAAAGTAAAGCACAACATGCATAAGATTACTATCGTGCCTCAAGTCAGAGGATCAATCATGTACTATTGTAACATGAAAATTCTTATTCGACAGTAAAAAGTTCCATTTAAGAATTTTCATACGGTCATGCTCAGTGAACTTGTTCCCTAACAAGCACCCACATATATGTATTTGCGTCCAACGCTAATGTTGATGGAATGCAACATTCTTGTCCAACAAGTATACATCATATGTGCAAGTCTTACCGGGTTATTCGATATCCCATCTCGAAATATCCATCGACTTGGAACTTTATTTTAAGATCAAAACTTTCAAAGCATCTTCCATTATTACCATCCAATGCGTAACCATACCTTATAGTTTTTAATGATCTAGGGACTTTATCATATGTTCAAATATACAAAAGATAAAGTAATGCCTTCTATTTAATATAAATTCCAATAAATTGTATTTACAAGTAGAATGTATCCAATCTGATTGGAACGTTGGGTATTCTACTCTAACAGAAGCAACACAAGAAGCCGCTTGTTGTCACAACGAGAAAAGTCAATCAAAGCAAGCCAAAGGCTGAAAAGGCGTTGTGGAAAATGTGGAGAAATAGGAAATCATAATAGTAGAACTTGTACTAAGACCAATGAGATTTCTGATTGTAACCCATAGTTATTTGATGTTTTGTTATCATATATTATATGATGTATAGAAAAATATTAACTCTTCTTTAAATTGCTTCTGTTATATAAATATGCATCTCACTTACACTAACTATGCATCGTCTGTGCACTATTTAGGCAACAAAATCACAATAAAATAGCATCATGTTTATAGTAATCATGCAAGAATTCAGTAAAATAGTTTTTGCATCTTCTGTACTATATTTATGCACAATATTACAACAAAAAGGCTACAGGTTTACAGTAACAATGCAAGAATTCAGTAGATAGTTTTTACATCTCACTTACACTAACTATGCATCTTATGTACACTATTTATGCAAAGATATTACAATAAAACAGCAACAAGTTTACAGTAACCATGCATGAATTCAGTAGATATTTTTTCCATCTGACTTACACTAACTATGCATCTTCTGTACAATATTTATGCAACTTGATAAAGATAACTATGCAAAACTATAGAATAAATATACATCAATATTTACACTAACTATGCATCTTCTGTACAATATTTAGGAAACAAAATTACAATAAAATAGCAACAAATTTACACTAACCATGCAAGAATTCAGTAGATAGTTTTATTCATCTTTCCAATAACTATGCATCTCATTTACACTAACTATGCATCTCTTAAACAATATATATGCAACATACTTATAATAAAATAGCAACAAAATTTACAGTTACCATGCAAGAATTGAGTAGATATTTCTTACCTCTTTACTATTTATGCATTTCCTAATCTCTAAACATGCATTGTTCTACAATATACACCCAACCAGTTTATAAAGGCTAATATGAAACATCCATAAGCTAGATATGCAACATAAAAAAACTAAATATGCATCTTGTTTGAACTAAATATGCAACAGATAATAACTAACTTCCCATACACTGATTACAAAAAAGGCATCTCATCATAAACTTAAAATACCATTAGAAACTTCATTCATTACAATCAGCAACATTCATTTACATCAAAAACCATTATCATCAACCCACTAACTAAAATCAGCATCCTGATAATCAGCATTTACACAAAAACATCACCCAACCATTTCGTCAAAACAACCATTCATCAAAACATCAGAATCCTTATAATCAAAGCATCAACCAACCAACCATTCATCAAAACATCTAAACAAAAAGTATTGTTCAACAAACCAACAAATCAATTCTTGGATAAACACACAATCTTCAACATGGTCGTAAGCTTGCTTTCGCAAGAAACGCACGTGCCTTCTTTTCGTTTTCATTCTTCAATTCATTAATTTCATTGAGAACAATGGGAGCACAATATCGAGTGCACATTTCCTTCATTTGTTGAGGATTGTCCTTCATCAACCCACAATCCCACCCTCTTACACCACCTCCCATGTAAGTCTCCATATGACACATAGCAAAGATGCCACAATCAACCTTGTTCTTTTCATCTCTCCAAGGAAAATTAACTCTCACAGTCTTCATTTTTTTACAGCCTCTGCCAATTCACCACATTTCTTGGATTTCAAGTATTCACTAAATAACTTTTTCTGAAAAGAACATAAAACAGGTGTTAAACATATAACATAAAAGATGATGACAAAAAAATGAATAATATTATAAAAACATGAAAGATAATCACCAAATTTGAAGGGCAACTCTCATATTTGGCAATAGTAGATCCTCCAACTGACGAATTATCCAAGATGTGATACTGATTTCTCTTCATATCAAAGCACAGGACAAAAAAGTGCTCACTCTTGTAGATGGGAAAGAAAAACTGAACACAAATAAAATATATATATTATTACCATGAGATTAAGTAGATTAAAAAAAGTGGTTTTATAATAAAAAATAAAAATTACCATATCAACATCTTTAAGATGTGGATGAGCATCAGAACCATTGAATTCAGCATCAAAAGTATCTTCAAACAGCTTGAGCTTATTCTTCAACTTCCATTTTTCATCACCTATGGACATGGTGTATTGCTGAAAACAATAAAAAAAAAACATAAATACACTTTATAATTAAAATTGACTACAAATATCTAGTGAGCAACAAAATATAAATAAATATGCAAAACATATAAACTATCTGCGCAACTGTCAAGTACTAATATAGCAATAACAAAAAACAAATTGTTCTGCAAATCATATGCAACAATTGTCAACTAAATATGCATCAGAAGTAAACTAGCTATACATGTTATACGAAACAAACAACATATTGTTCTGCAGACAATCTGCATAAGTTGACAACTAAGTATGCATTCAAAGAAAACTATCTATGCATCATTTAAGAACTAATATAGCAAGAACAAACAACATATTCATATGGACAAACTATGCAAGAATGAACAGTTAATTATGCATCTAAAATACATTATCTATGCATATATCAAGAACTGAAATAACAACAATATAAAACTGATAAACTTACACATCTGCCAACAACTAGTATATCAAAAAGAGTTGGCAAAAATAAAAAATAAACTTACACTGATATAGGTAGATGAAAAAAATCTCAGAGGACGGCCAGATTCTCTAAATTTTTCTTTAGCATTCAGAATTGTTGACCATATATCAAAAACACCAACCGTAAGATACCCATCAACTTTCAAGGATTCAAGCTGCTCTTTCATGATCATAGCATCACCAAATTAAAAATTACATCAAACCTAAAAGAAAAATATAATAATTAATTATAAGTAGTTGTAAGCAGGATATGAAAAATTAAAATTAATATTGATAAGTAGGAAAAGTTACTTAGTCTCCTCAGCGTCTTCAACAATCCAATTGAAAACAACACTTGGCTCTAGAACATCAACCAAATGTGTATCCTTATCCGTGGCCATCACAATCTGAACTTTCTTTGACCTTTGGTACTTTCTTAGTCTCCTCAGCATCTTCACAGGTCTTTCTTCTTCTCTTTCTCTTTTTTCTTCAACAAACTAAACTTTCTTTTTTTGTTTCTTCTTCTCTTCCTCTTTCTTCAACAAATTTTCATCCTCAGCTACCACAAACTGCAACCAAATACATAACTTATTGATTAAAAATAAAATTGAAGTACATAAAAATACAAATAAAATAAGTAGAAACAACATTTCCCCCAATCTGTCACCTTATCTATCTCCTGCGCTTTCTCTTTCTCTTTCTCTTCCTCTATCGCAATCTCCTTCTCTTTCAATTTCTCTCTTTCAATCTCCATCTCAACAACCGCTTCTTGAACATTATCAAGAGCTGCTTCTTGAACACAAACATGCTGCACAGCAATTGTTGATTCAACAGGAACATCAGAAATTATCAAAGTTGGCACTTCAACAGAAACATGAGTCTCAACACCTGGTTCAGAAATTGGCACTTTGACAGGGACTTCATCAGAAGTTGGCGCTTTGACAGGCACTTCATCAGAAGTTGGCACTTCAACAAAAACATGAGTCTCAGCAGCTGGTTCTGCAATAGGCGCTTCAACAGCAACATTAGGGATTGTTCTTTCACCTCGAATATCATCAACATTCAATGGATCTTTAGAAAATTGCTTAGAAATATTAAGAACATCATCCCAACTCCGGTCACTTTCTTGAGACAACCCAATTCCCAAAGAAAAACTTGGAATATCATTCATTGTCTTTTTGAATTGAGCTCTCTTTTCAATGGCTCGCTCAATCTTCTCGATTGCTGCAATGGTTTCTGGGTTATTCCAGAAAGCATTCGTTTCCTCGATGTCATCAAAATCATCTGTAGCAGCAGGTCTTTATGAAGATTCAAGATTCTCTGAATTGGAAGAAATGAGATTCTTCGTTGCTTCATGAATCTCCTTGTAATTCTCATCAGATGTCACCTCCTCAGGTGCGCCTTGAAGCAACAAAATAACATCAACAACATCAGTGGCCAAACAGGCAACTTTACTCAGAAGCTTTGATCTGTACACTTGTTAAATAGAGAAAGATATAAAAAAATGGACAAATTATAAGCACATAAGCATTCAAAATCAACTAAATATGCATCAAAATAGGTGTACATATGCAACACATAAGAAGTAAACATGAACAACAGATGAACTAAGCATTAACCACACAATATGCAACTCATATGAAATACATATGCAAGTCATATCAACTAAATATGCAATAAAAACCAACTAAATATGCAACTATTATGAACTAAGCATCATAAAAGATGGACAAATTATAAGCACATAATCATTCAAAATCAACTAAATATGCATCAAAATAGGTGTACATATGCAATACATAAGAAGTAAACATGCACAACAAAATGAACTAAGCATTAACCACACAATATTCAACTCATATGAACTAAATATGCAACACATATGAAATACATATGCAAGTCATATTAACTAAATATGCAATAAAAACCAACTAAATATGCAACTATTATGAACTAAGCATCATAAAAGAAACAACTAAATATGCAAGTCATATTAACTAAATATGCAACAAAAACCAAACAAATAAATAACAAAC
The DNA here is from genome assembly GCA_008636005.1 of Striga asiatica. Classification (NCBI taxonomy): domain Eukaryota; kingdom Viridiplantae; phylum Streptophyta; class Magnoliopsida; order Lamiales; family Orobanchaceae; genus Striga; species Striga asiatica. The sequence goes on from BKCP01004849.1 coordinate 24,485, forward strand.
CTGTACAGGATCATCAGAAATATCCTTTGATTCAGGCTTCTTGAACTGTAAAGCCGAAATCTCCATCGGTTCATCAACAAATCCCCGTCCAAAACCACCCACCTTAATTTCTTTAGAGCATCGTCGACGGAGAATCTCACAATTCCATCCAACAAACGAAGGCAGACTCCTTAGAAGAACATCTCGTTCATAAATCATTACTCGATCAACATATAAAACCTGCGTTTTGACAACAAAATAAATAAATAAATAAATAAAAATACCAAACAATAACAATCTAAACAATTTACAAGAAAATAATATAGAGATGAATACTTACCACAAGAAAAAGAACAGGACCATTAAATTGAGATTTATTATTGTTGTGCCAGTGATCAGTCTTTGATATAAGGTTCTGAATGATGTAGTCGCACCAATTCAACTCAAAAACAGCTGATACATCAGAAATAAACTTGAAAAAAAGAGGATTCACATATCCAGATTGATTTGTTCCCACAATCAGACAATCCACAAGAGCAAGAAAATGTAACTTGAACTAGTAATCTCCATCAACACACTCCATCATTTTATTGCATACAACATCGGGAGTAACTTTTCAATGAAGACTGGCTAAAACAACCCTTCCAATAATTCAACAAATCACACTCCTCAGATTTGTTTTTCTTCTCAATAGGCTTATCACCATTGGGGAAGCCTAGAACATGCTGAACGTCTAAAGATGAGACATGAATACTTCTTCCTTTCCCAAATTCAAGCTGGCAACTAATAGGATCAAAGTTCGACAACAACCAGTGCACCAACTGAGTCGGAAATTCTTTAATTTTCAGATCAAACAGACATCCAAAACCCATTTGCTCAACAGCTATTCGTTGTTGTTGGTTAAAAGATTTCATATCGTCCACAAGAATCTTTGGAGAAGACCGAGTTAACGCTTTTGGGAATGATTTATTACTATCCAATTGACCTTCTGTGCCATCAGTAAGCAACAAAATATCATCAGCATCTGCCTTTTTACGCTTGCTACTCTTACCACGAGGCATACTTCAAGAATATCTGACTTACAATAACACAAAAAATGAAATAAATTATATGATATATACTAATTAAAAATAAATGCGCATTATAACCAACTACATATGCAACTCATATGAACTAGATATGCAAAATCAAAACATGTCATATAAACTAGATATGCAACTGATATGAACTAGATATGCCAATTCATATAAACTAAATATGCAACTCATATAAACTACATATGCAACATCAACCAACTATATCAGAACATTGTAGATCTAAAACATGCAAAGATATATTCACTATCTATGCGTCATACGAGCACTAATATAGCAATAGGTAGATATGGACATGTCAATCATCATTTGATAACTAAATAAGCACGAAACATAAACTATATATGCATACGTTATTAACTAACATAGCAACAATACAAAGAGTGTTGCCCCTGCATTCTAAAACTAAAAATGCAAAAGACATACAATATTTATGCATTCTACAAGCTCTAATACAGAGACGAGAAACAACGAAAATGTTCTCAACAGATCTAGCACAAAAAACAACTAAATATGCATAAAAAAATATACTATCTATACATTATTCATCAACTAAAATAGCATAAAATAGGGTTGATCACAACAAATTTAGCACAAAAAACAACGCCGTTGCATGCCTACTATACTATATATGCAATAGTCAAACTAAAATAGCAGAAATTAGGGTTTAACAAACGAAATCAGCAAATAAAGAAAAAAATACAAGTATGTCGAAGATATACAACCACAATAACCTAAAAAATTCAAAACAACACAGGAAAGTAAAATATAAACAAATATACTCACCAACTTGCGAGAAATCGGAACTGCAACTACGACGATATTGAGAGAAATCGGAAGATAACTCAAACAAAAACCGAAAGCGAAGAACAAATGATGAAAGACGCCGACGAAAATTGAATTTGCAAGCTTTGGAAACTGAGATAGCGTCGAAAATTGAGAGAATGATGAGAGAGAGCGCCAAAGATATAGAGTAACGAAAAAAGACAATGATGAAGAGAGAGCATTGAAAATCAAACGTTTTGAATGACGAGATAACATAAAACCGCGAACCAAATCATTATTTAAGAGGCTGCTACTGACCATCAGATCGAGCGAGAAATTAAGAGTTGAGATCGGGTCTCACGGACACACTTTAAATATGTGGACTGATTGGATCCAATCCCTATATATATGTGTGTGTGTGTGTTTGTGTGTGTGTATTGAGATAGATGACTGGATTTTTTTAGTTTTATTTCTTAATTATTTGATTTTGTAATTTTGAATATGAATTATTGTGTGAATCATTTTTACGTACTCAAGCATAAAAAAATTGAATATATATATATATATATATATATATATATATATATATAATAAATAAAATGATATATATATATATATAATACATATATAAATAATTATTTTGTTACATTCATTCAACAAATAAGTAAAATGAAAAGGAAATAGGCATGAATCCTGTCAGATCATATCGAAGAATGAGCATTACATCATTTTGGAATCTGAATTATTGTATAAAACTATTTTTATGTAATTAAAGATATATGAATTTGAAAAGGAAATAAGTATGAATTCTTCCAGATCAGATCAAATAATGATTGTTACATAATTTGGTTGATGGGGAAGACGTGATAAAAAAACGTTGTAAAATTGAGATGAATAAAGAAAAAAAAAAATTAAATATTTTGTAACCGAATATAACAGTTTTAGGTGGTATGTGAAAACTAATAAAATTGAATGTTGAAAATTTTGGAGGGATAATAAAATTTAATGCAGAAAACTAATAAAATTGAATGTTGAAAGTTTTGGAGGATAATATAATTTAATGCATGATAATATAATTTAATATTTTGTTGTTTCTCTTTATATAGATATAGATATAGATATAGATATGAAATTCCTTCCAAAAAATCATTCTATCCGAAAAACTTTTGTAATCTCCTGGTAAATTTTAGAACTTTCATAATCCTGATTACGAATTTCTTCAAACTCTTACACTTGTAATTTTCACATTCCTCCAACCTCTTCTCTTCTCTTAAAGTTAATCCAAATTTCCAACTAGAGATAATTTGAGCTTAAGCCATTTAAGTAACCCAAATAAGTGTGAAGAATCTAAAAGATGATTACTTCCCACAAACAACAGGCTCATTCGTTATTACAATGAAATTGTCATTTTTCGATTCCTTCCCTATTATAGTTGATTCAGTTAGTTCATACACAATCAACAAGTCATCATCCACATTTTCCAAATGCCTTTCCCTTTTATTTGCCAGTTTATTTCCAAAACTTCAATTCATTTGCGAACAATATTAGAACTATCTTCTGGAGGACTCGTGAACATGTGAACGACTTCGCGCATCGTGGGCCGGGCCGTTCTCTCTTCCTCCACGCACATCATCCCAATCTTAAACAAGTCGACCAAACCCGATGGCAGGCACTCTCCAAGTTTTGGGTCCACAATCTTGGATAAATTACAGACCGGGCCCCCTGGCCCGGACGTCATTTTTCTAACCCATCTTACAATATCCACATCATCTCCAAATTCCCCCACGGGCTTCCGGCCCGTGATCAGCTCAAGCAGCACAACACCAAAGCTGTAGACATCACTCTTTTTATCAACCCTTAGAGTGTATGCATATTCTGTCAAAAAAAAGAGTAAACAAAAAAACCATAAATCCACATCTATCATATGGTTAGAAAATGCTACAAATACATAATAAATGTACATAGAGGTGTACATAACACTCACATTGAGTGGGGTCCACTTGATATTTTATTTTTGGTAGGTCTCACTTTCAATGTGAGTGTTATATACAGCCCTATATACAATATTATGTACCTATAACATTTCTCGAAGAAGCTATTGCCAGCTGAGAACTCCGTTCTTACCTGGCGCGATGTAGCCGTATGACCCAACAACCGAGGACATGCACTCGGACGAGCCATTCCCATCATTCCAAAATTTGGCCAGCCCGAAATCCGCCACATGGGCCTCACCTTCGCCGTCCACTAAAATATTGTTCGACTTCACGTCCCTATGAATAATCGAGGGCGAGCAGTCGTGGTGCAAATAGCACAACCCTTTAGCCGCATCCATCGCGATTTTACGCCTCAACTCCCAATCCAAGTGGGGCCCGTTCGAGGCCCGGAGCATCTCCCCCAAACTCCCTCGCGACATGTACTCGTATAGTAATAGCTTCGTCTCGCGATTCGAGACGTATCCTAATAGTCTCACGATGTTTCGGTGCTTGATCCTCCCGAGCGTCTCGATTTCTGCCGAGAACCCGCGGTCGTTTTTGCTGTTTTCGCGCGTGATTAATCTTTTTACGGCAATTTCTAGTCCGTTCGGCATTGTCCCACGGTAGACGACCCCGGCCCCACCCTTGCCAACCACGTTCTCTTCTTGGAGGCAGTTTATTACGTCTTGGGCCGTGAAGTCGACCTTCTGGAAAGCCGTGAGTTTCCATTTTCTTGAATTCTGAATCATCATTTTTCGGGACACGAGCCATGTTACGAGTAGTGAGAGCGAAAGAACTATTGTTAGAGCGACTATGATAACGATTTTTGATTTATGAGTCTTGTAGAGCGGCCCTTGTCTTGGGCTTAAAGCCGATGCACAGAACTTGGTGTGAGGTGGGCAGAGCAGAGGATTCCCTGTGAAAAAGCGGTCGTCGAGATCTTTTAACAGGCCAGTCGTAGGCCTCAAGCCCGATAAGTTATTGTATGAGAGGTCTAATGACGTCAGGCTTTTCAAAAGCCCAATCTCGCTCGGTATCGGGCCCTCGAGCCGGTTTCTGGACAGGTTAAGGGCATTTAGGATCTGCAGCCTGGAAATATTCTTAGGGATCTGTCCAGACAAGTTGTTCCCGCTGAAATCGACGAATGTCAGGTGTGAATTACGCGAAACCGAAGCCGGAATCTCGCCCGTGAAGTAATTCCCACTAAAATTAACCTCGGATAGCTTCTTCAGCTGAAAAACCTCACCGGGAATCTCGCCGGAGAATCTGTTCATGTCGAGGGACAAGATCGTGAGGTTCCTCAAATTGCTGATTGAGGCTGGGATTCTTCCCGACATCCAGTTATTGGACAGAACCATGCTCCCGAGATTCTCTGCCGTGATATTTTCCGGCAGGCCTCCGGTCAGATAGTTATTATCCACGTGGAACATGTCCATGACCGGTAGCCGGAAAAACCCGGCCGGTATGGTGCCATTGAGGAAATTCCGATCGAGCCGGACCCTGTTCAGCGACCCGCAATTCCCGAGCCCTTCTGGTATGGGGCCATAAAAGTAATTTTGCATGATGATCAAGGTTTCCAATCTCCCTCCCCTGCATAAATCTCTAGGGAGGAGTCCAGTCAGGTGATTATGGGCCACGTCCAGCCGGATTAACCGTCCGTTCCGGCCGAGATTCTCCGGCAGCACCATCGTGAAATTGTTGTTCCAAATCTGTAAAACCTCGAGATTGGGTAAATCGCCGATGAAACTGGGGAAAGGGCCCTGAAATTTGTTCTGGAACAAATTAATCAGGGTCAGGTTCTTTAAACTGGCGAACCCTGCCGGAATTGTTCCGGTGAGGCTGTTGTCGGAGAGGTCCAGCGACATCAAATTCGTCAGGCGCGAGAACTCCTGCGGTATTTCTCCGGTCAGGTTGTTGAAATAAAGAAACAGGGATGTTAGCCGGCGCAAGTTCCCGAGGGTCGCCGGGATTTCGCCGGAGATGCTGCACATGGCGAGGTGGAGGACCCTGAGGTTGGGTATGAACCCGAATTCCGGCGGTATCCCGCCGGAGAAGCTGTTGTAGTTAAGGTGGAGCTCCTCGATGTTAGGGATTCTAGCCAGGCCGACCGGTAGTTTTCCGGTCAGGCTATTCCCGTGCAGGTAGAGACTCGTCAGCGCCGGGAAATCGGAATACTCCTCCGGGATTTCGCCGGAGAAGTAATTCCCGCCGAGGTTGAGAACCCGCAGCCTCTTTAACCGCACAAACTGCACAGAAAGGTAACCGGAGAGGTTGTTGTTGTAGACGGCGAATACTTCGAGGTTAGTTACGTTGGCCGCGATTTCTTCGGGGATCGTGCCGTTGAAAAAGTTGACGCTGAGGTTGACGTATTTAAGCGAGGTCAAAAAGGATATTTCCATAGGGATTGGGCCCGTGAGACTATCGTGGGCGAGCGTGAGGTTCACGAGCCGGGTCAGGAGGCCGATTTCCGGCGGGATAGTGCCGCCCAGCGGGACGCCGGTGATGTTCAGTGATGCCACGTGGCCGTCAGAGTCGCAGGTGATGCCGGAAAAGGAACAGTGGGCGGAAGGTGGGGAAGAGGGCGGCGGCTGGGCCCAGTCATCGAGGCCCAAACCGGAGGGCCCAATTAGGGAGGATTTGAGCTTTAATAGGGTGTCCAGATCGGAGTGTGCAAGGACTGATAGTACAGGTAGGGTTGAACAAATTAGGATGATGATGAGGAAAATAAAAGGGGACTTAATGTGATTTCTCATAATCCTATTTTTTTTTTTTTTCCCCTCCCTTTTACTCTTTTTATCAATTGCTATTATGGAGTTGTGACTTTGTATAACAGATCAAAAGTATTTTGTTCGAGTAAGTACAGAAATTGCTAAAGAGGTTAGTCCCAAATATTCTTCTATGGAATTCGATATTGCGGGAACTTTTTGCTTTGGTGTATACAATGGCATTATATGTTTCGCAGGTAAAGTCGATCACTATGCATAAGAAAATTTTATGGTCGAATCAGATACATAAGACGTGGTCAAAGCCCGGTTTTGGAGGTTTTGGGCCAGCCCAATTCAATTAAAAAATAATTTAAAAATAAAAAAAAAAATTAGAAAAGAAAAAATTATTGGTTTCTGTTCGAAATCGGCCTGACGGTTGAAAATTATAAATATGTGGCCCGAAACTGACTTGATCAAACCGAGGGCTCGGTTCAAGGCCCGTTGACCACTGTTCGGGCCAACACGTGGCCATGTCCAACATACATTCACGGTTCACCATTGTGTGTTTCAACTCAAGTTTTATACTTTTATTCTTATTCATCGGTAGAGCGGCTGCAAGAATAAAAATTGTTATTTTTTTTTTTTAAAAAAAGAGGAAGATAAAAATTGGTATCACTTTTGCAAATTTTGGGAAAAAAAAAAAAAG